>VWZF01005528.1:317739-386885 GCA_013396755.1 Sclerurus mexicanus | reverse complement strand
TCCCATCTGCTGAACTAGGACACAGCACCAAGCCAAAATAAGAAATCCAGAATGATCGCACACTGACTTACACCTATGGATCTACNGCAGTCATGGGTCAACTCCCGTGAGATCAATGTCAAAAAAAAAAAGGCAGCAGAAATTCCGTCTCCGCAGTGTCGGAAACACGCATGCTCTCTCTCCCTCTTTTCTCACAGCAGCTTCTGCAATGCCCACAATCACTCACAGATGAAACAGTCCAGTTAGAGAGGGGAAAAAACACAGTCCAGGCTATCCAATGATGCCAGAAACTGGTGTGCCCTCTGTCCTCGCTCACTCTGCCCAGAGCTGAGCTCCTGACCTGCGCAGAAAAAAATGCAGAAGCCCTGGCCCCTTCCCCCACCCGAGCCTGTCTTCCCTCCCCCTCCTGGCCTGGGGAGAGATCAGAACAAAAAGCTCTGACTAAAGCAGTTAGCATCAGGATATGAATATTCATGGTGCCCTTTGTTAACCATCTTTACAGACACTGAGGCGTTGCCTCCAAGCTTTTAGGAAGGAATTCCAAAGGAGTGTTGAAACTATAACAGTGTTCTTAAGTCTCCTACTGCTTAATGCTCTTTCTGTGTTAAAAATAGAAGATTTCTTTCTCCAGAGATTGAAATTCCCACAGGATGTGCAAGAACCTAATGCAGCCAGATTACTTGTGCTGTGCTTTTGACCATGGCTCTCTAAAGGAAGTAACCTCAGTCCCTTTTCTTGTGTTAAGAAGGCTTTGTTATCTGTCCTTTGCCAAGCCTTTCTGTCCTGGCCTTTCCCAGCCAGCTGCCTGGGCCATGCATTAATTCAGACAGGTTCTCTGCTCTTCTGACTGTTGCAGCTGCTGATGCATGGCCTTCATTTCTGGCACAATTCTTTTAACTTTTCCTTCTTTGGTGTTCGTGGAGCAGCTGCAGCCTGAGTGGGTGTTCACACAAGGGAACAAGTCCTGCAGGAGTGTGCCAGGGAGCCAGCAGCTATGGCAAGATAATTAACCCTCTTTTCCAAAGCATCTGGGATCCAGGAAAAAACAAATTAGCCCTGGCAGGAGCAGTATAGCAGTATTCAGAATGAAACAGTGAAATGGTTTGTAGCATGGGGGATGGCTGAGATTGGCAGTTACAGCAGAATACAGGATGTAATTACTCAATTTCATAAAAGGCATTATCTGTTTGTTTATTTTCTCTTGCTACTTCTTTCCTTTGTGGTCTCATCCTTCTTCAAGCTAAATTAAATTGTTTGTGCTCCACTCAAATTCAATGGAGTAGTAGTCAAATAAACCCCTAGAAGTTACTAGTTGGAGTGCTTCTTACTGCAACTCCTAAAGTTTTTTGTCTCTTAGGCTATTAATACAACAAACTTTGGATCCTTCAGGAAGCACAACTGTTATTAGTTGATGCTTTCATCAAAGTGTAAACTTCTGGCCACATTAAACTTGATGGCATGCATGCAGGGATTTGTATGTAATATAGATTATGCTTCTATTTTCTCTTCTGTTAACTACAGCACTGTAACTACTAAATCAGATTACATTAGTGGGCTTTAGATAAGTGTCCTGTCAAAAGGCTTCAGGAGTGTCTAAGAAACAGTCTGGTCAAACAGTGAACTGGATAAAGTGTTTTTTGAAGTTACTGCATGGCTTCTGTCTGAACTATGGTAACCTAAAACTTCAATAGTTTAAGGTGGGAATCCCACTTAGTGAACTTTTCTTCTTGAGGTGGCTCTTTAAATCAAAAACAAACTCCCGAGTTCTGAGGATAGAGCTCAAACTGGAATATTTTAGTTACACTTAAATATGTTCCTCTTGCCCAAGACTTCTGTGCAGATTTTTCATCTTTTTGTTGCTATATAGGCAAAGACTTGTGTGTGCCTTTTTAAGGATCCTTTATATGCCTCTAACTCTTCCTTTTTGCATCCTTTTAACATGAAGCAATGAGAACTAACCACAGGATTTCAGACTAGGACTGAGCTATTGACTTATTTCAAAGCCTTTCAGAGTAATGTGCTCTCTAGCATTGCTTTTTTCAGATACAGCTTTTATCTAATAGTAATAAAAACAACCCTACCCTAATTAGTCTAAAGGACAGGTTTTTCTCCATGAAGAGAAAAAAGGTGATAATACTTCAGCATGTCTTTAAGGATATGGACTCAAAGTTCACAACCAAGGGCAACCCTGCTCTTCTGGGTTTCCTTATCACAGGCAGTAACACATAATTTATGTTTGAGAGCTGCTTCAATCTGGCCCTGCCATTACCTCCAGTGTCCACACCCTTGCTGACACTGACATTGCAAAAAAAGAAAGGGACCTTTTCCTTTTTATCTCCCAGAGCTTCCAAATGAAGCTTGTTCATCTGTCTGTCTGCTGCACATTTTTGAAACTTCCTAAGAAACAGAGCTGGGTATTCAGGGATGCAGGAACAACAGAAGCTAATCTTGCTCTTTCAGACTGGCAGGAAAGAAGGAGCTGTAGCTCCTGCCCTGAGACTGCCAGCACAACCTCCATTTTCTTACTGCTGAAAGTGGACTCAGCTTTCCAGGAACTCTGCTTTGTAGACCTTTCCAGAGAACATCCGGCCAATGATAAACCTGCTTTCATAGGGAGGACAGACCAGCTCAGAGGCCATGATGGCATGTGCTCATCCATGGTATGTGTGTGGGCTGAGGCTTTCTGTTCCAAGGGGACAGTTGTTTCTTTCCTGTGGCGTGCTGCCATCCCGACAGCCTTGGCAGAAGACCTACCTCCACTAAGCTGCTCATAGCTGGCCAATGTTTGAGAGGGGCTAGTCTTTAAACTGCTTAAGCAGCAGTCACTTTCCATGTGAATCTGCTCTTAAGCCATTTTGCAAGCACTTAAGCTGCTTCTATCTTTTAGTCCTCTTGAAGTGCTGATATTCCCTATTTCCCCAGTCACTGTGTGACTGCCTGTACCTTGTATTGGCCTGGTTCCTACTAAAGACCATGAAGATCAGTGTTCCCAACAGTGTCATTCACTTAAGTGCCTGCTTTGAGTTGTGTAGGTGGTTTGAGCTTAGGCTTGCCAGTCATAAGGTTAGCTCCTGAGCCAAGGAGGCTGCCCTCACACAAAAGAGCCCAGTGCTCCTAGTTTCACTGGTAGCTCAGAAACTTGTCCGCACCTGTCCTGCAGCTTGGCCAGGGGTCTGTTTATCTTTTGCAGAACACCCTGCCAGTAACCCTGAATCAGCTTTGTACCTCGGGCTGTGCAACACGGAGGCCAAGCTGATAACCACTGCTTTTTGCTTTGTGTCCTTTCCAAGTACAGACCAAATTTCACTGCTGAGATCTGAGGAAAGGGCAGGTGGAGAGGCTAACACTGTGTTCACCTGGGAGATACTGTTCTTATCTGCTCTGTTAATGGGGAGCTGACCAAAGGAGCAAAGGAAATACGAGCACACCTTTGGCTCCTGGTTGTGAGAGCAGCACACAACAGACACAAATGTCTGTGCTGCTGGCCTGTAAAGCAGAGAAGCTTTCAGAGCCAGGCTGGTTGAGTTTTTACAGACATGTGTCTGGTAGATTGATTGTTCTAAATGGATTTTACTTATGCTACTTAGGTAGCTTTGGGCCTGGCACAAGGTAGCTCTGTGCACCTGGCTTGCACATGATGAATACATGAGGCCCAAGATCTTTGAGTTCCCTGTTTTCTTGCCAGTTCTTCCTGGTTTACTAGTGAAATGGAGCAGTTTGCCCCTGTAGCATGCCCCTGCAGTTTGCTTGACCTTGGGAATTGCATTGATCCTCACAAGCACAGCCAGCCTGCCTCTCCTTGTCCTCCCACAAGTCCACACTTTGAAGGGGAATGTTACTGGACTGGTTGTTGCATTGTGTGGAGCCCAGAGCATGTGAATAACCTGCCTGTGCGTGGGTTTTGCCTGCTGGGCTTTTTGGGGCCAGGAAGTACTAGTTCCTGCCAGGAATCTGGTGAGAGTGAGGAGATGGGGACAGGGAAGTATAGGGCAGCTATTGCCACAGAGACATTTATCAAGTACTTTTCTACAGACCTTTCACAACAGACTTCTGCCACTCCTCCCTTTCAGGGCCTATGGTTCTGCCTATAGGTAAATGATACGATATTTAATAAAGAGGATGAAAAAATTGCTTTAGATGCTATGTAGTCCCAAATTCCCTTTGTGCCAGGCACAGCCCATGTAATACAATCCTGGGTTGTCCTGTTTGTGTGAACTACAGAAGGTTGCCATGGAGAAATAGGCAGGGTCTTGAGCGGAGTCCTTTTCAGGACCAAGCACCTGCAGCTCTACTGTTGTCAGGCTTCTGCAGGATTTTACTGATTTGCATCTTTGGTCCAGACACCTGATCATCTGAAATGCTTCCTGGCACCCACACAGTTTACTTTTCTGTCCATTGAAGCAGGAAACTTACCATCTCAATGTAGCAGGCATAGATTTTTATTTTGTTTTAATTATGATTTCCTCTATGCCTGCAGCTCTAGCCTTCCCTCTCCCTGTGCTGGGCTGAGTTAGCAGGGAGGAAGCTCCTCTGTGGGCCTGTCCTGGCTAGCACCAAAGGTGGGCCACTGTTCCACAGGGCTGAGTGTCACTAGCTGCAAGGTGAGTGGCTGACACTGTCGTCTTGCTCATGTGTTCACGTGACAATGAGGGATATGCAAGGACACTGTTAGAGCAAGGAGAGCATTCCATCCACAAGTACTTGGCATGGGATTGAGTTTTGGCAATGACTGGTCTTTGGATGGGATTCACTGAAATGAAGACAGCCTGACCTGGAGATTGTCAGGCAAACCTTGAACAACGATGTCAGCCTGCAAGAATCAGTCCTTAGTAAGCGTCCACCTGCATTTGTAATCTGGATACTGCTTCTGAATTACTTCCCATCTCCAACGTACTCTAAGGCCTGGCAAATGAATCAGATATGTTTGTCTTCCCTGTCTGCCTGAAGTGTAATCCTCCACTGCCCTGCAGCTAGCCAATGCTGGCCTAGACACAACTTAGACTAGTGTAAAACAGGACCTTTTCTGCACAGGGGTAGCATGGGGTTAATCCCAATTACATTAAAGCACTGCTATAAAGTGGACTGGTGAAACTCCATTAAACCCTTTTGTGGACACAATTCCAGACTGAAGCAAGTGAAGTCAAATACAGACCACTTGAGCCCTGTGTATGAGTGGGGTGCCATGCTTATTAGCAAATCCCCTTAAAACACCAAATTGAGTTTAACTTTCTTGAGTGTCAGAGTATCCTACTGGTGATGTAAAAAATAAGTTTTCTCCTAGAAAAAGCTGCAGAGCAAATATGAGCAAGTGCTGTCTTAGTGCCCTTGGAAATCAGAAGGGCAACTTTAGCCTAGTAATAAAGTTGCTGTCTACATTGCTCAAACTGCTCCTGTGGCCACATGGATCTTTCTGTGTTATCTGCTCCTCATCGCTTCCCAACAGTGTACATGCTGCATCTCCTCAACCTCTATTGCTCAGGAAATTGCAAATAAAATACCTCTTTTGGCTCCTTCTACTTTTGAGCCAATCTCACCTTGGCTCAAACTGCACTGCACTGGGACTTACATGGTCTTTCCCATTTGTCCTTGGAGCTATTTACTGCACTAGTTGCACCCTGGGGTGTTTCTTGGCTTGAGCCCCTCTTGGGCTGTGGATGGAAGAACCACAAAGCAACCTGTGGGTTTGCCAGTGGGAGCAAACAGCCCCAGCTTGCAGCAACTGAGTGTCAGTGGCTTCCTCCCTCCAGGTAGGAAATTGGGTGCAACCGTACTTTTGGAGCTTGTAACCAGGAGAAGTAGGACACGGAAGCCACTATTTTTGTTTCTCTGTTAGTATCCAGGCTTTGGGTCTGCCTGGTGCTTCACAGGGGGCAGGGACTGGGGAGCGGGGGCAGTGGGTCCTACTGTTTCCTCCCCTGGATCCAAACTGGGGTCTCTGGGTGAGTGCTGGCACGGAGCAGGGCAGGGAGCAGGGCTGCCCTGCTGGCAGGGGACAGCAGGTGGCAGCAAGAAATTGAGGCCCCTGGATCTGAGTTCAGCGTCAGGGACTGTGTGTGTTGACTTCTGTAGCCCAAGGCTGCTGAACTGGGAACAGTGAAATCTTACACAAACTCTCTTATTTGACACTGCTTTTGGTTTGTGCTCGTGGGCTGTTCGAATTCATATGATGCTGTCTTGCAGCGTCCGCACTGTGTCACCAGCAAGCACCTGCAAATTCAGACGTGCAGAAGGACTTGCAGGTGCTTGAGTTGGGACTTTTATTCACCAGAATGGCCACTCCAGCTCATAGAGGAGAATTTGCTGAGCGAGGAGAGAGACTGTAGGGCACAGCCAAGGGCAGCAAGTACATATGTTGCTGAACACAGCTACACTTTGGAGAGGGCAGTGTGTAAGGTTGTTTCTGCAGAAACCCATTCTCACCTTGGGAATCTTCTTCGCATTACCCAGAAGTGTCCAAGCTGGAAAAGTCCATATCTGAGTCCATATTTTGCCAGCTCTGGGGTGTGAACTGAGATATCTCTGCAACCCTTTTCCTAAGAGCAGCATTGCAAAAGAGCCCCACTGGATAACCAGAAGCCTGGATTTGATTCCACTTGTATAAGCAATTTAATCTACCATGCAAGAGGTGATATTTCATCCCTCTTCCTTGAGGGAGTTGATGTGTTTCTTAACATGTGCAAACGCCTTTGATACTTCAATAATAATGGATAAATGGCAGCCTGGCTTAGGAAGAACAGATCTTGCAAGACAAGTGTGATTGCTTCTACTGGGGACAGATCAGCAATGCCTAAAATGGCCTGGGAGCCTTGAGGAGTATTAGTTAAATAAATGCAGTGAAGCAGTGAGAAGCATGACAGACTGCCACAGTGGTCCAAGTGGAGCTCAGAAGAGATGACGGTCCCCCACGGGGCAAGACATCTGCCTCAAAGGACTCACAAAAGGGATGCAGGGAGCCTGTAGTTTACCTGGCAGGGGTGGGACTGGGTCCCAGTCGCTTTCCTCCTGGTTTTCCTCTGGGCTCTGCTTGCCTTGCTTCTCAGGGTGGGGGCACTGGGGAAATAATGGCAAAGGTGGAGCTGTGTCTGCCTCCCTGGCTCCTGCCTGGCTGTTGGATGGTGCCGCTCCTGAGCCATGCCCTGTGGGCTCTGTCTGGAGCTCGCTTCCATGCACGCACGGAGTGGCCAACCCTGCCAGCCTGATGAGCTCTCTGGTGGCTTTTTTCAAAGAGGAGCCTGTTTTCAGAGAGTCATGAGGGACAGACACCCCCACTCATCATACACAAAGCAGAAGATGAGAGCTTGGTCGGAGAGATGCTGAGAGGGGGGATCTTCAAGGATTTTTCTGCCACTGACATGTTGGCAAAACAAGTGAGAGATTCAAAAGGGAGACTGGGATGGCAGGGAGAGGCTATAGGTACATTTTTCCATAATGATGGGCCGCAGAAAGAAGACATAGGCAAAGGAGAAGCATTAACAAACAGGTGAAGACTGTCTTGAACCAAAGCAGAAGCCTGGCAAAGGCTTGATCCTGCCAGCCATGTGCTGTCAAGCTCTGGCTGTTCTCTGGATTCCCAAGTGTTATCTTCACTCCTGGGAGATAATGGGACCAGCTTCAAATGTGGAGACAGATCACTTATACCCAAAACAAAGGAGTTGTTTTGATACCATGTTAACCATGTTGGTAATTTTGGGAATTTTCCACCTTCTTTTTGTTTTCCATCCTCATAATGTGTAAAAAAAATTGGCTTTAAACAGGGTTTCCGAACAGGAATGGTACCACAGTTGCTCAGCAGCTGTGTAGTGCCCATTGGAAAACTGTTCCTTTGCCCTCCCTTCCTGGCTTCAGCTGGGCTTGTTCCTGCTCTGCTTTCCTTCTGGATTTGTTCCTTTTGGGTTTTCCCTATGTTTGTGCTCCCTTCTTTCAGGCTGGGGCACATGTTTTCCAAGGATCAGCCTAGAGCCAGAGATCACAGTCTCTTTGGTGTTTAAACTTAGCCACAGATTTTGTAACTCTTGGGGGAAAAGAACCAAACTCAGTTTGGCATTTCTAGCAGCCCTCTGTCTCTCATCTTTGAGAGCCCCTCACTCTGTGTTTTGCTCAAGCTGCCCAAGTGCTCTGGGCCCCTCACTGTGCTATCCCTGCTGTCCTGTTGGGGACAGGAGTAAACTGAAAGTGGAGGGCAGCTGCCAGCATTCCCATTCCCACAGCTGTGTCAGGCAGTGAATACCATGTCCCTCTGGCCTGGGTGAGGCCTGGGGTCTCAACCTGTTCCATGCCAGGACACCTGAGATATTTGTGACCTGGTGAACACCCCTCCCATGCAGCGTGGCAGGCTGTCCTTTGGCATTACAGTGCTGCTAGATCAGTGTGGTCAGATGGCAAAAAGCAACTGTGAGCTCCTGCCCTTTGAGCAGGGTAGAAACTCCAGCTCATAGACAGCTGGAGGAGCAGCCTGGTAAACACAGCCACGTGAATGTGTGATAAGGGAGCACTTGCACCCGGACATGCTCCTTGGGCAGACCCTTTGTCCAGAGCTGGTAACCAGCCTGCCATATGTGCAGTGAGTGAGCTCTGGCCCCTCACCCCACGCTGCTGTGCTGCAGCATTACCCTGAGCTGCCAGCTTGGGTTTCCTACTGATGCAAAGTGCAAAGGCACCTCTTGCATCACACCAGAGGAGGTGAGGGCCAGGCAGGGCTGTCCCTGCCAGCAGCCAGCACTGGGTGCTGTGGTTCTGGCTCATTCCCCTGAGGAGAGCCCAGGCATAACCATGGCAGCTTCAGCCACAGTGAGTCCATTCCTGTAGCATTACTGTACTCAAACTGTGTCCTTGCTTAGTGTGACTCCTTCAGGAGCTGATCCAAGCCAGAGACCAGCCCAGGAAGGCTGAGCAGTCCCCAGCGGCACACCAGGGTCCAGCCCAAGCCTTTGTGTTGCAAAGCACCAGGCATGCACAGCAGTATTTTAAGATACAAGGACCAGCTCCAATCCAATTGCCCATTGCCTGTAAATGAAGTAGACCACCTTTACAAAATCAAAATACTCCTAGTAAGTGGAAGCTGGTGCCTGGGGATGAGATTGGTCTTGAGGGCAGTTTGCCTTTGAAATAGCCAAAATGTTTTCTGCATTAAAGGCCCGGCTCACCTTTCTGTGAAAGCACTGATATCTTGTGTCACCTGTTTATAAGGCAGATTTGAAGTTAACTGTTTGTGTAACCTGTTAAAAATACATTCATACACCTATTTATTCTTTTCTTCCCTGCCAAAGAAATTGGTAAGACACAGTTTTAGGTGAGCTCTGATAGCTCAGGTAGGGGTCAGATGTGGTGGCAGCTTATGGACTCAACATTCCTCTGCACTTCTTGCTGGGCACTGCAGGAACATCTCTGTGCCTTGCTGCACGTCATGTCCTAGTGCTGGCACACACAGAGCTCCAGCTCCATAATGCAGGACCCTCTTTAGTCCCCTGGTTAATGGTTAAAATTAAATTGCAGCAGCTGCCTCCCCAGCCCAGCTGTGTAAAGCGTCACAGATTTTAAATATTGGATTTTCTGATCTTGCCATTTGGACCTATTTTTGCTGTGGCTGTTGGTAAGTTGTGTGCTCCTCAGGCTGCTGTGAAATCCTTTGTGGACTGCTGCATCCCCGAGCAGCATACAAGAGTTGTACAAGAGCAGTGTTTGATGTAGTTGGCATGTACAAGATGTACAAGTTGGCATGTGTGGCTCAAGGCAGGAGGTTGATTTCAGCTCACTTTGGTGATTTGCCACCCAGTGAAAGTCCTGGTGAGTAGGAGCCTGTGGAAGTCTCAGATTCAGCCAACCTTTGGAGCAAGACTGTTGCCAAAGCTGGGTCAGAGAAGCTAAGGCTGAAAAACTTGAAAGGATGGAAACCCCTCCTCTCTCTGGGTACATGTTCACCTTTCCAGGGAAGGAGTTTTTCCCAACATCCTATCTGAGCCAGACAGGCTCTTAGATTGTCTTACCAACTGGAAAGACTCTGGCTCCATCCTCACTATAGCTGCCCTCCAAGTCACTGTAAACTGCTAAATCACTCCAATCTCCTCTCCTTCACAACTAACCAAGCCAGCTGTCTCCAACTCTCCCAGTACAATGTTCCCTGACTTCAGTTAGTCTGGTGGCCCTGATGGTACTGTTCAGCTTCCAGCAGATCCATGCTCATTCTGGAGGCGTTGCTCACACCCACCAAGTCCTGATGAAAGGGAATGCTTAGAGCCAGGAGATGCAGAAATCAAGCTCAAAACCAAACTCCTTGTGTCTGCTCAAATGAGGCTTCAGGAGAACCTAGTTTTGATGGATTTCTGAATGAGATGGGTCTAAGCCAGCTGGCAGGTGCCCAGCAGTGATAAGCAAAGCCTGCCCATGCCTATCTCCTTGCAGCACTGCAGAAACCTTTTGACCACTGAGGGCTGTGAACCGTCTCCTCAGCCATGTGAAGGAGTATCTTCCTGGGAGCAACACAGTTTAGGGACATCACCAGCACAAGGCTGGTGTGTCCTGAGTCCTGGACTATGTGGGTCTCTCCAGAGCAGCAGGCACCTCTCCATTGCCTCCTGGGCACTGCCCATCCCTTCTGGGGTAGATCCATGGGGTTCAGCTGCTCACAGGTTCCAGAGGCAGTGTGGCTGGAACCCAGGGAAGCTGTTGGAGTTGGCTCGCCCTGCCTAAGGCCAGCGCATCCATCTTCCCCTTGCTGGAACAGCTCACTCTGACATGGAGACGTGAGTGTTGTGCTACATTTAGATGGTTGCTAGGGAGCATGGGGACTTTGCAGGGTCGTTCTGGGCATTTTGGCAGGGTCTGGACTCCAAACCTGAGCCTTTGTGCGGCATTATGCTCCCTCCCCACTTCTGTGGGACTAAGACATGCTGGGCAGCCCATTCCTGCCCAGAGCTACTTGGTCCCCACTGGTAACTCCTCTCTGAAGGATGGTGTCAGATGCCCAAGGCTACTCCTCTGAGGTCTGAAAGATTAGACTGGAAGTTTTATGGGTGGGAGATTTCCCAGGGCTGAGGTAAGAGACAGAAATGTAATGTCTGCCCAGCTCTGTTATACAATCCGCTGTTAAATAATCACTCAGGGTCACTGTGCCTGCCAGGCCACTGCAGCTGGTGGTGGGGCTGCCTGGAAAACAGGCTGTGCTTTGTGGGATCACTGTCTACTGGACAAGAAGAAGAGGGAAAAGCAGTAGCATGCTTTTGGGCAGTCCCATGCTCAGACCCTTCCCAACCTTGGAGTGCCTCATTGCAAGGTACTTTTTGGTGACAGAGGCATCAGTCTTGCA
The DNA here is from genome assembly GCA_013396755.1 of Sclerurus mexicanus. Classification (NCBI taxonomy): domain Eukaryota; kingdom Metazoa; phylum Chordata; class Aves; order Passeriformes; family Furnariidae; genus Sclerurus; species Sclerurus mexicanus. Next base: position 375,583 of record VWZF01005528.1, on the reverse strand, counting down.
AGGGCACAACCTATTTGTAAAGCCAGTGGCCTGATGGTCACAGTGTGGAGGTGGTTTTGGCCACTGCGAGGAAAGGCTGGTGTTTATCTGTGGGATATTGTGGCTGGAAGTGCACAAGCAGAGGACTGTGGGTGTCACAGGGTTGATGGTTCTCCACCAGCTCTGGGCAAGGTGAGACCCAGCATCCATCCAGCACAGCTCTGTGTCCCCTAGTCCATGGCTGCTCTCTGCATGTCATAAGCCTGCAGTGGAGCAAACCCTGGGGCAGAACCACGGACCCCCATGCAGTGCCTACCAGCATGTAGGGGTTGGGCCAGTGCCACAGTCCCTGGGCACTGATTTTTTGCTGCCCATCTGAGACTGACATCCATTTAACAGCACTGTATTAATGATTTCAAAGATGCTGCAAAACAATGAAATGGGAACCTGGAGGACAACAGGGAACCTGTGGGAATGGCTAGTGATGATCCGTGTTGGCTGCAAGTAAGCAGTCACTCAAGGGAGCTGGATGATTTGTTCTAGGAAATACAAGAAAAGAAATCACACTGGCAGGGAAAGCTCACAAAGCAAAGCTGGGAAGCAGCCACACTGCACTCTGTGCCTGAGCCTTGCTGCCCTGGGGCTCCTGTCCTTGAACATGCATTCACAGCTAGCTAGCCTACTTCTGCTCGATAATTTCTTCCTAGTAAGGGGTTTTGGCAGGCAGCTGTGCTCCCCTGAGAGTGAGGGAGAGCAGCTCAGTAAGAGCAACAAACTAGTGTGGGGCAGGGCAAGTTTCTTTTGTTTTCCACTCCAAAATAGAAATACTGGGGGATGGCTGGATAGCACTGAGGAAGCTTGAGTTATTCCTCGTGTGTCACCCCCCTGAATGCTGTGCTGGCAGAGCAGGGCATCAGCATGGTGGTAGTGGAGAAAAGATCCTTTGGGCTTCTCAGTTTTGCTCTGTATGTCTCTGCACAGAGGTCAGGGTACCACAAGCAGCAGGGCTGTGCCAAGAATTGGCCCAGCAGCGAGAGGCCAGCAGTGGTGGGGGAGCACTGCGGAGCTGGGATGATGTGAAGTGTCTTGTGCACAAATGCTGCTTGAAAAGCGCCTTCTACTCCATTCATGACACCCCTGAGGCTTCTCTGGGTAAACAGGGACCCCAAGCTGCCCTTGTGCCATCTCCGGAGAGCCCTGAATGGGACTGGTGGGGCTGGGGTAAGGAAAGTGACTCTGCCAAATCTCACGCACACACACACACATCTCACTTGCCCCAGACAACAAGCTGCCCTGCTCTTCCCACACAGTCAGTGACTCAACCCCCAAAGGCTGCAGGGCCATAGCACAAAGCACGCTTGCATGTCCCTGCCAACAGGCTCTTCGGTGCCCCTTCAGTGCCCCTTCAGCTCTCCCTGTGACCCAGGGAGACATTCTAGCTTCATGCAGCTATTTTGTTATCTAATCCCACTTGATTTTCCTTAACACCTTTCCAAATGTTTTAAGCTAGCCTTTGTTGTGCTCATCCACTGTTTAGTCTGAGGTCAAATGATTGTATCTTAATCCCTGGATCTCAAATGAATTTGCTTCTGGTTTGGCCACCTAGCCCTCTAGCCCTCTGCTACAGCCAGGCTTGCTGTCTCCATCTCCTTCTCTCATTATTTCTCTCTTTCTTGAAAGTTAACATTACTTGAGATTAAAAAAACATGCGATATTTCCCTGATTAATATTTCCCAACAATTTTATGTTTTTCCTTGTGATGAGCCCCTGGAGCTTCTTTTGTCAAACTATCTAAATGCAATCACAGCAAGCGCAATAACTGCTTTTTGTGGCTCACTGCATGCACAGAGCAAGCTGACATGGAGTGAATGTACAGGACAGCACCTGAATCCCTTGTACAGTCTTCCCAGAGGATCCAGACATGTTCTCAACAAGCAGGTCCCAGCAGCAACCTGGCACTGCGTTTTCCAAAGGACACCTCCACTTCACCTCAGTGACATTGGAGTGGCTGCCTTTATTTCAATGTACTTGCCTGGCCCATGGAAGTGCATTTCTCAGCTCAGCAAGGGGACATGTTCAGTTGCTGAACTTCCCTGGAGCCAGCTGAGCAGCACAACCCTCTGCAGTTCCTGAGGGCACCAAGATGAACATGGGGGCCCATCAACACAATCCCTGCTACTTCTCGAGCAAGCCTGTTAGCAGGGCTGGGGCCAGCAGGTACCAGCCCCCATGATCATGCCCTCCCCACATTCTGCTGCCTTTCCCATGCTCTCCTCTGTCATACAGAGAGGTTTGGGGGCAAGAGAACCTCTCAATCAGACTGACACAAATCCAAAGATGATGGGATGCTGCTAAAACTTGGCTTCTCATTTCATTGTGCTTGCCCATAGCTATGCTGCAAGTTCCCTGCTCAGATATATACAAAAAGCGCTGAAGAATGTATTAGATGAAATACAATTTTTCAACAACATGTTCTAGATTTTATTGAGAATAGATTAAATCTAATTAAATTCACCCATTATTCCAGCCAGATTAAATGGCACATTCTACTTTATGTCCTTAGCTTGGCCCAGAGGCCAGACTGAGCCTACAAACCCAGACCACAGAACTGGTCTGGCCCTTCATGTCTAGACTTAGACCTAAACTTTGCTTCAATACCCAGGACTGGATCCAGTTACATTGTGTGTTAAGGATCACAATGTAGATCCAGGCCTGGTTTGGAGCACAGCAGTAAACTCAACCCCGAAGAATGTGCTAGCCCAGGTATCCTCTCATAAGCCCATGGTGCTGGTGAGAGAAACTCAGATCCCCACCTCACTTGGGTTTCCCGTTTTATGGGTGCTGCTGTCACTGGATCTCACATAGCTCCTGCTGGCAGCTACCATGTCTTTGAGGTGCCTGACTCATTGGTGAGGCAGCCTGTGCTAGTCCAAAACTTGCCCTGAACAGGGCACAGAGTGTTGTGGCTAAATTACATCCAAACCCATCCTATCCTGATAGAGCAATGGGCTAATGCAACCTCACCCAAGGGTGTGTGGGACCCTGTGCTGGAGGGGTTTGCCTTCCAGGAAAGGACAATGAGAGCTGCAAGTCAGATTCTGCTGTGGGAATTCATAGCAGAATCCCTCTTTTAAGCACAACTCATCTATATGCAGCTAGTCTGGACGTGCACAGGGAGAAACCATGTGAAACCCAACCCTGGGAATAAACCACCTACTTCCTTGTGAGGACCTGTAAATCTCACCCAGCAAGCCAGTCATGTAGCTGCAAAGGATGCAAATAAACTCTGCTGTGTAATTAGCACCCTTTGTATGCCAGGGCAGTCACACTCAACCCTTCATGAAACCAGGAACCAGGTCTGTCTGCACAGGGCTCCGTGCCAAATGCCCTCCCCACATGTAAAGCTGCACTGCTTCCCTCAAACCAGTATGACACAGTGATGCTTTGCCCCATATGGGAGGAGCTGGCCTGCAATATGAAAGATCAGTTATGCTGCAAGGACAAATATCCTCTTCTAAAACCTACAGCCAGTGCTGATGGGAGTGTTTCCTAGTAAACACCTGCAGCACACTAACTAAGCTAAATCGGTCTTACTGTGTTACATTAAAGAATGAAATGTCTACAGAGCATTTTTCCTGGTCAGGCTCTGAACTGTCACTGAGGTCTCTGTGATGTTGGAGTACTTTTCATCCCAAATTGTCTCTGGTAACCTGATTTTTGCATGCTGCACCATGAAGAGAAAGCACTAGTAGTACGGGGCTGAAATACCTTTGCTGATTGCACGGGCACCTCTTAGGGCTCCTCCTTGAGCCTTGACGTTCCTAACAGAAAAATAGACACAGCTCCGTGCCTTGGAGGGATGCTGAATGACCTCAGGGGCTGGTGTGATTATCTCTGCAAGACATTTGATGGGTACCATGGTGACAGCTGAAGCAATTCCTCTTTTCCTAGAACACGAGGTTTGGAAGCTGGAGTCTAGGGGTGTGGGAAAGCTCCCTCTGTGTGGTGGCCTTGTTGGCCTAAGGGGTCATTGAGAAATGCCACCAAAGGGACCCAGATCCAAGAGGTACTTCTCATTTTTAGAGGCAAAGCAGGCAGTAGGTAGGTATGTAAGCAGACCTGTCCTCCAGGTGAGGCTAGAAGCAACACAGATAGAGCCACCTCTGCAGTGGGGCAGGCCTGAGGTTTGTGGGTATATTGGCACTCCTAAGCAGCACTGCAGACTTAGACTTCACAGGAGTCAGTATCAAGCCCAGTCTTTAAAAGCAGCGTCATCTTGTGCTCTTCCATAAGAGTGAGATGGAAATCGCAGTGTGTTTATATAGACTGAGTTGATAGGAGTCCACTTCAGCAAATGCTTGCACATGAAAGCTTCAGCTGGCTACAAAGCTTCATTTTCAAGAGCCGAAGGAACCCCCTTAGCCATTTAAACCTTTGAAGACTTCAATCACCCTATTAAGACGAAGACAGGGCAGGGTGTGGGAGACAGCTCCCATTTGCACCTGCACGACTGCCACTTCCAGAGGCAGGCTGCATCCACCCCAGAGAGCTCCCCTAACACATACTATGCAGGCAAGTGTGGCTCCCGAGCCTGCCCACTGCCCTTTCCCCGGCTGTGACACAGTCCCTCGATTTAAACCCTTAATCCTGCTAAGATTGTGCAATAGCTCCTTCAGGCTGAGAACGGATTATGCCCGTTTCAAAGGTATTTGGCACTCCGACTGCACCGAGAAAGCCCAATGAAGCTGCCCAACCCTCATGTGGGAGCACCTGCAGGCAATTCAGCTGGTGCCTAGCAACTTGCTCTCAGCTGTTCTCACCGCTAAAATTCAATGTTATTTCAGCTTTCCTCTCCGGAGAAGTTCCTGAGTCATCATCAGGGAAGAATTAGAAGTGTTTCCCACTCGGTTTGCTATAAATTAATGGTATGGAAGGGGCTCCTCTCTCTCTAGCATGTGTCCTGCAGCCAGCTAAAAAGGTGTCTCCTCTCAGCATGTGGCACAGCTTCACATTCAGAAGATTTGGTAAATTGATTTTTCCTCCCCCTTCCTTCCCAACTTGTTTTCTGCTCCCAAATGCCTCTCTGCTTTCTTGGAGCTCTCTGCAGAAGAACCAGGCTTGAATCCATTCCATGTCTCACCTTGGTTTTGTTTGGTTAAACGCCAGGGTGTGCAAACACACAGGTACATACAAGCTTGGGGTTGTGTTGAGCATTCTCTGGTGACACACAGCAACTTTTAGACCACCTGTGTGACAAACGAAGGCACCTCTGAATCTGAGAGAGATGCCCTTGGGAAATGGCAAATATCAGGAAAAAATGCATAGCAAGCCAAGATTGCCTCTTTACAGGGCTGAGATCTTCACAGAGGTGGTGAGGCAAACACCAACCAGCCTGGGCAAGACCAACCAATGTGTTTCTGCACGTGGGCAGGGCACAGGGATGGGTGATGGGAAGAGGGAGCCAACGGAAGCATCCATCTGCAGAGGGGGCAGGGGCTCGGAGAGCAGAACATTCTCCAGTGCCTGCTGGCACAGTGCAGAGGGGCGGAGTGCTCCAGCTGGAAGAGGTGGGAAGCTGTGAGTAGACGAAGTCCATGAGTAGTAGGGCTGTGGTGTTGCAGCCTGAGTGTTTTTCAGAGGAAAGCAGGACGAGGTGCCTTACAGGGCTTTTCCAAACTCTGAGAGGGCACATATTTGCCTCTGGGAGCAAGCCTGAGATCCAGATGCATTTCCCAGTGGGATGCTGTTCGGACTTCTCAGATGTCATCTGAGTGACACAGCTCCCTTGGTGGTGTCTAGTGGAAGGGTTCATCACTGCAGAGCTGACCTCTCCTTGCCTCCCCGGTCTTATTCCTTGGGAAGCCCTGGGTGGCTCTAGTGACTGCAGCCAAAGGGCTGGAGGTGCTTTATTGCTGTGAGCAGTGGGGGCTGCCAGAAGAACCACCTTTATCTCACAGCTGTCTGTCCTCAGCTCCTGACTGCCTGCAACACTGTGTAGTCTGGAAGGAAAACTGAGAATCACCTTGTTTGGACTCTCCAGCCTGAAGCAGATGAGGAAAGAGCTTAGTAAACGCAGAACCACCAATAGAGATGTCTCCAGCTCATCCCAGGACCCTCAGCCCTTCAGGATGGGACACAGATCTGTTCCCAAGCCCAGGATTGGTGCTCAGCATGCTTCAGGTGGGTGTTTGGCTTAAGAATTTGTCATCATACAGGTGACTTTAAACAAATCTAGCTGCATTGCACAGGTTAGCTGATAGGGATAGAAAAGCATTTTATATGGAAAGGCATAAAGAACTTGAGTCTGACCTGGCCTTTTCTAGTGTCCAGTGAGTGCCTCTGCCTGTGTGGGTCAGGAACTGCAATGCTGTGATGTCTGAAGGCCAGGAAACACTGTGGTGGCTCTGTTTCCCCTACAGCTGCAGGAGGGGACAGCTCTTCAAGCAGAGTGCCTGAGCAGCCTCTGCCTTGGGCATGGGTGACACTGGTTGTACTGACTGGTCCAAAGTGCATTTGGGACAAGTTTGGGACAGTGTTTTTTAAAACAGCATGGCCAAACCCAGGAGAAGACGCTGTCTGTAGTACAAAACTGTGCCTTTGTTGGCTAGGGGACTACTGGCCCAACCTGCACTTGTGGGTTAGACATGTCCTTCTGCTCTGGTGGTCCCTTCCCACCACAGCCTGCCTATGGTTTGCATAGTTGTTCCCAAGCTCTTTTCAGTCCAAATCCACAGCTAGCGGAAGCACTTTCAATCCTAAGTCTTGCATAGCCTGGCTCAGGGGAAAGTGTCATGTAACTGGGAGTGTGGTGGAGTTGGGAACCTTTGCAACCAGGAGATGGCATGTTGATAGCAAAATCCTCATCTCAGAAAATGTCTCCTTCCTTCCTGCAAACATAAGAGGACTGAATTAAAGTTGAGCTTTCTGACCTACAAGTTCTTGACTTCTGCTCTCACATTACAGGAGCAGCAAATCCTGTTGCATGAGGCAGAAATCTGTCTGAACATGCACTATTTCAAACTCTTCTTTATGTGAAATGTTCCAGACTTGATCAGAAACAAGGCTGTTTACTAACAGCAGAACTAGGAAACCTCTTTAGTATTGTAGTTTTTTCCACCTGTTTTTTTAGTTTTTGTATTGAGATGCTGAAGCTTAAATCTGTCAGCTAACAGTGTTTCTAACTTTCAATATGTTTTACTTTGCCTGATTGCCGGTATATCTCTGCATGCAGAGTGTGTTCTGCCTTCTTTCTGAAGGAAAGAAAAGTTTTCCTTGACTTGGGATGAGGTTAGGACAGGCAATGGCACACTCATTTCCACCAGATAAGTAGAGAGTATAAAACTGCAAAAGACCGATGGCATTTTTTTTCTAGTGTTCATGACAATACTTTTGTGCAAAGAGGTTGAATCCTGCTTCCATTTATGCTGATGTAAATCTAGAATAATAAAGTTCTTTTATGGAATTGCATATTTTATTAATCCAAGAACTAGAGTTGAATAAATGATAATAGTTGCATCATTGTATTCTGCAGTTCTCACTTGCTGTGATTACAGCATCTTTTAGACATTTTAATGTGTTTTAGGTGTTAAACTTCCTGATACAAGAACTGCCCAGTGTAAGCACAGCAGCAAGGGTAATGGAACCCAATGTCAGGAAAACCCTTATATGCTACTTCAGTAGCAAAAGGTGGAAATCAAGGTTTGTAAAGCACTTCCAGGTGCCATGATAGTTGGCTTTTACTTTGAAGATCTCTTTTGAGCTTCCCCTCCACCTCTGTTTAGGCAGAACCAAACTCTGTTTGCTTTTTTAGATTTCTGTCACTCAGAAGCTGCACCTCCAGGATTAAGTAAGTTAGCACAGCTCAAGACTTTGACAAAAATTATTTCTGCAGAGAGCATTACCACGGTGAGGTGGGCTTTTTGCAAGGCTATTGCCCACTTCACATGATGACTTATCAGACAAGGTGTTGTAACAAGTGTCAAGATCACACTGAACAATTTGCCTGTGAAGGTTTACATGACCTTTAGCAATAAGAAACCTCACAGACTTAAGAACTTTTGTGCAGTGAAGGCAGCGGGCTTCAACAGCTGGCCTCTTTAAAAGGACGCAGCAAGGTCAGCTCGGGTTTAGAGGAACGGGACTCTTGCAAAACCCAGAAGCAGCAGCAGGAATGTTTGGTCCCTTGGGAACTTGCATAGGTTGTTTTGGTGCAGGGCCATCCCCAGCAGAGCAGCAGTGCCACAGCGAGTGCCACTGCTGCTCCTGCGCGGGCCGCTCTCCCGGCTGCCCTCACGGCCTCAGCTGCGGTGGAGGGGAGAGCCCTGTGCAGGTGGACACCGGCGCACCGCTACCGCTGGCTGTCTGTACGGGGTGGGCCGTGCCGGGCTCGGCAGCCCGTGGAGGGCGCGATCCCTGAGGGGGCGTTCTGTGCGGGGCCGTGAGAGGAGGCACCCGCCGCGCCCCTGCCCTCGGCCCGGGGGCCGGGTGAGCAGCTGGGCCNCTCCCGGGCGGGGGTCTCCCCGCTCTGCGGCCGCGGCCTCTCGCGCTGCGGGGTGGGGGCGGCCCGGGGGCCGCTGTCCGTGACCTTATTCTCCGCTGCGGTGCGACCGGGCCCGTGTGCGCCTCGGCCCCGTGAGCTGCGGCGAGGGCAGGGCACGGGGGGCCGGCCCGGAGGGGGCCGCGCAGGGGGGGCCGGGCCGCGGGGCTCTCGCCTGGCACAGGGTCGGGAGCGGGGCCAGGCAGCCCGGAGGGGCCGTGTCCGCTGGAGGAGGGAGCAGCCCGGGCAGGGAAGGAGGTGACTGACCCGCGCCGGGCCGGCCCCCACATGAACCCGGTGCGCTCCACTGTCAACGCTGCGCTCGCTTGTAATCTATCCCCTGGTGCTGACGGGACCTGGCTTTGGCTAGGTGTTCAGCCTCGGGCGTGCCAGAGCCTGCGCAGTGTGNCAAGATGGCGGCGAGGTCCGCGGCGCGGCGCGCGGGCCCGGCCCGCCAACGACCCGACCCGGCAGGTAACGCGGCCCCGGCCAAGGTGGCGGCCCCGGCGGCTCCGGCACCNCGGGGCCAGGCAGCCCGGAGGGGCCGTGTCCGCTGGAGGAGGGAGCAGCCCGGGCAGGGAAGGAGGTGACTGACCCGCGCCGGGCCGGCCCCCACATGAACCCGGTGCGCTCCACTGTCAACGCTGCGCTCGCTTGTAATCTATCCCCTGGTGCTGACGGGACCTGGCTTTGGCTAGGTGTTCAGCCTCGGGCGTGCCAGAGCCTGCGCAGTGTGTTTTTTGAAAAGTATGGTTATTTCTCAAGAACAGCTTAGAAGTGGGGAGCTCGTAGCGGTCTGTCTGCCGTGTGTGTGTGGGGATTGCACCTACTCGGAACGCTGAATTTTTAGCGCGAGGTTTTTAGCGCTGCCCTGGAACGCTGAACTATTTTAACATATTTGTTGTGTAACTCTCACTTAATTTGGAAGCAGAACGATTGGACTGGGCACAGAATAAAACCCAGCAGATGCTGTGTGCCACTGTTGGTTTCAGTTGCTTGATTTGCAAGGCAGCTAGAGACTAGGAAATCTAACCACACTCAACTGGGAGATGCCGAGTGGCAACTCACCTGGCTTGATTTACAGGGAAGAGAAGGCAGTGCGTCAGAGCACATGGAAAAGTTTGATTGTGTTTGGCAGCATTGCAATTTTAATAATTTAAAAGAGTCCAGAGACCAAAACTGAGGATACGATACTGCTTTACCGCTCAAGTACTGGCTTCTCTGCCTCTCAACACTGCTCAGTTTTCTTTGAGTGTTCTCTTGTGGTTTTGCCACTATGTTGTTTAATAATGTCAAAGCTTTAGCTTATTGCATAATTTTCTCAGGGTTATAAATGTGCCAGCACACCTGTAGTAAATGGCCTTTAGTTAGCTAAAGTCATTAGTGTGGAATTAGTGTTGGAAACATGCACACTTTGCTTGTGTACTTTAGTCATGGGTGACTTTAGTTTAGGTGATAGGGTCTGCATGTACAGCTGTGGCTGATCTGTGCTTGCCTGCAGAAGAGCTTTCTGTACAGTGAAATAAAGCAGAGTGGTAGGTTGGAATAGTTACAAGAAGAGAAATGTAACAAGAGAGGCCTGTAACTCCTCCCGTACCATTACTAAGTGTTGCTTAACAGCGCTTATGTTCCAGCATACCCTAAGGTCATTAGTGGTGTTACAGCACCTCCTCAAATAATAGCAATAGCTTTTTGTTTTTTCAACTTAAATGATTCTGAAAGCACGGAGTGAGGCTGAGGAGGCTGTGTTCTTTCCTTTTCATGTTCACTTACTTGCAACTTAAAAACATTTCTGAAATAGTTCAGGCACAGAACAATTTTACTGGACCTATCATAAAAACATTCCTTTAAATGTGACAGTCTTTTCTGGTTTAGGAGGCCAAGCAACTCTTGTTCATGTTGTAAGGACAGGAATCCTTCAGCCACGTTTTGCAGGACTCCTGACATTTCTTAGGTACCCTGTGCCAACTGCAGTCCCCTTGGTTTGGTTAAATATCAGTGATTAATATTTGCTTACTGACTGTACTGATAAAGTACCACTGGCTGGAGCAAGGTGCTGTGATAGATGAGGGGTTGTTTTCTCTTCTTGTCCTGATAATAGTAGGGACACTACCTCATGCTGGATAAGAGCAGGTGTGTTGGAGGGGAGAGGGGCTGGGGTTTTTTTCTTTAGTGTAATAGAAGAACACTTATCTCCTGATGGCTGTGTCATGTCCTCTCCAACTTTTGAGTTTTGCCTAAGTTTAAAACAAGGTGTAATAAGCAGATAGAAATACAGGTAAATTAAATTCTGTGTCCTTTTTTCGGTAGTGAACTGTGGTGGTGTTAGTTTCCACTCTAGTTTTAACTTTGTGCCTGTTGCTAATAGACTGTTGTATATCTTATCACAGTCTATGGAAGTTTCTGTTGCAAGGACATTCATAAGGAAAACTGCCAAATTTCACTTACATGTCACTACATAAGATAGGTTTGAAGTTGCTTGTGTTCTTGCACTGCAGTTATGAAAAGGCCCCATCCCTGGGATGGTTTTTGGTATTCATGGCAGTCTTTGAATGGGAAGTTTTAGACTTTAAAATCAGACTGAATTGTTGCTGTGTTTTGTTTTTTAACTGTTGCTGCATGCTGTGCCTACAATGTGATCCGTGAGCTGCCAGTTTTGAGTACATTTTTCCAACTTTTTGCAAAGTGCTGCATTAGCTTTTTTAGCTTATTGTACTAGTTATTAGTATTTTAGGTTTTGACTAAGGTGAACAAAGCATAAAAATATTTTCTAAGTTTCTGCATAGGCAGATGTGCTGTATCTGTCATTTGTAAACAACTGAAAATTCTCAGAAATACCTACATATGGTATAATCATTATATGGTGATTCTTAAGGCTTGCCTCCTGCTGGAGAATGACTGGGTTTCTTTCTTAAAACATTTTCAGCAACTTGAACTTCTTAAGGTGTCCTGGAGGAAAGACAGAAGTAGCTTTCCATGTTCTTGGAAGCTTATTCTTGATATTGAAGAATATTATCTCATCTTGCAGCTGATTTTGAGGTCATAGTGCTGTGTAGGGAGTTGATTTACATGAACACATTCGTGGACTTGGGATTTGTGCCTGAAAGATGAGAACAAGCAAATGAGCAAGTTTGAATATGTGAAAACATTGCTCAGATTGATGTCTGCTATTTCAGTTAGGTGCAGAGAAATTACTAATAAGAAATAAATGATGTCTTAATAGACAAGGATTATAATCAAGACATTTCCAGCAGCAAATTAATACATAATAGGAACTGATGTTCTGAGAGCATTGGTAGCTAACTTGCCTGACCTTTGTTTTTATTTCTGAAATAATGTAGTTTGTATAGTATTCGTTTCCAGGAAACCAAGATTTTCTGTGCTTGCCAAGCTTTCTGAAAGACTTTGAATACAAAAGTTGGAAGAACATTTGAAGTTCCTTCCTCCAACTCAGAGGCTGGAGGAAGGTATTTAAACTCTGAATTTGAACCACTGCTCACTTAAGAAACCTGGAATGAAATCTGAGAAGTTTAAATATGCCTTTCCTCCTGCTCTGCTAATTCTAATTTGACTAAATGTATCTCCTAAGACTTGAAGGTAACACTTGTAGTTCTCTAGGTGTACAAATGAGTTACTGAGAGATGTTCTGGGGTATAAAGTAGTACCAGGCAAGCAACTACCTGTTGATATTTAACTGGAGTTCTCCCTCTGCAGCAAAGCAACAAACTTACTGTTCCCTTTTGTGTTTGGGAGAGAGTGTATATACCCATTATTGTACCACAGCTGGTAAAGTCACTTCGTGAATTGTCTGCATGGAATATGTAAGCGTGTTAATAACATCCCAGAGTTGTCTATTTAGTTTGTCTGGAATGTCACTGAGAATTCCAGCTGCTCCAGGGCGACATTACTCCTTGAAATAACAAGATTAGTTTATATGTCATTCTAGTGTGATAATAGTAGATCTTTGTGCTGAGGGTGATCTGCGAAGCTAAGTGTCGTCTTCTGTTAACTGCAAACAGGAAAAAAACCCTGCCCATTCTATAATGGTTAATAGCTGGCTAATCTCTAAGTTTGGAAAAACTACAAGTAGAATGTTTGACACCAAAGATGACATTACTGAGCCATGTAGCTTCCAGGACAGTCCAGCAAAAGTTATGTGAGCGAATGCAGGTAAGATGGATATTGGATTTCCTGTGTGATGCCCACTTGACGAACTCATGAGCAGGACTAAGAGAAAATCAAATTTAAGGCCCATTTGGGCCTCTGCAGAAATGATTTATGAAAGACCAGCTTCCTTTAAAAGAATGGCCCTGCTCTTCTCTGTCATGGAGGAATAGGTAGTAGAACTGTCAAAACTCTAAGACTGCACAAAGTGCCTTTTGGGAAGGAATTTGTGTACTGTTTGGTTACTGGACCTCTTATTTACACCCTATGTACAGTATGAGGGATATTCTGATATGCTTTACTAGGAGGGGAGATGTCTCATGTAGTATTTTTTTTCTTGTGCCAAATGCATTTCCAGCTTTATTTTTCAGTGCAGATGATGAGCAAATAATGATTGCATTTTCAGCCCTATATATGGGTAATTTTTTCATGGCAAGGTGAGATTTGTGTGCTACTGCAAGTCATTGTAGGTTTTCTCTTAAAAGACTGCAGTAGAAGCAAAATGTTGAAGACTTGAACTAATAAGATGTTGTACAGGCTATAGACCTGGAGTGTAGAATGTAATTTTCAGTGAATTGATACTTGAGAGTAGAACTTAATTTGCTCTTATGCAGTTGTTGCTCCAGTGAGATCAGAATCAGGTTCCAGTTAGTGTCAAATTATAATATGTTTATATTCCCACATTCACCATAGAGATAAACATGATGAATTTACAAGTTCTTACTGGTCTCAGTAAAATATTTGGAGAGTCTTTTGAGCAATGTCTTGTATAATGATCTCACCTCTTATCTTCTCAACCAGGGTGGTAGTGTTGAGTGGAAGAATAAGTGCAGTTATTTATACTGTCTCTTTAAGCCCTATTCTGTGATAGTACTGCCTGCAAACTTGCATTGCTGTCTTATTCCCATCTCCTCCTCGACTACTTCTGCCTCCTTCTGCATGAAAGAAGCAGTCTTCTGGCTTTCACTTGTGCCTGTTAATTTACCTTGGTCTGTGTGGTGTGATCTACTTGGGGAACTGTAAACAATTGAGAAATAAAAGGTACAATCTGTCAATCCTTTGCCTAATATGGAAATCATCACAGTATTGATTTCAGGGGAGGAACATTGCTCTAAGTACGTGAAGTGCTAGGCATGGAGACAAGCTTTGCCCTGTTTCATGTACTGCTTAAACATAGAATAGCAGTGAAAATGACTGCTATAGAAAATTAGGTTAAGGTTCTTGATATAATAAAAATCACTTTCTAAAAACAAGAAGTCATCTTGCTTTTGAGAGAATTAGATTTCTTAAATACTTGGTAATCCCAAACTAATACTAAGGAACTGTTTCTGTTCACAACACCAGTGTAATTCGAAACATGACCTTAAAACTGCCCTCAAGGCAGTTATTGCTTATCTTTCAAGCAACAAAGTCTTAAGCTCGTCATGAGGATAGGAAGGGAATGCAGTACAAAATTCTTAAAAGACATCTTTCTAAGTGCTAGCGTGTCAGACTTGTTAGTACAGAAATCGTTTGGAAAAGTGCAGTAAGCAATGCTTTGAGGGTTAGGACACAACAGGAGTATTTTCTAGAGCTAATAGTACTGTAGAAATAAATAGCTACTGAAAACTTATGTGCTAGTCTCTGAGATTTAAAAGGCAAAAACCCCTTTCAAAATAAAATACTGGTGGTAGGATCATTAAGAAATGTGAGTTCTGCTGTCAAGCTTATTTTTTCAATAGAAAAATGAACATGCTATCTACTGTGAACATTTAGGTAGCAAATGTGATTAAATACATGTGAAACCTTCAGGTGCTATGAGGTATCCTATTTATTTGAGAAGATCCTTGAAATGCAGTCTGGTGCTTTTGAAGAGGTTGGAAGTTGGCTTGTGAAAGAATGAATATTATTCTTAGAGTCTCAGTCTAAGTGCTTTGAGTTACAGACATATCACTGTTTCATTAATCAAATATCAAACTAAGCTGTTCTTTAGTGTAATCTGTTGACTTATTTCTGTAATGCATTAGGACTAGGCTAAGCCTTTGTGAGCTTTGAAGAGGAGCACACTCTTTATCCTTGTTTCAGTTTGTCTTATAATCCTGGACTTTTCTACCTGGTGTTTACTCTATACACTTGTAAGGGAAGATTTCATGGATCCACAGAATGAGGACATTAAATGTGATCTACAGAGACTAAACTGTTGGTTGTGGGGGGAGTGTTAGGATATATAATCTTTGTAGAGTTGTATTTCCTTCTTCTTTCTCCACTCAAGTGAAAGATGTATATTAAGCCTTTTGTGGTTTCAACATATGGTATGGTGTGCTGGCTTGTAGAAAATCAGTTAGATTGGCTAGGTGTATTTAGACAAGTCTGAGAACTTGATGTAAAGAGAAGTGGTAACCATCTCCCTTCTGTGTTTGTTCTTTTCAGAATGGTGAGTGTGGCTTGCCTTACCTCTGAGATTGCTCTCTTCTTTCCTCTCGATTCTATATCACTAGGCTTGACTGGTCAGCATACATGTGACAATGGCATTTCCTGTCCCAGAAAAATGCAGTTTAAAGTAAAAAAAATGTTCATTTTGCTGGCAGTGGCTGTGGTAACAATTGCAGCAAGTATTGTGAATGATGTTAAAAATGCTTAGGTAAGTGGGTAAGTCTTGAGCCCTTTGAACATAGGAGAGTGCATGTTGCGTGGAACAGAGCTACTGAAGTCTAGGTGTTCTGTAGTGTCCTTCTGGGAACTTAACTAGTGATTTTGAAATCAAATTCCATCTACTCTTTTAATAGACACAGCTCTTAGCTGGTACAGTACATTCAGTAGGTATGTTTGTGTTCTTCTAGTGCAGAAAGGGACTATGCCAAGCTCAAGGTCTTCCCACCACTTACACTTCCTATCGTGTGATACTGACAAAACTAAAACTAGTATTAACCTCCATTTGTAAAGGAAGGAAACCTTGTTCTTAAGTGAAGGTTAACAAATGTATTGGCTAGCCCAGCATCAATCTGAACTTTCAGATTGAGACAAATCTTTGGCAATATGCAGTCAGATCCAATTACAGGCGAGTTGTCTACCCATCTTTGCAGTGTTATCATATATCACTAAGTCAGTTTCCACATGAACACACTTAACTGTACTTGTGAGTTTTGAGAGTCTGGAGAAATTTTCCAACTGAACTTGGTTTGAGTCACAGAGCTGAATTTTTCTTTTGGCACCAGTGCCCAGTCAAGCAGTTTGTGCCTCCCCCTCAATTGTGCTGGTGCAGCTGTTTCAGAGGCTGTAGATTGCACAGCACATCACTTTGTGTTCAAGATGAGTTGGTGCCTGGACCTGGGACAGTGGTGCCGACACAGAGGGCAGGAGCCCCGTACTGTTGAAGAGTACAGCTGAACCGACCCTGTGCTCTGTGTAACTCTGCCTTTTGATTGTCTTCAGTTCTACTCCTCAGTGGATTCTCACTTAAGGGGTGATGCAGATTGTAGGAAACTGTTGGCGTTGGATTACTTTTTCTGCTGGTTTGGCTTGTTTAGCTGGCTTGACTCTAAGCAGCATTGGGTATGTGGCAAAATTAGCAGGAAAGGCAGTGTGGTTCATAATGCTGGAAATGGGAAAGAGTGGGAGAGTCCTTGTGAGTGGGTGGTTAAGATTCAGCTGTGCTATTGAAACAGGCTTGAAGAGGCAGCGGGAAGAGAGGAGGAGGCAGTTACTGGTACTGTCCTGTTGGCAGAGTTAATGTACTTTGAGCTGCTGCCTTAACAAGAGATTTGTGTGTAGCAGCAGCAGTGATGCCTGGCAGAGGCTGAGGAGTTGTGGCAGTAGGTGCACGGCACTGAAGTATATGGACTTAGGTACTGTATCAATTATTGTGGGTTAATTGCAGGAAAGTGATATGGCAACCCAGGCCTCCTTCTGTACGTGCTTAGCAGCAGGAGCTCTGATTAAAAACTATTTTTGTTGTAGCTGTGTGAGAAAAATCTCTTCCTCCACTGGAGATAAAGTGAACACATGCAAAATGTGATTTGTTTTTTTGGTTTCAATTCTCTTTAAATTTGCCTTGTGTGGAACTTTTTTTCCTGTTTTGATTCACATTGTTGATCTGGGTGTTAGTTGTGTTGACACATGTTGTGTTTCCTCTGTCACGCTTCCCTTTTGCCTGGTAGTTGTTAGTGACCCTATGTGGTTAATAGCACTTAAGAGAGAAGAAATTGAAATACTATGTGAAGGTGTCCGAAGGTAGTTACTGTGTCAGTTTTGTAAACTATGTGATCTAGAGAAGGCAGGGGGTTTTTTTAAGGTAAACCTACACTCTCCCTGTACTGCTCTTTATTCTTTTAAATGAAATGTAGACCTTTCTAATAAGACAGAATTCAATTCTGGAGTTCAGTGCTGGAAAAACTGTCCGGAAGGCTCTCTTAGCTGCAGGAACTTAGAGAGGTGGAAGGCTAAGTTTAAACTGGAGACTGGGCTAAAAGATCACTTTCAGTTAGAAGCTTCATAGAATCCTTAAGGTTGGAAAAGACCTCTTAGATCATGGAGTCCAGCAGTTAGCCCCTGCCATGTTCACCACTAAAACCATGTCCCTAAGTGCCACGTCCACTTGTTTTTTTTGAACGCTTCCAGAAATGGTAATTCCACCACTTTCTAGGCCAACCTGTTCCAATGCCTGACCACCCTTTTTGTGAAGAAATGTTTCCTAATATCCAGTCTAAACCTTCCCTGGCACAGTTTGAGGCCATTTCTTCTCATCCTGTCACTTTTTATGTGGGAGCAGAGGCTGACCCTTGCCTGGCTACAACCTCCTTTCAGGTAATTGTAGAGAGTGAAGTGTCCCCTGAGCCTCCTTTTTCTCTAGGCTAAACTTCCTAGCTGTCTTAGCTTTTCCTCATGAGAGTTCCAGCTTCCTTGTCCTCTGGATACACTCCAGCACCTCAGTGTCTTTCTTGTAGTGAGTTCAAAACTGAACCCAGTATTAGAGGTATGGCCTCACCAGTGCTAAGTACAGGTGGATGATCACTGTTCTAGTCCTGCTGGCCATGCTATTGCTGATAAAAGCCAGGATGCCATTCTGGCTGGACGCCAGCTTGCTAAAAGCATGGTTTGATCAAAAAAGAAAAGTTAAAGCCTCTTTGGCTTACTGTGTTTCCTTAAACATACTGGTATTCCTGACTGACAAGCTTGGTTATCCTGGAAATGAGTATGAAACCTGGCCCTTTGGCATACCTTTCTGTACAGCCAAAGGGAGCACTTGCTTTGCTTTCTGCTGAGCTCCTTTGTGGCCATGGTACAGAGACATCTGGGTGACTAAACCTATTCTGACTTCCAATCTAAGGATCAGACATGGAGTAATTGCAGTTGGCACCTCTTGCCTTAGTCTTTTCTCTCTATCCTTCTCGCTAAAAATGTTGGTTTAGGTTAGCTGATCATTGTTCAAATTATTGACTGCTGACATGAGGAACACATACAAGGTACATAAAATATACTTGTGGCCTAAGCCAATTAGAAAATACTGAGTTCTTGGGTGAGCAGCAACTTTAAATAAAATCAGTCTGAAATACAAACAGAAATGTGCTTGGTTTAAATGCATGTGGCCTGCAAGGATCCAGTTAGCTTGCAGTGTTCATGAGGAGCTTTCACTTGCAATTTCCAGAGTCAGTGGTGATCTAGGGCATTGTCAGATCTGGTGTATTTTCATTCCCATCCTCAAGAACCTTCATGATGGATAAGATAGGGGAGAAAGGGTGAGGAAGAAGCCTTTTCGAGCTTTCATCTTCACTTAATATTCTAATACAGCATTCTTTGAGGGGGCTGGAAAAGTACTGGTAAACCTTACTGTGGGTAGAGATTTTTGTTAGGTCCTTCAGTGAGGATGCTATTAATAGCTCTGATTTTTGGGCAGAGGGGAAGAGGATGAGAAGCATGCTTTGCCACTATCCCTACCTTTCACGATTTTCCCTGTAGCTGTGGAGAAGTATCTTTCTTAACCAAGTTCATGATCTGCTTTCTGAACAGTAGTCCTTTTATATGTAAATGTGGGGGTTTTTTACTTACTGAGTTGTGTTAGGGATTTTGCTGCTTCTGTCTTAGTCTCTGCTTGTTGGCATTCTTTTGTATGTATTTGCTGAGAACAGCTGAATTTGAGAGTTGACTTCTTTTGCTACACCTTTTAATTGTGAGGAGTCTCCTTCTGGCTTTTTTGTCCCCATAAATGGAGAATACAAAATGCCAGCTTATCAGTATTTTGTATAGGGGAGAGCTTTTGCATGCATGCAAACCGTTCAGCAGAAAAGCAATTTAAGGGACTTAGGAGTAGACAGACCTATTGTTTGATTAGTTATGGTGCCTCATAGGTGTCTAGGTCATCACAATATCTTTTTTCCCCTTCCCTGGCAGAATTGTAGCTTCAGGTACTTCTCGCTTCAGCTCATGCTTTATGTAACAATTCTAGATCTGTCCCTTTAACAGCCAGTTGCCCTGAAGGAGCAGAGAGAGTTAAATGTGTCTTCTCCCCTCCGCCCTTACTCCTCTATCAGTCTTATTGGATGTCCAAACAAGTCTTCAGAACTTAGCTCATCAGTCCTATTTATAGCTGAAATATTCAAAACATTTAATTATTTCTGGCCTTAAAATGAGCTACTTGGCAGTATTTGCTAGTGAGCAATAGGAAAGCAGTGATGCATTAAGGTCTGTGGCAGCCCCATAGCTTTTGTGTGAGTTTATTGCATGAAGTGGGACTGCTGGAGAAAGGGGAGGACAATTTTGTGGCTTAAAAACTAGTGATTCCACCCCCCCCTCCCCCAAAGGTGCATCCAAATAAGGTTTGAAGGTTAACCTATTTTCTCTCTGTCCTCTGGAACTCGGTTCACACATGCCTACACTTTGCTTTGTTCACTACACCAAAACAAGAAAAATTTAAGCACTTCCTCTCCTTTCTGTCTAAGGAAAACTTCCTGGGTGAACCTCTGAGAGAACACATTGCATTTAAATGCAGTGCAGCAGCTTCTTCATGATAACTTACTTTAAGCTTTTGATTCAAGCCATGAACTCCCTCAGTGTGTGGAGGTTGAACAAGATTTCAAGCCAGATTGTTTGAGATCAGTGTAGCCCACTTCAGCTTGCTGTTTACCGTTCAGGTGGTGATGGGGAAACCTGTCATGCAGCTGTGTTGAAATAAGAGCAGGACACTTGGATCACTGTTGTATGGAGGCATGTATTTGTCTGTAGGGCACCAGGAAAAAGAGTTGGGGAATGCTGAAAGCTGAAGTATTTAAGGGTACTGGAAGTCTTGACAAAGTTGAACTTCTAGCAAAGTGCAGTTTTCTGTATAAACAAGATATTGAGATTACTAGCTAGAAGCTGCACAGCTTCAAGTCTTTAAACTCCTTGTAATAGAGCAAAGGAAGTACTGGTGAGAGACAGCTACACTTATGAAAGTGACTTATTTAGACTTTGTTCATATTGCAAGTCTTATGCCACTAAAAAGCAAATGGGATTTAATTTATTTTAATGTTTGGCATCTGTGTGCAGCTGTGTGTGTTCAACCCACTGTCCAGAGAAGCAGTTACTAGTTGTCAGTCAGTGCCATGGCTTGTTGATCAGAAATCTGTACTGTGTCTAAAACCGACTGAGTTTAGCAATTTGTGTGTGCTGCTTTTTTTTTGTTATGAAGGAATGTGAATGATGTGTTTAAAGAGCTCAAACTATATTTGGGTTGAAATTTAAACGTAATTATGTTAGTACTGTATTTCAATTAATGTGCTTAAAGGGAGCAACTTGCATTTAAAACAGACTGTGTCTCTTATTTTCGTAGCATGCAGGTGTAGCTGAGTGCTTTCACTCTTGTGTTCTTACACTGCAGGACAAGTAGGTCATCAGCTGCTGGCTGTGTACTTAGGGGAATCTTTTCATTTTACCTCATACTTTAAGGAACAGGTTATTTAATTGAGTTTGTTCAGTTGAAATACTGTGTTTGTACACTAAAAGCTACTGTTTTCAAAATCTGGCTTAGCATTTCAACAAATGGTTCTTGTTCTGGATACTTAGCTGTTATCTATGTAAACAGTAGTTCTGCTGTAGTTGTTGCTTAGTGGAGTGAGGAGTTTATAGGGCAACTGACTGGTAGCATCTTCTCTTGGCTATATTGACTTTCATTCAAATCTGTCTGCTTCTGTGTCTTGCTGTACAGTGTTGCTTCTGTGTCTCCTATCCTGTTTGACCTGTGTTAGGAAGTGATCATGCCAGCCAGAACTGTGCATTAGCCCCTAGGTTCCATTTGAATAATTCAGATTGGAAGAAGCCACAATGAAGAAGGGCATGATTAGTGAACAGCCATAGTAACAGGCCTGAATGGATGGCAGACTTAAAGGGCAGGTCCAGCTGATGATCATCTTGCATCATCTCCAGACAGAGCAGTAGGTAGGACCATAGTCGGGAGTCTGTCAGTTCAGTAGTACAGGAGGTCAGATAAACGTCTTGAAAAAAGAAAAATGTGGGTATGACACTCTCAGCCTGCAACACTGCTACAAGTTCTAGTGCTGGATGCTTTGATGGATGAGACATTTTCTATGTGTATTAAAAGCCTGAGGTCCAGCTCTTCTGTGCACATAGGAATTTCCAACAGCATAGAAACCAACCCCATGACTGAGCTGGGTGAATCTACCAGTCTGTCTTTAGTACTGTGGCAGGACGCAGCATTGCCTGGCTGTTGTGAACGCAGAACATGAAATATGACTCTGAAACAAGGACTCCTAGTGTGAATGTATTGGGGTGGATGTGCTGGGTTGGTAACTGCATTACTGGAATGGAACTGGACTTATCAAAGTGTTCAGATGTACTACAGAAAACAAACAAAACCCCCAAATAAACAAAAGTCTGTTGTTTTGATTAGCTCTCTAGCAGTACTGAAATGTTTTGTCATGGAGACCTGTATAGGGAGGCTGCCATAAATTTTTCAAGTCCAAATTTGTTAGGAACACTTCACTGTAGAAGTAGTCATTCTGTGAATGGCATCTCTTCTACATTTAGTCCTCATCTGTTTTATACTTGATTTGCTGAGACTGAACTGTTGCAAGAACCTAAAGTAGTCTCTGGTCCTTAGACTGGGCTTTAGGACAAATCAACTTAAATTCTAAGTAGTATGCTGTGACTGTGCAGGGGTGGGTGAGGAAGGAGACAGAACTAAGGAACAGGGCTTTGTGTTCTGAATTTCGTTATCTCCTGGCCTGACTTGACTTGACAGTGCTATCAGCATGTTTATTTTATGAACTGCTTTGAGAACTTACTACAATGCTTTTGCAGAAAACCGGACAATGAAGTGGAGCTTCTTGTTCTGACCGTTGTTTCCAGAAGGTAATTCTTGGAGGTGGAAGGTGATCTTTCCGCCCAGGATGCCAAAGCCATCTAGAAAGGCTTCCTAAGTACTCCAGTGCTGCCTGAGACAGTGACTAGCCAGAGTAACAGAGTGAGCAGCCAGAAGGCAGTCTAAAAAACCACGAAAGTCTGTGAGATCTGCCAGGTTAGCATATGCTGATTATGCTGCTGGGACAATCAGTAGCCCTTGTTCTGTAGTTCACATGCTTAACTTATGCAGTATCTGTCCTGGTAATTGCTAACTAGTTCAAAATCTTGAAAGGAAGGGTGTTCTCTGCTGACCAAGCATGAAGTTATCAAACCAGCTCTTCTGGATGGATCGAGTTTCATTTACCACTGTCAATACTGTAGTTCTCCACCCTCTGAAGTGCTTGATTGATGGCAATGATGGTCTTCTCTGTAGGTATGTTGGGAACTTTCAAATATATTAGGCTGGCTAGTCAAATAAAAAAAGCCTACCAACCTGACCAAAACCAAACGAACCTAACTTGATGCTCTGGACTTGACATTCCCATTTCTGCTAGTAAGTGAAATCTAATAGGAGTTGAATAGGGTCTAAGATGAATCTTCTCTCTTGTCCCCTCTGAACTAATGAGCTTCAGTGGTGCAGCGTGCTGTTAACGAGAGGTTGTGAGCTTTTTGCAGGCATGTTGTGTGTAAGCTATTGATAGTGCTATCTACTTGTGACAAGGAGGATCTGCTTGTTTATAAATAACAGGAGCATTCTAGTTGTTTGTTCAGAAGGCTGCTTGGCCCTTCTGAAGGGGCTTTGGGTGGCTGTGCTCTTCAGTGGCAGAAGGATGCTGCTACAGCTTGAGGTCTTTGAGGTCTACCAAGGTTTTGATGACTTCCAGGTAGGACAAGATGGTTAATGTCAGGCTCCACGGGATGAGGAGAAGTTGCAGATGTGGTTTCAAACTATTCTGAAGTCTGCTGTAGTTTACAAAACCAATACCTTACTGCATTTAAATAAAAGAATATGAGGCTGTTTTAAGTTACCAAGTTAAACTTCTTGCTAGGGATGTGCATTAGAAGCAGAGGCTTCAAAACATTGAGAATGTGTTTGCTAAAACACAGGCATCTCTTCTTGGAACTATCTAACTTTAATGCTCTTATCAATAGAATTACTGCCATTATGTTTCTACGCTGTGATGCTGAAGGCTTTCTTTTTGATTGTCAAAATCTTCATACCTGGGCTATCCTCCCAAGTTTTCTGGCCTACAAAGGATTGTGCCTATATGGGGCAAATTCTGTTTTCTAAACGCTTTCAAAAAAGAGGGCCTGTTTAATATCTGGGACTACAAAAGCTTTAGGCCAAAGGTGAGAGATTTTCCTCTGAAGTGGTGACCAATATTGTGTCAGTGTAGTTTGTATAGTTTGGTGTCCCATTGACAACTTCATGTTTAAATGTTGCTCCTTCTAGTTGTCAGGCCTGCTAGTATAATCAATTTTTTGGCCTACTTCATCAATTGGTTTGAGTTAGGGTGATGCTGGGGGCTGTTCTACACACCCACTAGAATATTGGATAATGTTGGAGTTCAGTTCTCGCTGCTTAGGATTTAAGCATTCACATTTACTTCCTCTTCAAGCCAAGTACCACACTAGTTTAATATATTCAAACCAATTTTTTTTTTTAAGATTTAGTGCTATTGGCCTTTGAGGCAGCATGAGATTCAGTGCTTGGAAATGGAAACATCTTCTGTCATTTGCAATTAAATGTTGTCAGAACTGGATGAAGAGGCAATTGCTGGAAAATTTCCAGGGTCACCATGTTACCAGTTTTTCATGTTCATGGTAATGACTCAAATGTCTCATTACATCCACAAAACAGTGTGTTGGAGCACTGTTCACAAGTCTGGCAAGAGTGACTGGGCAGGTCCTGCAAGTGTTGGCAGGTTCTGGGCCATAAATGAAGGAAACTGGTGTGTTCCATGGTGCCTCATGGACACATCCTATGAGAGAACACTTCTTGTGGGCTGCTTCCACAGGAAGCATGAGGGCCACGTGACATATCTGCACTTAGTGCATCAAGTAGCTGGGGGTGGCTGCTACTTTATCTTTGTTAAAGCAGTGCTTGGAA
This sequence comes from Sclerurus mexicanus, assembly GCA_013396755.1. Lineage (NCBI taxonomy): Eukaryota > Metazoa > Chordata > Aves > Passeriformes > Furnariidae > Sclerurus > Sclerurus mexicanus. The sequence goes on along the minus strand of VWZF01005528.1, from coordinate 351,482 downwards.
ATGCAAGCATGGCTTGCAAGCATTACAGTGTACTTAAATTCCTGCATGATAACTCCAGTTAAGTAACTGCTAGGAACATGCCTTGATCAGGTTTGTGCACATGGGGTTCTGATTAGAGTATGGCCAAATGTAAGTCTGGAGTGGGACAGTTCTGTAAGCACAAAAACATTTTCTGATGCTTGCTAGGAAAAGTGGAATCAGGAATGTAGAGTTCATTTCTGCTGTGGAATGAACTTTGATGTTGTGGTGCTTGAACAAGAGAGGAGACTGGCCTCTAACCCAGTAACTCCTGAATTCCAGAAGTCAGGAAAATAGAATATTAGTACTATTACAGTGTATGTCTGAAGGGCCATGTTATCTTGTAATTCATTAGTAACTTAAATCTTGTCCAAGTTATAGTTCTTTCAGCTACTGGTTGATCCTGAAAGGGTATTGATTCTAAAATTGTGTGTAAAATAGTCTCTTAACTATCTTCACTTACTGTGGGTAGAGATGTTATTAAATCTTGCTTAATAGTGTGTCACAGGAAGACTATGAAGCCAGAAACTGCTTCCAGTGTTTTTTGGTTTTCTTATCCCGGAAATGTTAGGCCTTGCACTTGCTCAGGAATTTATCCTCTTGCAAACAGTGAATAGGTGCTCTGAAGTCTGTCCTGTCTCAGACTTGAAAAAGGCATAATGTGTTGGAATTAGAGAGGAGCATAGACATCTGGTGTATGTTATCCTGTGGTTCTGTACTAGATCAGTGGTCTTGCTTGTACATGTTGGCAAGCAAAACCAACAGAAAACATTAATTTCCCCACACCCTCTGCTCCCTTAAAATAGTATAAGAAGGTGGTGATATAAAAATGGCCTTTTTTGGTCCTCTTTGGAGCTTATTTTGAACCATTCATTTTTTCCTGATAGAAGGCCCTTGATTTTTAATAGAAATGATACTTAAGAAGCATTTAAAAGGGGTTTTGAAGCTGAAAATTGGTGGGTTTTGTGATTTCTTAAAACATAAAGAATGCTGAAGATCTGAAACATAGACTATACACAAAGCTGATGAAAATGGACAGGGAACTACTGTTGATATCTTTGTCTGTGCACATGCATTCCCAAGAACATCACTCTTGCTGTTGGAAATGAAAGCCCAGCTCAAGGCTTCACTTAAAAAAAAAAAAAATTAGTACCCTAAGCTCTGACTTTCTAATGTGTTCTCACCTGTCAATTTGCAGGTAAGCATTATGAGGAAGAAGAGGAGGATGCCCTACCTGACTCAGATGCTGTACCAGACTCAGATGACGAGGTGGAATTGGATAAGCCGCGCCCCATACAGATTGTTCTTGCTCATGAAGATGACCATAACTTTGAATTAGATGAAGCAGCATTGGAAAAAATCTTGCTTCAGGAACACATTAAAGATCTTAACATAGTAGTTGTGTCTGTAGCAGGAGCTTTCCGCAAAGGAAAATCTTTTCTGCTGGACTTCATGCTTAGATACATGTATAACAGGGTGAGTAATTTGGATTTTTCCTGCAGGGGAAAAGTAGTTTGGTATTTTAGTCGTTTACCTTTGTGTTTGTTAACTTGAGCACAAATATAGCAGGTCGAATTTTTCTTACTTGCTGGGGAGTGGGGAAACCAGCAATTTTGTTTCTACACTGTGAGGCAGTGTATTTAAGTGACAGTTTTTCAATATGCGTCTTCCTGTGGTTGTCAAGGGAACTTATGGGTGTCGTGATGTAAGTGGACATGAGAAACTTGAATGAGGCAGTGTGATGGCCTTCTAGATGAGCTTTGAGGAAGGGCTCATCCAGTTGGTGGCTTGGAGGAACCTTGCTTTGACTTGATCTCCTGAAATCATATTGTAGCAAAAATTAAAGTTTTACCAGATAACTGTTGGAGGACTAAATCTGCTTAAATCTGATGTGTGGCAAAAAAGAGGAAGTTTCTGGTTTGCTGTCTCTGAACACAATCCAGGAACTTTTAAAATCCTTTTGTGTCATTGGTTAATAAATATCCAAAATATAATTTCTTAGTTTAGTTTGTAGCCTTTGGCTGGGACTGTCTTATGATTACTATGCTTTGAACCCTTGGCTTGTATGGAGAAGGTGGGGTAGGGTCTTCTGTGAACATACACTTCTGCATGTCACAGGTTATACTGTCTTTCTTTTAGTCTGCAGAGTGAATATTGACAAGTCACTGTTCTGTTGCTCTTTGAAGCTCTTCAAAAACCAGAACTGATCCCTTTTTTAGTCACCATTCTTTGGAGTTTGTGGTAGCTAGCTTGAGCAGAAAACAAGAGGAACCCTGCAGTCACAGGAAATACGGGAGTGCTGCAAAAAAGTTGCTGATAGTTGGGAGATGAAGACTTCTTTCTCCCAGTCTCAGTAGTGCGTGCTGTTGAATTCCTCTCACTGATTTACCAGAAGCTCTGTAAGAAAGACCCTGAGGATATGGTAGGAAGAATACAGAGTAGCAAGCTGGTGCTCCCAGCTTCTTAAGACTCTCTTAACCTAGGGAGGAAAAATGTTCCATTTGATACAGCTGTTCAGTGGGTGGCCTTTTGTGTGTGTGTGTATAAGCCTTCCAGTGTCCTGTCTGTGTTCAAAACAAAACCAAGCGAAGAAAAAACCAAAAAAAAAAAACCCCAACAACCCCTGCAAACAACTTAAAGTCCAAAATCCTAAGTATAGCAATCTGAGCAAGATGGTGGACTAGGTAGAGGTAGTGCTAATTCCTTTCAAAATAGAAGGGCTAGGCTTCAAACAAATACTCTTAACTTTCAGATTGTGAAACAAAACAAAAATTCATAAAGCAAACTGGGTTGAAATGCTGTTTCAGCCTTCTGTGTCTTGCCTCACTTTTCTCAGTTTTCTATAGGTGTCCTTCAAAACACTGTTTCTCTTAAACTAAAGGTAAAGGCAAGCTTTGCCATCTACTGTGAAAACTGTTTCTTATAAAAGTAGAGGTCTTGCTCTCCATATGCTGCTTCTGGCCAGGCATTTACATTCTGAAGCGGTAACACTTGCAGGCCCTTAGCAGAGCTGATCCGACTCAGTGATGCATCAGAAGACACTGCACTTTGCCGAATTGTTTTCCTGCCAGCTCAGTGATGTAAGCTGGCTTAGGGAAAGAGTTTGACAAGCATCAGAACTGCTGCAAACTGATTGATGAGAGTTGAGGATGAGAGAGGATAAGTGCAACACCCTCTCGTCTGAGCGCTCTTGAGTTGTATGAAGTCAAATGATATCCTCTGCTTATGCAAATTTAGTACAGGAGGACAAGTATAGTTTTATAGTGCTTATTCTGATCCCTCCTTCTTCAGTCAGGCTCAATTATGAGTCTGTATTTTCTGTGAACTGAATTTTGGATCCTGCACAGAATACTAAAGCAACTGCATTCAGCTCATACGCTAACCAGGCGATTTTTGGGATGTCCTCCCCTGTGGATATTAAGACGCATGATGAAAAACTTACCAAGAAACTTCAGAACCTCCTTTTTCTTGTCTTAAACCAAGGGCAGGAGGTTATGTGAAAAGTGGCCATTCTAAAAACCTCACTGGTGCCAGCTGAAGTCACAGGTAGGATTTTGGCATGGCTGAGGTTGATCACTGACTTCAGGGGGGTGGACATTCCATTTCAAGCACTGACACTTGGTGTTATGATTGCTCATTTGAAATGGAGCAGCAGCAGTTGTGTACTCAGTAAGCTGCTGCAAGGATCCTGTGATCTTAAGCCTTATTAAGAGTTTGGTGCAGTAACACTTGTAAGTTTAGATTTAAAAGCTTTTTTATTTTGTAGCAGGAGTGTCACCATATCTTGAATTATCATCTTCAAGGTGCACTGTGTACTAATGCATCATGCCAATAAAGCTGCATTGGGTCTTTTCTTAGTGTGGAATAAATTTAGAGACATTATCTTTTAGGAACCTTTTTTCCTTTTCCCATCTCTTGAATATCTTTCAAGACAACTTAATGGATGGAGACTTTAAAATACTGAATTTTTGCTAAGGAAAGATGGGGTTAACAAGCTAGGAGTGCTTCAAATCGATGCGAAAGTCAGAGGTAGGCTTAACAACATGACCCATAAGGTGAAGCAACTACAGGCAAAGATGTGCCAGTTAAAACACTGAAATCTCCTGTGGTACAAACAACATATGAAGTCATATGTAGTGCTCCTTGAGGTACTTGTCAAACCATTTGTGTAGCTTTGGTCTTAATTGTTAAAAACAAGACAATGTCTGGACCAAAAAGGGATAAATTATTCTTGTATAAAAGAAAAATGGAACATACTGTTGAATAACATAACAGATTCTTTTGAAAAAGTAAAAAGCCACAGTCTGTTGACATATACATGTGAAATATGATTCAGCATTGCAAAACTGTATCCTGGAATATACTGAAGCACAAAGCAGGCCTGGAGCTTTGATTTCTAGAGTGGTCTATGGAAGCATAATCTTCATGGATTAAAAAAAAAAAACTCCAGGGGAAAGCTGTTCAGGTTTTGCTTAGTCTCTCTGGTAGAGGTGTTCTATCAAAATAAATGAAAGGAAAAATCCCCAAACAACCTACTTTCGGATCTCTGCAGTTGGATATCTGTGTTCATTTTCTGAATTTTTAGCTGCTCATCTCACGTTTGTCTGATCCAAACAGCAAAGCTGAGTGGGGTGCTGTTAGCATTTGGGCGAATGCTGGTGCAGAATTGTTTGATTGTCTGCATGCTGCTAGACATGAGGAAAGTTTGTAGGTTTTTTTTCCATCTCCCTTTAGAAAAAAGCAGTTGCACTTAATTTAAAGTTTTTTTATTCTGTAGAGCCCTGGGCACTCATGCTGTTTTCTGAAATGTGAAGAAATGTGTTAAACTATTTTCTGAAAACAGCCAGTGCAGAGTCAGCAAGGTAGAGCCCATTCCTTAGTGAATGGAGAAGTCTCCAACTTCACCTTCTTGTTGGACACTTTCCTGGCTGGTGATCTACGCTGGACAGTTTGAAGGAAATTCATTAAATGTCTTTTTCTGTTCTGCCAGCTTGCTGTGTTCCAGCCTGTGAAAGAAAGGTTTTTCTGTAATCCCCTCATCAGTTAAACTGTTGTATGCCTGCCACTTCTCTAGTGCAGGATTTCAGTGTTTATAAACCTATCAGAGTGAAACTTGCTCGAGGTGCTTGCTCATGCCCCTTTCTTGCCCAGTACCTTAACTACGTTTTTGGGTTAAATATGCTAGTGCTCCATGTTCCTTGTCCTTGAAGACCTCATTACAATTCCATCACTCAGAAATGTTAGCTGCCAACTGTACTGGACTCTCTCACCAGTTGGACAATGACTCAAAAAAATTTTAATATGGATAGGTTGATTGACATGTATCCAACTCTTAATCTGACCTTTTCTCTTGAATCCTAATCAGTAAAGAAAAAGTATTTTGTAACTGTGACAAGTATAGTTTGCAGATCTTCTGATCCTTGCCTATTCTCTGTGGCTTCTGTAGGATGGCTTGTACTGGCTTTTGTTGCTGTGGGGACTCAAATGCTTAGCTAGCTGTTTGTGAGGAGGAAGGGAGAGGATTAAGTCAAGATCAGGTCTTTTGTCCCTTGCAGAAGTTTAGCTGTTCCTGTAGTTAAAATACATGCTATTGTGTTTGAGTAGAGCCTTCTTAGCTGAAAAAGAAGAGCATGAGTGCTAAGTGGAATTGATGGACAAAACTTAGCTGTTCTTAATAGCTGAGTGCTTGAGACTCAAACTGTGCACATGTACTCTTCAGTGACTGTAAAGTTGTGCAGCCACTGAAATGCAGTCGTCTTCCTTTGTGTATGATCCTTGAAACATAGCAGAGTAGCATTGTGTTTTAATATTTTGTGTAGTGTTGCCAGCTGGCTCTGAGGAAAAAGTAAGGATAATGTCGAAGTCTCCTAAAACATAGCACGTTTAAAAAAATATAAAAATCTCCTCCTTGGATTTACATAAGTTTTTCCTTTTTTTTTTTTTGTAGACTTCTCCTTGCTGGATAGGTGGAAACACTGAGCCATTGACTGGGTTTACATGGAGAGGTGGATGTGAACGGGAAACCACTGGCATTCAGATTTGGAGCGAAGTGTTTGTAATTGATAAACCTAATGGAACAAAGGTAAGTGCCTGAGTTACCTTGATTTATTAATGGTCTCCATTGGAGGTGTTGTGAGTTGTTTGGTTTGGTTGTGTGGTTGAGTTTTTTTGTTTGGTTGGGTTTTTGTTTTTGTTGTTTGTTTGTTTTAACCAAACAGAGAGGCTGTGGATGGTCCATCCTGGGAAGCGTTCCTGGCTCTGTAGCAACCTGGTCTAGTAGAAGGTGTCCCTGCCCCTGGTGGGGTGTTGGAATTAGATGATCTTAAAGGTCCCTTCCAACCTAAGCGATTTTTATGATTCTATAACTTAAATAGGTGGATGTAGTGGGTTTCATTGCAAACATCAGGTGCTTTCCTTTGCCTTGAGTAACTCTATAACATATTTGGAAACTGTGTGTCAGTGTAAGTATGGAGACTGATTATTACAACCGAGCAGAAAAGTTCAACAATGGTCTCATTCCAAGAGTACTTTGTTTTGGCAAAGTCTACTCCATCCAGGCTGGTGGGTGGGTTATCCTGTGAATGTTGTAGAACTCTAATGGCTGTAAATACCATATACAGATAAATGCTGTGGTGAAAACAGCTCTGTAACAAACGCTGGTTTTTGAGGGGTGAGAATATGTTCTGGCTCGTAGCTGTGTTCTAGTACAATGTAATGCATGGCTCTAAGCACTGGAAGCCTCAGTGTCTGGAATCTGGTCCTTCTATATAGTTTTAACAGATAATCTATAAAAAGGGACTAAGTCTGATGGGGGGGTGGGGGGAAGGCACTAACTCAGTTCTAGTCAAAGCTGGTGTATCTTTTTTTAACTATTAAGTCTGTTTAACTATGAAGTTTGGTTGGAGGTGTTTATGCAGAAACAAAGTGTTATTAATCTTATTAATAAGTACTTGCTCCACAATACTGATGGTGATTTGGAGCTATTAATTTTCTGAACCATCAGTTCTAGGTTATTTAAATTTTATTCCCATTGCATTTGTAAAGGAAACATCTGATGCCCAGTTAATACAGGACATGGATCTTAAAAACACTGGCTTATTGCTGTGCAGGAAGTTTTAACAAATTTCATAACTAACTCAGCATTTCTCTGGCTAAAAACCAGTTATGTTGTGAGGATCTGCTTGTGCTCTGGGAACAAATCAGTCATTTGTTCTTGCTTATCAATCATCTCTAACTGAAAGAAGGGAATTGTAATAAATCCCAAAGATGGGAGTTGGACTGATGAACTTTTTTTTCATTAATATCACTTCATTTCTTGTCATTCCAGCAGACAGTCAGTATCAATTGTTTTCTTCTGAAAATAATTATTTTAAGATCATATATTTTTTTAAAGTAACCATTGCACTCTTAGGTCTGATGAAGTATGCTAGATTTGCAGCTGAGACTCAAGTACTTCCATTGAGTAAGAGCTGTCAGTTTGTCTGCACTGTACCCCCCTGGGCTCAGGAAGGCTATTTCTGTGGGAGAAGGTAACTAGGCGAGGCCAGGGTCTTAAGGCTGAGGACACAGCCCTCTGGCTGTTGCTTACTCAGCTGTAGGCATGTGTAGTCACGTGTGCAGGGAGCTGACTGAGGTTTAGTAAGTAGGTGCAGGGGCAGAGACTAGCTCTGCTTGAAATAAATTTATCACAATGGCTTGGAGTATGAAAGTGTTAATGCTCTGGTTAACTATTGATGTTCTTTAAAACTCTCCAGGTTGCTGTACTACTCATGGATACTCAAGGTGCCTTTGATAGCCAATCCACTATCAAAGACTGTGCAACGGTTTTTGCTCTGAGCACTATGACGAGTTCTGTCCAGGTGAGAATATCTGTGCTGGCAAATAATGGCAGTTATGGGGAACCCTCTATTCTGAACAAACAAAGAATATCTCTCTAGCCACACCTAAAAAGTTCACCTGCATATCTTCCTCCAATTGTGATTTAAAATTTCACTCTTTATGTCTCATTTTCAGTGTAGTACATAAACTGTGTAAGTTTCTCTGTGGAATCAAGGTTATCCAAGGCCAAACTGAGTGAAATTGCTGACAGAACTGGGAAATCCCCTCCCCCCAAAGGATGTCAAAGTAGCAACTGCTTCTGTACAGATGTGTTACAGAATCTTTTTTAAGACTTTAGATAAGGTTTGGGCTGACATTACACTATGATCAGTTTAACTTACACTTGCTGCTACTGTTAAAACATCAATTAAAATTCTGACAATTCTCTTATGCTATGCCCAAAACTACTTTTTAAGCTTGTGCTTTAAATGTGCCCAGAGCAAGCAGGTTTTTGAGGGGTGACCTTCTTCAGACATGCTACAACATAAAAGGAACAGAAGTATATAGAACACTACTTCTGTCCTATGGTATTGGGTCTGGTGGGTTGTTTGTTTGGTATATGTTCCTGTGGTTAGGATAAGTTCTGGATTGTTGATGCATCTTTTTGTTTATTGCTGTTCATTATTTGTGCTGTTGAACAGTCATGAAGCTCCCTGGATGAAATCAGATTTCTCTGGGAAGATTTGAAGGCAAAAAAGCGTAGTGAATTGGCTGCCTGCTTATTTCTGTGTCAGAGATGCAGCTGCTGGATCACTAAATCCTAGAACACTTGGACTTGAGGATGGTCAACAGACATGCCTTTCTTAGTCCTCTTGTCTCACCCCGGTGCAAGGATTGAAGCATTCTTCTCTGATTCCATTGTGGCTTGCTTCCTTGGGAAGAAGCTGTTGTAAGAAGGATTAGGGTGGTCACCAGTGGTTTTGTTGGTAGTGCTTTGAATAAGGAGGTGACTTTTGTTTGAGATGTCTTCTATGACACCTTTCTAGTTGCTGGCTTTTGGGTAGTTAAACTTTTCTGTGTAGAGGGGGTAAAAATACTCAAGACATTTAAAAGAGACTGTATGAATGTAAGATAATGGTTTCATGTTACACTGTAATTCTCTGTCTCTTACAGGTATACAACTTGTCTCAGAATATTCAGGAAGATGACCTTCAACATTTGCAGGTAAGAATATGCTGAATTTACATTAAGCTGCTTTTGAACTAAGAGTTCTAGGAGTTACTAGTCATGTAACTGACCTGGGAGCTGCTTGCTACTTCATATAAAACACTGAAGCTGACAGTAGCACTGTCTGTAAAACCAGTGCATCAACTCCACGATGCTTTGATGCTTCTGCTGGGCCAATGCAGAGGTAAAATAATACAGGCATCTAATCTGGCTAATTCTTTTAAAGTCTGTTCTCTGTATTGCAAGTTCTGAAATTCCTGAAAGATTGAGAAAGGAAAATGATTTATGGAAGTACTTAATGACGAAATTCCGATGTTTCCCCTTTCCCCCTAAAATAGGAAAATGGCTGGTATTTCATAACCACTTTCTGAGGAAATGTGGGAACTTGGGTCAGGGCAGAAAGAGTATCTTCTACCCAGAAGCCATCTCTAGTTTTTGAGCTGAGAAATTTCTGCAGAGTTTTATTTCCATTAAGAAATGAAAGGAGGAAAGAGTTGACCTCTTTATGTGTGGTTTTTATCCTCTAATGGAACATTGTTGTTAAAGGCCACTGAATTCTGGCTTCATGTGAATGGTGCAAGAACCTTATCTCCTTGACTTAAAACCTGTAGCTTTAAAGACTAGCTTGTGTACTGGCAAATGCTAAGGCCATGATCTTGTCACAGCTTAAAACTGTTTTGTCTGTCTTCAGTGCTACAAAAGACTGGCCGCCAATGCTGGAAGTAGAAGAGCACTAACTAAACATAGTCTTGTGATGCTCTTCTCAATTAACAGGGTTGTATCACTGGGCCAACACCCCCGACAGCCCCAAAACACCCAACCAAGCTCTGCAGTAGGTAATCCATAGGTAATTATTTAAAAGCCAAGCTGTCCTCATGACTTTGGTCCTTCAATAGCATAAGTACAATCTGAACAGAGCAATCTCTTTATTGGAGGTTGAGATTTGAGGGAAGGAAAAGGATGATAAATATAAGCAGTGGATAGAGGACACCCTTGCATTTAAAGTTGTGCTGGGAATCATGATCTGAAGGAAATTCTGAATTTCTCTTGTAACAGTAATTTATGTAATTCTGAATTACTGTTAGCCTCCACCTGCCTTTTTTGTTTAGCAGAGAAGTGAATGAGGTAAGGAGTTGAGGTCAAAGAAGCCAGTCTCATGTAGGTGCTTGACCATTTCACAACTGCTCTTGCTCAGGGTGGACAAGGGCTTGGAAGCTGATTTGTGTTAAATTAGTCTTGTAAGTTTTCAGATGCTCTTATGATTCACACAGGGGGAACCATCCTTTGGGCCATGAAATTTATCTGAGATGTTACAGGAGTTAGTTTTAAAGCAGAACAACAACTGTCTGGTACTAGAGAATTCTTGTGTGCTTCCTTCGTCTTGACCTCTAAGATCTGTAAGGACGCTAGCTTGAATCAACTCTGCTGAAACAGCCAGCACGGTCCATAATTCATGTTCTTATGGGTTGTTTGGCCTGCTCAGTCCAGTGAGGAATGTTGCTGCTGCTGGTATTAAAGATGGTGAAAGGAATGAGAGGAAGACAGCTGACACTTGCCTTTATACTGGAGGGAAGGAACAACTATCAGTTAGGGTCATAGACTGAAGTAGAGATCTGAGAAGCTGCTGAACTTGGCTTGTATTTAAATGTCTGATATATTGGCTCTAGCCAAATTCTTTGGGATTTCCAGGAATAAACCTTTTGTGGGAAGTAAGGGGCAAATGTTAGACAGGCATACCTCCTTAGCCCAGGAAACAAGTGTTGGAAGCTGGCTTGCTGAGAAATGCAGCCAGCTTTCCTCTGAGAATAGCCCACAAGCCACCCACTTAGAGCTGCAGTGTGTTGACAGTTTTGGAATGGCACCATGAAGCCAGTGGAAGTTATGTCTCCTACCTGAATTTTACTGAGGATTGGTATATTCATTATTGAGGTTTATTTGCCATTCTCAAGCTATAATAGGATTGAAGACTGAATGCTTTATTTTCTAGTGACATAATAGAATATTTTACAGTAGAAAAATGTGTTTTACGTGTGGCACCCTTACAGTCTTCTTTCTCTCAGTTGTTTACAGAATATGGAAGACTAGCTATGGAAGAAATTTACCAAAAACCGTTTCAGGTAACTCTATGTTAAATGCATCTTAAGCAGTTGAATGTGTGGAAAATGAACTCAGGATAATTTATGGAGATAAATCAGTTGGGCTGAACCTTGCAGTTCTTTGCAAGACTAATTTTCCTTCACCGTTGCCACATTGCTTGGCAAAAACACAGTGGAAAAATGCTGAAGAGGATCACATTTTGGGTAAGCATAGCTTTGTGCTTGAGTTATACGGTCTAAAAGGAATCAAGTGTCAAGTGATGTGCAGGTGTTAAGGAGAAAAATCTTGTGTTGCCTTCTTACTCATTATTCTGAGATGTGGTTGATCTTTGCTGGTGGTACATGGCTCTGAGAAAAGGCCACATGTCCTGGAGGAAATGGCATTGAGGAAAGCCATGCTGCATTTAATTTCCTTTAAGCATTGTTGGCTTCAGTGTTAAAAGTTGCAAAACTGATTGTTTGCAAGGCTGGAGAAGCGTTTGAGGCTGCTTCTGCTTAGGTGAGCCAATGACTGAGATCTCTTCCATCCTGAAGAGTCCTCATTAACCTATAAGGGTAGGAATCGATTGCTGTTAGGGGTGAATTTTAGGACTCTTGTGTCTCCTAACTTGTGAGTCCTTGGGATGTTCTTGTGATTGGCCCAGGCAGGGTGTGTTCTTTGTAAAGCTTCTTGTATAAGAGTAATGTGAAGGTTTGTTTTCTGCCTTCAGCTGCTCAGGGAGAGAACAGTGCAATCCTTGTGAAATAGCAAAAGGCAAACCTGTGCAACAGGGAAGAGACAGTTGGGTACTTCCTTTCAGATAAGGAATGAGTTTGTCAGGGTTTTTGCAAAAGCTTGCACCACAGAACTTCAAGGCTGCTTCATTTAGAGCAGTCAAATATACAAAACCCCTTACATTTATATAATATACTTGCATGTAATATATAATATGTTCAGAGCAGCCAAATACTTAATTACATGTGTGATAGCCTTTTTGACCTTAGGAATGATGCAAACCATTCACTGCTGTTGCTCTTTCCTGTTACAGACGTTAATGTTCTTAATTAGAGATTGGAGTTATCCTTATGAACATGCGTATGGCTTGGAAGGAGGAAAAAAGTTCCTAGAGAAAAGATTGCAGGTAAGTTATCTCCAGTAGTCCTTGACTTGCTGTCAAGGTAATGATGCATGATGAGCTAGGTTATTGTGCTAATAAAGTGCATTTAGGATGTTTCCACTTGTGTGCAAAGTTGACATTATTAGGTTTAGGAATAAAAGCTTACACTTTTGTGCTCTTACTGCTATTAAGATGATATTTAATCTGAATTGCGGTACTGTAAAACTGCCTTTTTTTTTTTTCTTTCAGGTAAAGCAAAACCAACATGAAGAGCTACAGAATGTAAGGAAACATATTCACTCTTGTTTCAGTAACCTTGGGTGTTTCCTGTTGCCCCACCCTGGTCTTAAAGTTGCAACAAATCCAAATTTTGACGGGAGATTAAATGGTAGGAAGCTTTTCATTTTGCATTTCTTGATTCAGATCACTGATTTTGTTTTCTTTTATGATGAAAGTTAAACACTGCCGTGGCTGGCTGTTGAAATGCCTGCTTGGAAAAATATCAGGCTAAAAGGTGAAACTGCATAATCTAGAAATGGGCACTGTGTGTTCTTTTTGGTGGTTTAAAGGTCGAGGAGTTACGCAGGCAGAGGGAATGCCTATCTTTGTGTTTATTGTAATCTGATAACATGAGACATACTTAAAGGTCATTAAATAAAGATTCCAAAGATAATTATGTGTTCCAGTGGGGAGAATTTGCAAAATTGAAGACTTCACTTTCTTGAAAGACTTTTCTCTTAAGAACTTGCTAAACCGTAGGTCAGCTTTAGAATGACTAAAATAAAAGCTGTAGGGTTCTGCTACTGCAGAATGAGAGGCAGTCAGGATTCCTCCAGTTGATACTTGTCCACCAACAGAGGGAATGTATCAGAATGGCAAAGGCTATAAAAGGAGTTGTGATGGTGGGATGCCAACCACTGCTGTGCTGAGGGGTTACTGTGCAAGATGTTGGCATAATTGGGGAAATGCACTTTAAATATTACAAGGACAATGGAAGCTTGTTCTCTGTCTGAAGTTAAGATTGGTAGATTAGGAGTAGGTGAACTTATTAAAGCTATGTATTTAAGCCTTTAAATACCTTAAAAATGTCGTTAAGAGTTGTGACGCTATGGGTTTTGAAGGATCAAGAGTTATCATGTTCCTTTAGGAAATATAAGATTGAAAACTAACTGCCTTTTTCCTGAAATTGATTGAATTTTACTAGATATAGATGAGGAATTTAAGAATGAACTGCGGAATTTGGTACCATTACTGCTTGCCCCTGAAAACTTGGTAGAAAAAGAGATCAGTGGATCCAAGGTGACCTGTAGAGATCTTGTAGAATACTTCAAGGTAAGCAAACTCATACTAATTATTTCTGTTAATAGCTTAAAAGACAGTATTCTAATTTTAGGCTGTGTTGTTCCCAGAGTAGATAAGATATCTAGGCTGACACTCGCTGATCAGCTCCCTTTTATTTTCATTTCATTATTCTGAATTTCCAGAACTGGCACACTACTTCCTAACAGTATAGCTCTTAGCAAGCTACTGTTGGCAAAATTGTGGGTTGGTGGGTTTTTTTTCTCTCTTTTAAATAGGCTGAAATACTTTAAGCTTTATTAGATAGTTTTTGTTACTTTGACATCCTAGTTTGTCTGGATATGTTGTGTGCCTTTTTTTTTTTTTAAACATTAAAGTAGATCTCACATAGCTTACGCAGATAGAAAAACAGCTCTTAAACTGCAGTGATAATTTCAGATACTCTCCTCTGGATTTTTTACATGCAAGGGAGGTGCTTGATCAACAACTGCATGTGCAGCACCACTGTGCTCTGAAATATTTGTGTGTGATACAGCTGTTAGTCTTGAGCTTTTTTGGTATCATGGTGACACCAGCAGAAATGTGATAACATAATCCCTGCATCACCAGGATTTGGTCTGGTGTGCGTAGCCTTTTTTTGAATTGGAATAACTTTGACAGTTGGCTTGGTAAGAATGCGTGCCACTATCTCCTAAAGACATGAATTCTGCATTGCTGCTTTTGAGCATGCATGTTCAAGGTGGAACAGTTAGACTGATGTTAAGAAACAAACTATGCAAGGAAGGAATCTGAGACAAGAACTCTTTTAACTTCACTTGTTAAATGAGAACTTTTTTTAAAGGCAAGATGTGATATGGGATGCAGAAATGGTCGCTGTTCTGACAAATATAAAACCAACACTGGAGCTCAGAGTTTCAGCATCTCTACATGGTTGCACACTGCTTTTTGCTCCAATTTTTTCTCTAGTAGGACCTGTTCATTACAGTGCAGGAAGTGCACTTTTAGCAGCAGTTTAGAAGGGAGTGCATCCTAAAAACTGAGTGAAAAACCTCTACTGAAAAGCTGCCTGATTCGCATCCTGTATCCTGTCTGGGAGCACTTCTGTGGGGTGCTGCAGAAATGCCATGCTTATGTAACTAAAGAGGGCTGCTCCCTTGGGATTCTGCATCTGAAGCTGAGATTGTGAAGCATGAGTTGGAAACTGTAGGGCTTTTACGTGGAGGAAATAGCTACAAAAGCAAGGAGGATGTCAAGGGAATGGAGTCCTGTATAACTTTATATGTTTTTGTAGGTTGTTCTGCAACCTAGAGCATTGAGTACGCAGGGACCCTGATAACCTTGTACTCTTCTCCTTTACAGCAAAAAAATCCTTAGGCCAGAGACTCGAAGACAAGATAGGGGTGGGAAAGCAGTAGTAGCATGAAGAAGAGTAATGGCCCAGGCTCTGAGGGGCTGAGAGTGGCCTTGTTGGTGTAACTTGCACAGCTTGTCTGGAGCCCTGAAATGGCTCCTGCTGCCTGCTGTGCCCCACTTAACTTGTCCCCAAGAGCTGTGCCATGGGCCAGCTTGTGGGCTGGAGAAGACACGAATCGTGTGCTCTCTTCCAGCCCTCTGAAACCATGGGAAAAGAAAGGACATCTGAGGATTGGTGGGATGAGGCACAGAGGGATAGGCTGCATCCTTAGCGTCCGGAAGTATTTTGGCAGCTCTGCTCTGTCTGCATTAAGTGCTTTGATCTGCTTTTTTTCCTCCCACACTTCAATAGATTGAGGCATATGGGGGAATGTAGGTATTGGTTCTCCCAGCACTGGGGTAAGTTTGGGCAGAGCTCTTGCCACAAAGGCTGTGTGAGATGGGCACTCAGTCTCATGCACAGGAAAGTAAAAGGGAAAAAAATGCCAGGCTCGTATCAAGAAATTTACATAATTTAATATTTGACATTATTACAAAGAAATAATCTGAGCTCTATCTCATCCTGCTTTTCTGATTCTCCTTAACATGAATATTTAGAAAAAGAAACTTTTTTTTTTGTCCCATTTAGGCTTACATTAAAATCTATCAAGGAGAGGAGCTACCTCATCCGAAATCTATGCTGCAGGTATTTTATTTTTTTTCAAATAATCTGATTACATGATGTGTACTTTGTAAATTCTTTGCATTGAGGTTCATGACTGCTGTGAGTCCAAATTTCCCACACACAACTGTAACTCTTGAAGGATCTATGTACTTGGAAAGCCATCTGAACTGTAATACTTGGGTACACATTTGTGTTTCCCCTCAGTTTCATCAAGGAAATGGAGCAGGGGTCTGTCTGGTTGGCTGGGTTTTTTACCTGCTTTAGTTTCTAAGCCTGAGTTTCCTGTAACTTGCTGTTTTGTTGGTACCTTCCGTGCTGTATTCAGAGGGCATTTAGCATCAGATGCAGCACATTAAATGGAGAAGGCTTTAAGTAATAAAGCTATGGCCACTGCCTCAGTGTTGGACCACTCTGTGTAGGGTTTGTTAGATTGGATAACTGCACTGAGGTTTCTTTTCTGAGTTGATCCAAAGAGGATGTAATGATCTTTAAAGCAATTTGAAAGCAAAGTGATTGTATGAAGCTCTGTTTCGAACCCTTGAATTGTTTGGGATGAAGAATGGGTTTTATATGGTCGATGTTAACCATTTTTGTGTTTGTAAGACTTTGTTTGGAGTTTTTTTGGGCGATTTTTTGAAGTGCTCTGTGCCACTTCATTAAGACCTGACTGTTACGGGTATTCTCTTGTCCTTTAAGGAACAAAATCTTTAGACTTTTTTGGCAGTTCAGAAGACTCATCACAATGAAACAAAGCCTGCTATCATTTCCTCTACTTAGCATGCCATAAATGTGGCACAGGTTGAAAATAAGCCTTAAATTCTAACAAAGTTGACAATCGCAGTTGACACCAAAAGTGTACATATATAATGCAGAAATCTACCAGCTTCCTTCTTTGCTCACAGGCAGTGATGTACCAAGATTAACATGCAATAGTTTAGTGACCCTTATGTGCTTATTAGCACCAAAGCATTCAGAAGAGATTGTTCATGATGGAAAGCCTGTAAAATCAAATTTGGGTTTGTTTGCAGCTGTACTAGAAAGCTGAAGAAAACGTTCTCCTAGGCAACAGTATGTTTTAATGTATATTGCTAAACTACACTTATTTTTGTGTGACCTTTTCCTGGCCATCAGAAGCTCTGGAGGTTGTGGGGTTATGTTGGGAGTGTAACTACCTGGTGATCCTGTGATGACACATGGTGCTCAATGTGTTCCAGGCAACGGCTGAGGCGAACAACCTTGCTGCTGTGGCAGGAGCAAAAGACTTGTACAGTAAAGGCATGGAGCAGGTATGATGACACAGCCTTCTCTAAACACCTGCATGCAATTACAGGCCTTCAGTTTTCATGTTGTTACTCTGGTTGTGAGCACGTAAATGGAGGAGAGTAGCTTAGGGCCAGTGCTGGTGTGCTTTGTACATTCTGCTCTAAGGTTAGATCTCTGATGCTGGGGAAGTATGGGATTGGGTGTGTTTGCGAAATACCACCTGTTAGTTGCCTCTGTGGCTCTTGACAGGTGTCTTAGAATCCTGTGACATGAAATGCCCAAACAGGTGAGGACATGTTTGTTGGGCCAGGAGCATGCAGTGGTAGAATTTTACTTTGAGGGTCTCTTGCTTCTGAATTGTGGTCATTCATTAGCTGTAAAATGTAAGGATTAAAATGATTCTGAAAATCCTTGAAATACAATAATTAATTTGAAAAACAATAATTAATTTGAAATACATAATTGAAATAATAATTAATTTGAAATACAATAATTAATTTGAAAATGTGTAATTTCCTACTTGCTGCTTCTCTTGAAGATGGTGGCTTTATACCATTCTAAGCTGAATGACTGGATGTGTTTAATACTTGAACGTAGCATTATGCAAGGTTTTATCATAGGAAATTCTGAAAACACATGTCTTGTAAAGCTTAACAGGACTATGCTTATTGTGAAATTCTACAACCAGAAAAGGCCAGCAGATGTGATAACCTACTACAAACATAGCTCCCCATTAACTAGGTTAATTCTGGTCTTAATTGCTGAAGTAGCTTTCCATTTTGAAATTAGAGTAAGATCTAATGCTAGTGGCAGACAGGCCAGTTCCAGTTTATTAGCAGGCAGTTTTGAGAATGTTCTACTGGTTTGGAGGGACTCCTTTGTTTCCATTTTGGAAAATGTCTTGAAATAGTAATTGTGTTGTTTATAACAAATGTCAAGTCTGCCTTCCTACCTTGAATTTTCCATGGTTGTTGAGATACTGCAGTTGTAAGGTTTTTTACTTGGACCAGGGAACAAACAGGAACAGATGTTCTTTTAAACAGACTTTGTTTCCATAGTAATGTTCCCCAGTGCCGTATATTTTTATATCACTGTGGAGATATGCACAAATGTCTGGAATCATTTTTCATCCAGATGTCTCATATGATGTTCTTAATGTGGCACAGCTCTGAAACTATTTTTAAGAACAGAAGTGGGAACTCTTTGCATTTAAGACTCGGTTATGTAAAGATAGTTTGTATTGTAGCTTCTGAGTTGTCCTCATGAATCAAAGCCCTCCTTTGCTGAGTGTGCATAACCAAAATACTGCCCCCGTAATGGCCTGAAATGTAAGGAACAACAGGTGCAGTCACAGAGAGTATAAGAAAACAGTGGCAGTTATTTGAGTGGTGCCCTCTTGATCCCTCAGCAGTTCCTAGTGTTTAACACACTCTGGGCAATGTGGAAAGACTATTTTGAAGAATGAGCCTAGTGGCCATTTTCTGGGGAATTTTGCTGGATGTGGAGGACTTCAGTATGGAAAAAAGCAGAAAGGTGCTTGTTAAACTTGAGCAAAGGGCACAGTGGGGGTGTCTAGATCTCGACAGTGATATTTGCCTTGAAGAAGCTTGTCAGTGAAGCCATGCATTGTGTAAGGTAGAAAGCGGATGCTGTATGCTGAGAAAGTGATCTTTAGTGTCTTGCTGCAGGGATAGCAGCAGGAGAAAGTTAAAGTTGTTGCTGCACTCAAGACATGAGATGGCAAGCAGTACTTTGAAGCAGGAAAGGAAAGGCTGTCTTTCCATCATATGAAAAGAATCATCAGTTCTTAGATATAGTCTTCACTGTGAGGATCTGGAGGAGTTTGAGCTGATCTGCCATATGCATGTCTGGTGGCCTTGGTAAACAGAGTCCTTGGAGTCTAACCATTTTCATACCCTTATTGATTCAGGGAGAGGAAGATGGTGGTGTCCCCATCACAGTATCCATTTGAGTCCCGGTCTTGTCCCCTCAGCAGAGATGTACTCACACAAGTTGATCAGAATCAAGCAGAGAGGACAGTCTAGGGAAGAACAGGCCAATGATGGCAGCAGCTAGTTCTTGTTAATTTGTATCACTTGGTAAGTTCTATGGAGCCCACTAGTGGCAGCAATAAACAGGAATAAACTTGCCGAGTGGGCAGAATCTACCGTTTTTGTCCAAGTTCTGCACTTGACCCTCTCACTGAGATGAGTGACCAGGAGTAAAAAGACAGGTGGGAAGCTTATGGCCTTCAGAGTTCTCTGCCCCTTGGTGTTCCTTTATTTCACCTTTTCATAGCAGGAATGTGCATGTGGCTGTTGTCCTGTCTTGTGGGCTTGCCTGAAGGGAACAGTCAAAATATGAGTTCAGTCATGTGCTATAGCTCTGTGTGTGGTTGCACAGGTAAGGCTCCTGCCGTGCCATGATGCAAAGTACCTTTAGCTGCTTCATTAGATTGGGAGGAGGGCAGTGAGGAGCAGGTCTGCTCTCTGTACAGCAGAAGATACTCAGGGTATGATTCTCTGATCTCTGCTTGCTCTGACAGATTTGTGGGGGAGATAAGCCTTACATTGCCCCATCGGACCTCGAGCGGAAGCACCAGGATTTCAGAGAGACTGCTATTAGGCAGTTCCGCTCCGTGAAGAAGATGGGAGGGGAGGAGTTCTGTCGGCGCTACCAGGAACAACTTGAAGTGGAAATCGATGAGATCTATGCAAACTTTGTGAAGCACAATGATGGCAAAAACATCTTTTATGCTGCTCGTACCCCTGCCACTCTATTTGCAGTCATGTTTGCCATGTACATAATCTCAGGACTGACTGGGTTCCTTGGTATGAACTCCTTAGCCACCCTGTGTAATCTTGTGCTAGGGATGGCTCTTATATCGTTTTGTACGTGGGCGTACGTTAAGTACTCTGGGGAATTCAGAGAAGTTGGGACAGCCATCGATCAGATCGCTGAAGCTATATGGGAACAGGTTGGTATCTGTTTTTATTGCAAAATCTTCCTTTCTTGAGCAAACATATCAAACCGTTTCTGTTCAGTGCTGTGAGTGAAAAGCTGGTCTAGACCTCATGGGGAATGCTAGTGCTGCCAAAGGGAAAGTTTGCTCAGAAGTGTGACTGCTCTCTTCAGGAAGAGATGCCGCACACAAAGAATGTTAAACAAGCTCAGGATGTTATAAAAGAAGTGTTACTTAAAGGCTTTAGTAGGTGCTTGGATGGTAAAGAGTAGAGGGAGTCTTCAAAAATCTTGTTACTTTTTTGGAGCAAGGAGTTCTGTTTTTAAAAGTACCTTTATAGGTAAACTTGTCCTGTAGATGTGGTGGATCAAATATCTCAGATGGTGCAAGAAATGGGAAAGGTGAAACACTGCCCTCCTCGCCTGGTGTGATGCTGAAGGGCTGACTAGTCCTTGGAGAGAACTTGACTGGGTGATGACTTGCAGCAGCTGCTGCAAGGGGGTACAACAGGTTTCTTCCATCAGGAAGTTTTGTGTTGTCTGTGACAACTTCAGTGGGTGCAACTGCTGTTTGCATGGAATGCTTGACAGACAAATTCCTGAATGAAACAACATGAGTCTAAGAGCCCCAGATCTGGAGGAGAAAACTTTCTGCATGGAGATTTTGCTGCCTGAATTCATTGACACAGCTGTCAACTGTGTCATTAAGGCCAACGTAGAGAATTCCTGACCAACTCTTGCAGATAGTTTTTGGAACATTCTGGCTATGTCCAGTACCAGCAGAAGGGAAACACTTTGGTCCTGTTACTAGAAGTAAAGGCCTCACTGAGCTTTTCTGGGATGACATCTGAGTATGTCCTGTGAGGCATGAGCAAATAACTAACTGGAGCCTTCTGCACAGATGCTTCTACATCTGAAAAATTGCTGTATTCAAGGCTCATCCTAGTCAGTGATACACTGGAGCTATCTGAGGAACCCCGTGAGGTTCCCGGGAAGGTTATGAGTTACACTGGAGCAGAAAAAGTGTGTCTTGAGTAGTAGGAGGGAAATGAGCATCAGGACACTAAATCTTGAGGGATTAAAATTGAGGATCTCCAGTACTACTGTAGCTCCCTGCTTTGGAGCTTGGGGTGAGGAGCACTTCAAGAAAAGTGGAAGTTGCCCTTTTTTTGTGTAATACTTGCTGAGTTCAGCTGCTGCTGCAGGTTACCCAGAGCACATAAGGCTTGATTTGACTGCTGCCTTCCCTGGAGTGGGGAAAACTTGGCTTGTTCTGGCAGGAGCTTCCTGCTTGTGGGCTGGAGAAAGGTGGTGTCCAAAAGAGCTTGCTGGTGTTGCTGTTACAGCTGCATATTGCCAATAATATGCAAAGCACTGCAGGTCCTGTCTAAGTCAATCTGATTAAATACCGTGTTCTTGCTGTTGATTTTTCTGAATCTGCTTTTCTTTTCCCTCTTTGCTTCAGAGGAATCCCAGGAAGGTGAGCAGTTACTGGCGATCAGGTTTTTTTTCTGAACTTGATTGACTTCCTGCTGTGTTTTAAGAGCCATTTTTCCTAACAGCTGAATTCATGTTTTAGGTGTTTTCCAAACTCTTTGAAGTCCTTAGACGCCGAACGATTCGTCATGCTCTTACATCAGTGCCGCGACAGCGACTTTCATCCAACAATAACAAGAAGAAAAACTAGCCAGTATTTTTAACTTTCTTTCTGTATCTGAAGTGTTCACACTTAGACATATAGGACAATAAGCTGGACCGTCTGGGCCGGTCTGCATAAATGCTGTAACCATACCAGACTGATGCTGCATATGGGGTACGGAATTGCACATCCATCTTCTAGGAAATGTAAAGTGGTTTGAATTCAGTGAAATACTGCTACGTAGGAGGGGTATCACTTGTGTCCATGGCATGTGACTGCTTTAACCTCATTACTCTAGCAGCAAAACTCATTTCTCTTTCAGTTCATGCCACTTTGTGTCAGACTTCATCATTCTAAGTTTCTTCATTGTTTCAAGTCTCATCTTTTTTTATGCTTTTATCTTTTATTTTCCTTGTTTCCCTCATTTTCTTGTTTCTTTTGCACGTTTCTCATTCCACAGGTGTTGAAGCCCATGAGTGATAATTTGGTGGAGGATCATATGAGGCAGTCTGTAAAAAACTCTATCAAAGCAGGCCTGACCGAGCAGGTGGGTCACCATGCCAGACTAAAGACAGACTGACAGTTCGTCTCGTCTTCAACTCTGCCCTCTCATCCTAGACATGCTTGCTGTACCATGAGAACTCAATAATAAAAAATAAATAAATAAAAATAAACCAAAGTTTACAATCAACTGTAGAAGTAGTTTAGTGTGATTGGCTTCACAGATTGCTGCCATCACCAGGGAAGAGTAAGTTTGTCAGTGCTCAGCTTCTCAGACAAACTGGTGCCGCGGAGGCCGCTGGGGGTGGGAGGGAGGGTGTCAGTTTTACATATAGTCCTGGTGAACTGTGTATGTGTGCGCTTGGGGGTGAGGAAGGGGGGATCTTCCCCTGGTGTTTTGAGTTGATGCAGTCTCTCGCTTACAGGGGAAATGTGTCCTCTGCAGGAGCTGATTTCAGGGAAGTGTAATGATCAGACCCACACAAGGTGTGCTCTCACCAAATGTACCCAGCTCTGCACCATCCCCTCGCCACCTCTACCAGTGTTTCTGTGTACCCAGTTGGTGTAGCTGGTAGAGCACCCACTACATTACAATACATATCTTGCTTTATTGCCTTTTATACCAGTGTTAGACAGTTGCATGTGTTGGTCCCTCATGCTGCGGATGGCAGAACTGATGTGTAAGGGAGGCAGTGGGTCAGAGCACAGCTTGTCTTGCCTTGAACTCGCAGACCTGGTCCCGAGGGAGGTGCATATTGGAACTGAGCTGTCTTTTTCTGCAGTTTAGCCTTCATGTATATAATATTGCCATTAATTCTACTGGGGGAGAAATTCCATCCAAAAATGTTGCCTACAGCTACCAAGCAATGAGTTAGGATTGTCTGTACAGTGTGTTTAGTTTTTATTTTTCAAGAAATCACAGATAGGGCATGTATATGAAATATAAATATATAAATACGATTTTGTATCAAAAGTTTTGTAGTTTATGGCAAAACCTGGTTCTGTGGTAGCTAAGTGCAGTTCCTGTAAAGGAATGTTTGTGGCTCATGTAAATGTGTGAATGCATCAACAATTTGAAGTTTTTTGATATATTTGTGATATTTACTTGCCTTGAGCACTGCAATCTCTCACCCCCTTGGGAAAATCAATGGGAATGTTTGTTGTGAAACTCTCGTCTTCTGTTGCATTTTAGTTATTTCCTGTAATTTATTTTCAGTACATGATTAAAATCAGTTGTGTATATATGAAATGAAATCTGTGCTTATTTTTAAAAGATGTTCAAGTATGTATTCTACTACATAAACTATGTCAAATACTTATCCTGACAATTATATGAACAAATTGTCTAATGTACTTCATAGCTCTCTCTTGAAGCTGATGTTCCTCTCACGCTTGTCTTTGGAAGATGACATCTGTCTAGATCATACCCCCTTCCCTGCCTAGGAAAACTTCTTGCTCTTCTAAAGCATGCTTGACTTGTGGAATTGCTTGTCAGGTTCTGCCCTCCAACAGCTGTATCACTCTGAAACCTTGTTACTGGCTTTATTTTCATTCTTGGCTAAAATCAGTATCAACTGTGTGGAGTGTAAAGGCAGCTATATAATTAACTGCTGTCGTTTCAGCTGGAACTGGCTGTGTGCAATAGCTGGGGTTTTTTTGCATTCCTAAATGGTAACAATTTTCATCAACATTTAAGCTTCATCAGTCTCCCCTCTCTCGAGTGAGGGAAGTCATCTGTCTGGGACTAAAGCAATTGCACTGTGACTTTTGCACCGCAAAGAACGGGGGAGTGGTGTTTACCTGCCCTCTGGATTTGAGGGCTCATCTCCAGGTGAATGATGCTGGAGATGAGGTAGGAATGTCGCATTTTATGATACCTTCTTTCAAACTGTACAGATTAAATACTGTTATTTAAACAAGCTAATGCTTTGGTCATTAATGTCTTAGTCAAATTACTTGAGTCACACAGGGGGCTTGGAGGGCCAGTGCTTGCCCTTGCTTGTGTTCTCCAGGAAGGTGCCATTCAGATTTGAGGCTCAGCTCTGCTCTTCTTGCCCTGCAGGGATGGCAAGACAACTTTCCAGCCATGTGGACAATAAGCTGGAAGGCTTTATGTGGACTTTCCTTCTAGCAGAGGACTGAAAAACAGGGTCTGTGGGGGGGGAGTTCCTGAACGCTGTGCCAACAAGTTGCAGAATGAAAGCAAAACCCTCTCAATTTTGTGGAGGGATCAAAGATGGGAAAAGGGAGGGGTCAAGATGACTTTTAAGCAAGTGTGGAAAATGGATGACTTAAGGGATAAAAGGGGCTGGTCATGTGGCGAGAGGTTGCTGTTGCATATTCTTGTCTGTTAACTGCATTTCTTACCCTCTCCTGGAAGAGGGGACTCCCTTCTCTGTGCAGGTGTCCATGGAGGTCTAGGTGCCAGCAGCCAGAGTGAGGTGGCATGGTGCTGCTGTATGAATATGGAGCTGGATTTATCCAGCAATAGGGTAAGGCAGTTCTGAGTCTGGGCTGATTACACATCTCTTTTTGCATGAAGCAGCTGGAGGGATGAGGTCTGGGGTTCAGCTGGGATCCATTTGTGTGTGCCTCCCTCTGTGCGAGGCAGAAGAGGCTCCCAGGGCCAGTTACAGCATAGACTGATGTCTGTAGAACATCTGCTGAGGGTGGTCATGGGGGCTGTGTGCGGCGGTGGGCTGAACCAGCACCTGGAGTGCAGCTTTGGGCCATGTCCATGTGCCAGTTACTGGAGCAGACTGGTGCTCCAGAGGCTGGATACTGAATGAACAGCCTTTTTGCCCAGTTATTGAAGGGATCCAGAGCCTATGTATGTGTGTGTTTCCTACTGACAGACCTTCATCCTGATCAGCTGGAGGGGGACAGGATGAGGGTGGTGGTGCTGTTGTGCCAGTGCTGAACCTTGACCTGTATCGATGGCAGGGGCATGTCCTGTGTGCCCAGTGGGAACACTGGCTCACCCTTGCTGCTGGTTGCTGCAGTGGCCTCACCTCCATTGAGCAACCCCTCACAATGAGTATTCTTAGTAAAATGAGATTAGTATTGCTCAGCTTTTGCCTACATATTGTTAGAAACATCAGGATCATGCAGCGTGGGTACAAGAAAACTAAGGAACTTCACTAGCAGAATACATGGCAGGGTATAAAGGAGATGACAGAGAAAACAAGCATCTATTCTTGGAATTCTGAGAGCTGTTCCAATTCTGTGGAAACTGTCATGTATTCAGGCCTTGCTTCCCCTGTCCTCCTGCAGCAAACAAAACCAGTCCATTTAACAGCAAAAGCATAGAGCAGAACATGGTAACTTACCCCACACCTGCAGTATAGTTCTGGCTAACTCTTGCCTAAAGAAATGGATAGAGCAGAGCTAGGTAGAAGATACTACAGCTGACAAAGTATAGCATAATGCCATAGGGAGACAGATGAAGAGAGATGACTGGGAAGATAGATCAAACTACAACAGCCAAAAAAGGTGGAGAAGGTGACAAGATAGGATACTTGTTCTGTTACTTCAAGATGTGCTTGCCCAAGTTCATTGGGAGGGGAAACCCTCATCTGGAGCAGCAAGTGCAGTGATTTCTGGCTTCAGAAAGGCATAAATTGCAGGAAATTTCTGGCTATCTTGTACCTCAGTTCTAGAACAGGCTAAGGCCAGGCCACAGATTTTTCCTGTAGATGGCTGCTCCTTAGAATTAAGGAAACGGAAAAGTACATCAGGTAGCATGGCACAACAATAACAAAAGGCTGGAACACAGGAAGCTCCGTATTTTACAAACCTAGATATGTGGGGTGTCCAATGTATTTTCTGATTGTTCCCGCCAAGCATGGTGGTATTTGAAAACTCCCTGCCTGTTACTATTCTGAGTTAAAGTAATTAAGCACAGGTTATGGTAAAACTTCCTTTTTTAATTGAAAAACATGGGTGGGAGTAAGGACAATATTTACACAAGTTCCCAAGTGCAGCTCAACTCAAGAACATATGACCAGCAATATGGTAAAAGGATGTGGGTCCAAAACAGTACTAGGGAGGGTACAGCTTTCTGTTGAACGTGGACCTTCAGATAAGATCAGCAACTGAAATGAGAGAAAATGAAAGAATTAAAGTATGCCCTGGGTGTGCTGAGAGCCACAGCCCAGCAGTGCAGCACACCTACTGCTGCTCCCAGCTTCTTCCCAGGGGAAGCTAAGATGGCTTGGGAATGAGGCATGTGGCAAAACAAAGCATCTGGCCTCTGTCTTTCAGAGGCAGCAGGGAAACAGCGTGGCTGGGGCTGGCCTATGCTCACCGTTCATGGGCATCTCGTCTATCTGGGTGGAGTAGTACTGCTCAATGTCTCGCAGGATGCGGATGTCATCATTCTTCACAAAGTTGATTGCGACACCTTTCCGGCCATACCTGCCTGACCGGCCAATTCTGTGAAGGCACGCAGAAAGGGAATGGAGCCACCTCAGGGAAGAGCCACCCAGACACACTCCCCTCCCCATGCAAAGGCTGAATGTACCTGTGAATGTAGAGTTCTCTGTTGTTGGGCAAGTCATAGTTAATGATCAGGGACACCTGAGGCACATCCAGGCCTCTGGCCCAAACATCTGTTGAAATGAGGACTCGGCTGCAAAGAGAAGGAACAGTTAGGAACGTTCTACCTGACTGAGAAGGGAGTGAGAGCTGAGAACCCTCTGGCTCCAGCACAGACCGTCCCCTGCTGTTCTGTGCTCCTCCCTGCCCACAGCACAGCAACAGCATCTATACTGTTCCTGCATAGAAAGCTGTCTTATGCCCTATCACAAAACTTCAGTGAAGACTGCACCAACACAGCTTCGATCTTTCCAAAGAAATAATGCTCCCAAAGAGTTTAAAATACAGCGGACAGAAAAAAAGTATTTTTGACTTATTTTAAATGCAGCAACTCCCAATGTTTTCAGCACAATAAAACAGACTAATTCTACACCTAAAAGTGGCAAAATCCCAACCCTGTCACACCACAGGGGGTAGATGGAAATCAGAGCTCTTCCTAACCTGAGCTGAATAAATCCTTCTGAAAGGAGAGCTATTATGGGTTTCCCCTTCATACACTAAAGAAACCCTGCCCTGAGGTAGCAATGCTGTAAAGCAGCGTTGTTCAAGGCATTCACCTTGCGCCAGATCTGAACTCTTTCATGATGGACTCTCTCTCCTTCTGTGGCATGTCCCCATGCATGGATGAAACTGTGAAGTTGGCTTCTCTCATCTTTTCTGTGAGCCAGTCGACCTGTGAACACAACCAACCAGCCTGGGTTACTTGCTCAGGACAGCCAAACACACTGGTAAGGACTGAGAGACACTTCAACAGGCATTCTGAAATTAACCGAGGTAAATAATCCTTACAAAGCACTGACTATATTATACAGGGCTCCACAAGCCCTGAAAGGAAGGGAATGAAGAGCATTTATTCAGAAAGTGTGGGTTTGTTTCAGGAATTATACACAATTAGAATAAGCACATTCTTACCTACTTCCCTAAAAAGGCAATTCCTGTCAGCTATATCAGGTCTGCCTCTAATAAGTCGGCACATCCCAAAGACAAGTGTTTAATTTATGCTCTTACTGAACTACTTCCAAATGGGGAAGCAACCAGACCTTTTAACTAACCCAGCATTGTCTGAGTCCTCCTCAGAAAATAACATGCCCCTCTGATAGCTGCCGTACCTTTCTCTTGGTGTTACAGAAGATGACAGCCTGGGTGATTGTGAGCGTGTCATAGAGATCACACAAAGTGTCAAACTTCCATTCTTCCCTCTCCACAGCCACAAAAAACTGCTTGATTCCTTCAAGGGTCAACTCATCACTGTAAGGAAGAACACCACCACAAACAGTGAATACACAGAAAGCAGTGAGAAGGGCTGGATGTGCTCCACTGGCGGTCACACCTCTGCCCTGTGTGCTGTGGGTTGCTGGGTCCATGCACAGGTCCAGGTTGTCCTAGAAAGTCCTTGGGGAACTGTGCTCCAAGAAGGGCCTTGAACATGACCTGTTCAAGAGAGACTAGAACTGCTCTGCTCTAGACAGGCAGTTTCAAAGCAGAACATTTCTGCTCCCACTGTTTTTACATTCAAGCTTCTTGACAGAAGAGACTGAAGGAAGCCTCAAGAAGCTTGAATGCACTAAATGCGACACTTCAAGAGTTCAGGCAAGAGGGAGACTCCTGTCAGGCTGCCTACACTTACTCCTCTGACTCCTCATGAGTTCCAGTACATGAGGACTTGTGACACCACCAAATTTAAGCTACGCCTCCAAGACTATCCAGGATCAGGCAGCTAAATGTTTTTTTGGCCTGCTATATAGTAGAAAATTAATGAAGGTGGCCTACAAAAATCCTCTGGAAAAGCACAGGAATTGCATAAGTGTGAAAGATGGATTTCCACAAGGAGAGACTGCTATCCATGGGGAGGATGAGGGGGCAGCCAGGCTTAGTAGCAGCATGCAGAACTGGACAAGGATAAAGTCAGAGTGATACATCAGCCTCTGCTGGAAAACAGGACATGAGCACATCTGCAAACACTCATGCAATGGTGTGAAACTCTCTCTATATTTAAATCAGTTAATACTGTGAACTGCCCAGGGCCGGACCAACTCGAAGAATTCCTGTTCTTTCCAAAGAAACTCACTCACCGTTTCACCAGGATGCGAATGGGGTCTGTCATGAATTTGTTGGTCATTTCCAGAATTTCATGAGGCAAAGTGGCACTGATCAGAACCACCTGTGTAGCTGGAGGCAGATATCTGTACACATCATAAATCTGCTCCTTAAAGCCTGCAGTGAAAATCAAGTTGCACAGAACAGTCAGCACACCTTTCTCCCAGATATCCTCCTCTTTCACCATTTGATCTGGAATTCAGTACTGGGTCTATGCTATGAGATGAACATTGATGCATTAATCAATAACATCAGCCAAGGCATATTATGTAGTTTAACCCAGTACAGCCTACAATTATCTATAATTTTCTAGCTTTGGAAAACCTCAATTTTTAGAAGTGGGCCTGCCAGCTGCGACACTTTGGAACCTCAAAGAGGCAAAGAGAAAGCAAGTAAAACAGAGACAAATGTTTTACCTTTATTGAGCATTTCATCTGCTTCATCCAAAACCAGCATTTTGATGGCACGAGTTCTTAAACTTCGACGACGAATCATATCTGTAAGATTTCACTGTGTAAGATGAAAAGGCTCTCAAAGCAGGTGAGCCTATACTGCTCCCAGCCACTGCCAGGGCATTTTGGTGGAGGAAGCACAGGCCTTTCCCCTGCCTTTTTTTTTTTTCCACCTATGGGGACTAGCTCTGTGTTCTCCCAGTGACAGAGTCTTGCGTAAGTTAGGGCTGTCTGTTTCTCAGAGACCCAGAAATGTGAGCTTGAAGGCTAACACTACCACAGTAAATTTTAAAATCTTCATGTAACGAAACCAGAAAGTACCAACTGCAAGTGCACCTGACTTAACAAAGAGGGAGCAACCACCAGTACACAGAAAATGTGGACCTAACTATGGCATTTAAGTACACCCAGCTCCTATCCCTTCCAAGATTCTCAAGGGTTTCTGAGACTGTAGTATTTCCTCCTTAAAAAATAGTCTTTTTTTCTATGCCACCCTATAAAGAAACACTTCAACAATGAAAAGCAAAACATAAAAGGAGAAAATTAAAATCCTATCCTCACTGATTTCTCTCTAGTTTTTTCCAGGTATTATTACTACAGGAAGTTGTTACCTTGTTATACTTCACACTAATGTTACATTAATGGTGTCACAGGAAATGTAATCTTCATGCTATTTCAAATCTAAGCATTCAGAAGCTACAGAAGGTTCCCATGGCTCAGCTCAGCTCTGAAGCTGGAGCTGATGTAGCCTCACACATTTCCTTACCAAACACACGGCCTGGAGTGCCAGCAACGACATGCTGCCCATAATCCAGTTTCCGGATATCTTCTCCCACGTTGGTCCCCCCGATGCAGGCGTGACACTGGACATTCATGTAGTCCCCCAGAGCAAGAAGCCCCTGTGTTGATACAAAACAATGGCTTAATTACACAAGCTCTCCTAAGTTTGCATTTGTGGAGAGATGCAGGTCTGCACAGCCATAGTGTTGTTTTAGTAAAGAGATGCAAGCACAAGCAGTTGGAGAGGTTTTTTTTATGTGTTACCCAAACCTCCAGAACAGCAGGCCGTCAAACACCTTCAAATCCTAGTTCCCCAGGGATCACAACTGCTTTAGAAGTGCTGTCCTTAAAAATTCGGTTAGGACTGTGTACAGCCTTAGACTGATAACCAATACGGTCACGCAAGCAGCAACGGACATAATGCAGATGACCAAAACAGCCCTGGGTCAGATGATAATGTATTTCTTTCAGGAACAGAAAGAAAAAAGGGAAGCTGTGCTTTGAGCTCTGTTGGGGAACACCAGAACACCTGGCCCCAGGTCCTGCCAATGCTTTACAGACAGGGATTTAAATGTTCTTACCTTCTGAATCTGCACAGCCAGCTCCCGAGTTGGTGCCAAGATCAATGCCTGGGTCTCACGAACCTGATTAAAACAAATGATCACATGGATGTTAATCACAGCCAAAGAGCCCAGCATGAAAGAGATTATGGATCACACAGGACTCTGAAATACTGAAGGGTCAGTATGCCTAGAAAGCTGCTTTCAAATAGAGCATTTGCACAGCAACAGCCTCTTTTAAGTTACTTTTGACGAGACAGCACTTAAGCAGTTCTTCAAGAGCTCATTTTTTATTCCAACCCAACTTCTGACCAAAAAAAATGTGTATACTTTTCTTGCAAAATAGAAACAAATTAAAAAACCTTCAGTTTTGTGTTTGGTTCACCTTGCACTGTCCAAGGATTCCAAGACAGAAAAGTGTCACCTGTAAAAGCTGATAGGCGACTTTTATTTTTATGTCCCCAGGCAGTGACAGATAAATAATAATCCAAGCTTTAGGAGGATACTAGCCCACAGAAAACCATAATTTTATTCAATAGCATCTACACATTCAAGTTATACTTAAAAACTATTGGATGGACATGATACCCCTGACTAGAACAAAAGCAAACATTTCTCAGTCAAAAATCTAGGTTTCATTCTGTGCAATGTGTGGCATCTGTTCAGACAGGCTGACAATGCTATAGGACTGTTTGAAAACAATTCTGTTTGCTGAGAGATTAATTTAGTCCTCTAGTAGGTGAAAGAGGTCAGATGTTAAAGCTAACTTTGTAATTACAAGACTTTATCAGAACTTATTTTGCCAGACTGGCTTTAACAGTTAAATTGTTACAGAGCAGTTAGAATTTTGTCTAAGGTTCACTGCCTATAACTAAAAGATTTCAATATAAGGCTTTATTTATTCACTCAAAAAAAAAAAAGGCTTTTATGATGAAGACTACTGATTTAGTAAAAGATAATTTTTAGCACATGCTATGAAATCACCTGTATATCCAGACACTGTAGAACAGAGATGGAGAATGTTGCTGTCTTCCCTGTTCCTGACTGTGACCTGAGAAACAGATGTTTGGTGAATACTCTGAATATCTGGACAAACAATACCAACAACTTCAACATATTCCACCCCTCTGCTCTTTGCCACTCCACTGCAAAGAACTCAACAGTGCCAACAGTGCATTTGACAAAGGCTTGTTGTGATCAGAACATGATCTGCTGTCAAGCAGCTTTGAGATCTGCAATAACAGGGACAGAACCCTCCATTGCAGGGTCCCCAGCTCTGGAATGTTTACTTATCAGACCAGCACTTTGACCTCCTGTAATCTCTCATACATACTTTTCGTTTTATTATTTTCAAGTAAATAAGATAAGTAAGATAAGCCAGTACAATTTTGAAGACCAGTAATTCCCACTAGTGACCTAGAAAGGATTTTTTTCAGTGGGATGCACTTTCTTTGTCTCTAAGACATGTATTTTTGTTCAGTGACTAAACCCAATAAGCTTTGACATTAACAACTGTCAGGATCACAGGCTATGTGCAGGCTGGCCAATTTCACCCTGTTTTGCACATCAGGTCATAANTTTCTTTCTTTTCCTTTTCCCTTTTCCCCCATCCTCCCTTCCCGCCACCGCCGCCCGCCCTCACCGTAGGCGTAGATGCCGCGCAGCAGGTCCTCTCGCAGGCCCATGGTGTCGAAGGTGGGCGTCACGTCCACCTCCTCGCTGGTCTCGAACTCCACCTTGGTCATGTCCTCCTCCTTCATGAGGCGTTTCCGAGCCGACCCGCCCGCGGACCCCGCCGACCCCGCCATGGCCGCGCAGAGCCGAACCCCCNAGCAGCTTTGAGATCTGCAATAACAGGGACAGAACCCTCCATTGCAGGGTCCCCAGCTCTGGAATGTTTACTTATCAGACCAGCACTTTGACCTCCTGTAATCTCTCATACATACTTTTCGTTTTATTATTTTCAAGTAAATAAGATAAGTAAGATAAGCCAGTACAATTTTGAAGACCAGTAATTCCCACTAGTGACCTAGAAAGGATTTTTTTCAGTGGGATGCACTTTCTTTGTCTCTAAGACATGTATTTTTGTTCAGTGACTAAACCCAATAAGCTTTGACATTAACAACTGTCAGGATCACAGGCTATGTGCAGGCTGGCCAATTTCACCCTGTTTTGCACATCAGGTCATAAAAACATAGAATGGTTTGGGTTGGAAGGGACCTTAAATTCATCTTGTTCCAACCCCCTGCCGTGGGCAGGGACACCATCTACCACCCCAGGTTGCTCTGGGGCCCATCCAGCCTGGCCTTTAATGTTTCCAAGGACAGGGCATCCACACCTACTCTGGGCAACCTGTGCCAGTGCCCTACGACCCTCAGGCCATCCCCCAAATCCTGCCAGGCAGCCACGGGCGGCAGATCTTTCACCCAGCCTTAGGACACCGCACCGCACCCCGCCCCGCCAGGGCCCGCAGCCGGTCCCGGCCGCACTTACTGGGCGATCACGTCCCTGCCCTTGATGATCTGCTTGATGGCTCGCTGCTGGATGGCCGACGGCTTCTCGAACCCTGCGGAGACGGCGACATCGTCACGGCCGGNGCTGTGCGCGGAAGCGGAAGCGGAAGCGGGAGGGCCGCGGGGGTGGGGAGCGCGCCGTGCGCAGGCGGGGCGCGCACCCGCGGAGTGACGGGATTGACGGGATTGTCGGGAAGGAGGGTCATTTCGGGGAGGTGCGGGCGAGTTACCTAGTCCGGCCCGAGGCAGGGGCACCTGGAGTGGGTGTCAGGGGAACGCGTCCAGGTGGGTGTGGGATGCCTCCGCAGAGGGAGAACTCTGCGGCCTCCCCCGGATGGCCTGTCCGGGCCCCTGCTGCCCTCAGCGGGGAGAAGCTATTCCTCGTGTTGAGGTGGAACTCCTTGTGTTTGATTCCATGGCCATTACTCCTCGTCCTGTCGCTGGGCACTACCCAAAGGGGTCTGGCACCGCCTCCTTGGCACCCGCCCTTGAGATATTTATATGCATTGGTGAGATCCCCCTCAGTCTTCCCTGGAAGGCCCGGCTCCCTCAGACTGTCCGCACAGATGAGGGGCTCCTGTCCCCTCATCCTCTTTGTTGCTCTCCGCTGGACCCGCTCCAGGAACGTCTTGTCCCTCTTCTCCGGGAGAGCCCAGACCTGAACACAGCACTCCAGGTGTGCCCTCACCAGGGTCGAGCAGAGGGGCAGGATCACCTCCCTCGGCCCGCTGGCCCCTCTGTTCCCGATG
>VWZF01005528.1:290913-317619 GCA_013396755.1 Sclerurus mexicanus | reverse complement strand
GCTGCCCTCAGCGGGGAGAAGCTATTCCTCGTGTTGAGGTGGAACTCCTTGTGTTTGATTCCATGGCCATTACTCCTCGTCCTGTCGCTGGGCACTACCCAAAGGGGTCTGGCACCGCCTCCTTGGCACCCGCCCTTGAGATATTTATATGCATTGGTGAGATCCCCCTCAGTCTTCCCTGGAAGGCCCGGCTCCCTCAGACTGTCCGCACAGATGAGGGGCTCCTGTCCCCTCATCCTCTTTGTTGCTCTCCGCTGGACCCGCTCCAGGAACGTCTTGTCCCTCTTCTCCGGGAGAGCCCAGACCTGAACACAGCACTCCAGGTGTGCCCTCACCAGGGTCGAGCAGAGGGGCAGGATCACCTCCCTCGGCCCGCTGGCCCCTCTGTTCCCGATGTGCCCAGGAAATGCAACTAGCGGGGCTGGATGGAAAGGTGGGGGCAGGCTATGCATGTTTTCCAGAGCACTTTGGAATGCGGGATAAACTGGCTGACAGCCTCGTGTCGCCCCCTCTGCCAGCCCAGGGGTGTCAAGAGAGGGTTGATTTGTCAGCCTGAGCGGAGACAGGGCGGTGGAATGAGATGTAGGGGTTCTCAACAGAGACCAGAGAAGGACCCGTGCTTCCCACTGCCTTTCCTCAGCTAATGTCTTCTCCATTGCTCCTTCCATGATGTGCAAGTAGCTGGGATAGCTGGGATCCAGTTTTCTCTGAGTTTTTTTGAGGAGCAGAGGGTTTGATTGTGGGCATACTGCACCCTACACCCATCTGTCCTTTTCAAAGAGAGTTTTTAAATTGTGTTCCCTTTGCTCTGTAGAAGAGATGGGATTTAAGAAGCAGTTTGGGTGCTTCAAATTCCTGCAACTGGTGAGTTTCTCTTAGACTCATCTCTTAAGAACTCACAGATTCCTTGACTAAAGTGGAAAAGTACGGAGATGGAAGAGCTTTGAGGAGTTGCAGTTTTGCTTGTTCAGCCACACAACCACGTTTTACACTCTTTGTTGATGTCTCTCTTAAGTAGCCAAAACTCAGCACTCCATGGGGTGAGTTGTATAAAGGATACTTGTTGATGGCCTTGATCAGCAGCTCCATGAGGTGATTTCCATTAACTTTGGATAAGGAACAATAAGTCATTGCCACGTCTCTACACAGGACAGTTCATTTGTGTTTGATGTTTTACAGTGTCCTGCAGGGAATCCAGGCACAAGTCCAGACATCACACTTGGAAAAGTTTCTCTGTCCAGTTCCCCACAAAAAAAAAAAAAAGAGGGTAAAGAATGGGTTTTACTGAGAACAATTCAGGCCAGGACGTTTCTTTTCACAAGGGATGATTTCATAGATGTTAGTTGGGCATCTGAGAGTGGTGACCTGGGGAGAGTTTTCCACTTGTCAATCAGTCTTTAGGTGGGGTCTGGACTTCAGCCACTGCATGGTGACTGAAAGGTTTCCTTGGGAACTGTCTGAGTAGGAGCAAACCCTGCTTAGGTGGTGTGGGATGGTAATACAGAACAACAGAGGGCTATTGAGCCTCATCTTTTTATGGGAGGGAGAGGGATGCACATTCTAGCAGAGGGGAAAAATCACCCCAATTCTAATACCTCAGAAGTCCTGATGTCACTGCAGCTCACATGTGGCACAGATTGTCCTCTTTTTAGTGCATGGAACAAGCTTCACCCACATTTTCTTTGTTTGATATAAACCCCTTCTTTCTCCTTAGTGCTTTCAGTTCCAAGGACTGGCAAAGCTTTTGCAAGTGCTTTTGAAGTAACTCTCCTTTAAATGCACTAAGGTGGAAGTGAATCTCTTGACTACCCTGACAGCCAGGACAGCTCCATCCAGCATCTGGAGCAAAACAGCTCCCAAAAATTAAAAAAAGGAAAGATTTTTCTTCAGGTCCTTTTGGCTTAAGATTTTGAGGTAAAAATTCTCAGAAGATAAGCTTCTTTCGAACTCTGTACAAAATTGGTGCTTTTGGAGATGTTATTAGTTCTGTATCTGCTTTCTGGGTTCTGCTTTTCAGTTCAGTTTGGCTGAATCTCACCTTTGAAGCTGACCTCAATGCAAGTTCAGCCTCTGGGTCAACCAAAATGTTGGCTGGCAGTCCCCATCTGACAGTTTTCACTGTAAGCTATGTGCCTTTCAACATTGGTCTTTCTGTGGATACTGAATGTTCACCAAAACAAATGGTCTGTGCCTGCAAACCTGCTCCTTGTAGCTGCCTTAAGGGCAGCTCAGGACATCTCCCTCCTGGCAGCTTAGGATTGTTCCTAAAATATTCTTCAGCCATTGATTTGATCTCTGAAGTTTCTTTTCAGTATTGAAAGCTGTCAGTTTTTCTCTGCCAATTTTGCCGCACTGACTTATCTCCGCTGTTTTTTCCTCAGTATCGGACGGGAGTGCACAGGTAATCAGTGTGTCGTCCTTTCTGGCCAAGCTGTGTGGGCCCATATCACTTCTCCAGCATCAGGAAAGGCACCAGATTTGCCAAGCACCAACTTGTCATTGCCACCTGAGCCCTGGAAGAACTAAGAAGCTGATCCTCAAGGTCTCTGGTGCTGCCTTGATCAGTGGTGGTGGGTGAAGTGAGCAGAAAGGCCTTTGGTCAAGCAATCCTCTGGGGTGGAAGAAGTGCTTGCAGCCAGGTTCATGATGGGGTGGCAGGGTTTGGGGAAGGGCTGGGGAAAATCTGGGGTGGATATGATCTAGGCTTGTCTGTGAGATGGGAGGGCATCTCTGAAAGGCTGAAGAGTGGTCAGATGGTGTGACAACAGAGGTCCTGTCCTGTTGGAACTGTTAGAAGAAGGAGAAAGTAATTTCAGTCTGTGCTGTTCTTGCAGAGGCGGAATAGCAGCACGGAGAAGCAGGTGAGCCTGGCAGAGCCACCTGCAGTTTTGGACAACACACTCATGGTCCCTAGGAGTGGGCTTCAGCATGCAACTGTCACCTCCTATGAATACAAACTGCAGTGCCTCTGGTGAGGGTGCAGCTCCCTGGGAGGAGGGCTGTTCTCTGGGATATGTGAGGTGTCTCTTAATGCACTGCTTACCCTGTCTGCAGGATCCAGGTGAGGCAAATCGCCAGGGAGAGGGACAAGGCAAGGCTCGACTTGGAGAAAGCAGAGAGACGCTGCCTGTACCTTGGCAGGGAGTTGGATGAGCAGTACGTCGCTCTCAAGCACACCCAGAGCAAGCTCAAGTAGGAGAGATGTTTTTGTTGGGGCCAGGAAAATGTTCCTATAGCCTCTCTCTCCGTCCCAGTTTCCCTTTTGAATCTCTCACTTGTTTTGCCAATGTGTCAGTGCCCGAAAAGTCCCTGAAGACCCTCCCCTTTTCCTCCACTATGGTCTCAGCATCCTTCCAACTAGGCTCTCATCTCCTGCTTTGTGCATGCTGAGAGAGGGTGTCTGTACCTTGTGACAATATGAGGACATGATCCAGGTACCCCAACCATGTTACTTTCTTCCCCCAGGGATTTTCAGGCAGAAATAGAGGCAAAAGAGCTGCTTTTGCAGCAAGCAGTCAATCACCAGGCGAAGCTGGAGGCTGATACGCACCTCCTTGAGGGCAAAGAGGCCAGCCTGCAAGGGAGATTGAACTACATGATGAAGGTAAATAAAACTTCCCTGAGTGAAACATCTTCACTTCTTCAGAGGAGGTGAAGCAAGAGTAGTGACAAATATGGGTAGTTCTTGTTGCTCTTATTGGGAAGGACAGGAATTTTATGTGGAAGAATCATCAGCCCTATCCATACTATTGTATTAAATACAGAGCTTGTTCCCTTGCCATTACATTATTAAACAGCTCTGTTGTTTGTTGAGAATGGTTTGGCTGTTGGTAACATCTGAATACTCAATGGCCAAGGCTAAAATTGTGCCAGGGACCATGCCAAAAGCAGAGATGATGGTGTCCGCATGCCTGGGATTATCCTGATTTTGTTCAGTGTAGAAGTACAGTTGGAGATAGGACAGACTTGCTGCCTTTGTTGTCTGTGAGGGAAACCATTATTCTGTGAAGCAGAGGTTGAGATGATCCTGTGGGGCTACCTAGCTCTAATTCTGCAAAACCCACTTTTATGCCTGTCCTTTGGAGAGATGAGCCTAACCCCAGCACATGTGGCATCAGCAGTGTGCTGTCCTGTTGTGGTTTAGGAATAGTACTGCCCAATTTATTTCTCCTAAGAGATTCTCCAATCCACACTGCTGCTCACTCACTCGCTTTGCCCACTCTTTCTGCCCCAGGGTGGCTGGAGAGGAGAATTGGAGGCAAAACAGACAGATTGTGGGCTGAGATATGAACAATTTACTGGAAACA
Source organism: Sclerurus mexicanus (assembly GCA_013396755.1). Classification (NCBI taxonomy): domain Eukaryota; kingdom Metazoa; phylum Chordata; class Aves; order Passeriformes; family Furnariidae; genus Sclerurus; species Sclerurus mexicanus. The sequence continues at coordinate 313,312 of VWZF01005528.1, read as the reverse complement.
GCAATGAGATAACAAACAAACAGTAACAGCAACAATACTAATAACAGAAGTGTACAAAAGAGAGGGTGATTTACATGCAAAATCCTCACCAAAGAGCCCAGCCCAACCTGCAGCCATGTTTTCTAGAGGAACGCCCTTCTCCATGGAAGAGAGAGAGAGTCCCTTCTCCCTGCCCCTGGCAGTGGCACGAGGTGATGTAGAGTAACATCTGTGCCTTAGCCATGCCCCATCCTGGCTATTGCAGGAAATGAACCCTGTCCTGGCTGGAATCAGGAGATGTTCAAAGCAGGGTCTCCTGGGAGCTGTGCTGTATTTGGCATGCTGCGAGTTGTTTTACAGCTTCCTGCTGAAGGCCTATGTCTGATGAACCATGGCATGACCCACTACATCAAGGAAATCTTCTCTGTCTTGTCTGCAGGAGAACACACAGCTGCAAAACAAGGTCACAGAGATGACTGAGAAACTGTCAGCCTCTGAGGAACTGGTGTTGGAACTGCAGAAAGAACTCAACCACATTGTGAAGGACAAGGTAACCTTTCTGTGTTGCAGTTATATAGGAAGTTTTCAGGAACTTGTCAAAAATTGGTCTTGCATATTTTGGCTCAGTTGTTATGGTCTCTCCCTCTGTGAACTCTCCTGCACATTGATGACAACCTAGAAAGAAAAAAATGTTGGCTTTTAAATTAGGGCTTTTGAAGCTTGAAAAAAAAAAGGGTGAGGGAAGTTTTCAGTTGTAAAAAATTTTGCAAGTCTGCAAGTCTGGTTTAGTTTCCAGAAAAAAAATATTTTCTTTTTCATAAGTATTGAAGTAAGGGATTAGTTTTGGTATCTTCCACTGCTACAACAGACCTGGTAAAGTTACTCTGGGGAAAGAAATGAGTCTGTGATCTTGTGAGCCAGGAAAGCTTGCTTGCCTGTAGTTGTTGTCCCTCACACGTGAAGGAAAATGTTTTTCCTCCACATTCTGCCTCTGACCCATCCCACAGGTGTCAATAAGAACCTTTCTGTTGAGTGTATGGGTGTAGCACCATGACTCCAGTGATTTAGTAGAGCTTTTGGCTCTCCATTTGGAGAGGTGATAATTTTCTTGACAAGAAGTGTTTCCCTGTGCTTGTGCAGCTGGGCCAGGTGGAGCCCCACAGCCCAGAATTCCTGAACCAGAGCGAGCGCTTCGCTGACATTGTCCTGGAGTACGAGCGGCAGTGCCAGGTACACATGGGGAGCTCTCCAGCAGTTGTTGGGAAAGTACTGCTCTCCTCAGCACATCTGTTGGGCACTTTGGCCTCGGGCAGTGGAAAAAAGCAGCCCTGAACATAGTGCAGAGGGGAATCCCTCTTTCCTTGCTCAGAGTTCTTTGGTAGGAGGTTGGAGACAGTTGTACCCTCAGTAAAGCAGCCTTTCTCCTCGCTCCTGCAGCCCTCCACGTGTTGTTTCCCTTGCTGGGATTTTTGCAGGGAGAGTAGGGGTGGATGGTAAATTCTTTCCTGCCTGCCACTCAGTGGCCATGGACTATTTTGTTTGGGAACCATGTACCTCTGTAGATAAGGACTGAACACCCTGGGTTCTGTTGCATTTCTTCTTGAGCACAAGGAGAAGGGTGTTCTCCTTATTTGGAAAGCATGTTAACAGCTACATTCTTCTGTCTACTTGTTTTTCCCTTCCTTTTCCTTGCCTCCACTTTAAAACCCCCTACAAAACTTGTTGCTGCTGGACTATGCTAGAGAGTCAAGGTGAGTCAGTCCTGGTATCTGGTGTGTGTGCATGGTCCAGGAATTGGTGCTGTGTTGTACTTCGTGCAGAGTGATGTGCTCCTGTCCAGAGCTTTGGGCTCTCTGGAGCATGAGCACAACTTCTGTTTCCCTTCTCTCATTTTTAAGTGACTTGTGTATCTTGCATGTTGTGATTTGCTGGGTGCTCTGTGCTTTGGCTCCCAAATCCTGTGCTTGTTATATTGCCCATTTATTCCCAAGTGCTGTGTGTGGCTGTGGAACACCAGTGAGTATGGACAGTGACCACATCCCCCCAGCAAGGTCTGGAATGTGCACTTGCAGCAAAGCTGTTCCATGGACACATCAGACAGCCTCTCTGGAATCTGTAATTAAAGGCAAACATGCTGGAGTGCAGCATTGCTCCAGGTGGCACCAGAGGACTGAATATGCTTGGTGCTGCAATTTTTCCTCCCATTGAGCAGCCCCAGAGTTGGCCATGGGAATGCTGATGGATGGAAAGGTTTGACCTTCGGGCTTCATCTGCCCCTGTGAAGGCACCCACTCGGATTTATCCTTTACTCTTGTTGAATGCTGTCAGCCCCTCTGCCCTTCCTATTTAGAATGGAGATGAAACAAACTGAGGTTACATTTGTCTACATCTCCTCAGTAAAATTTATTAGTTGGAAGTATCCCAGTTCATAGGCCCTTGCAGCACATCGGTTTCCTGGGTGGCAGCATATGGGATGTAATTTGATGTCTGCTCAAAGTGGACAGTCCAGGGGAAGGTAGGATGCCTTGTATTCTGTTGCTTGCAGTATGGGGTGGAGGGCATGAAGTGAAGCAAGCAGTTGCCCAGCTCCAGACATGCACCTGGAAGTGCCTCATTGCACTGGTGTGGTGGCTCATAACTTAGTGTTCAGCTGTGGGACTCCTTGCTGCAGGCTGATATTGGCACTGAGATGGGATAAACTCCTGTGCTGGCCTCATTGTATCTCTGGCACCAGGAGACTAGTAGGACCTGCCTCATGCTGTGCTTCCTATGGGATCAGCACCTTCTGGCCTCGCTTTATTCCTCCTACAACCTGGAAATGTTCCCTCCCAGAGCCCTGTGGGACTTGCTTCACTGTAAATGCTGCTGGTTGCCTTATGTAAGCATACAGTAATGCTTGTTGGCTAGCCAGGATGCCCACAGGTGTGTCTTGAGGATGTAAACACAAACCTCTGGGCTTGTACTGAGACCCTGGTGTTTCTTGTGTGTTGGACACTAGCAATGGTTGTTTAGGTCAGGAGGGTAGCAGGAGGCCCAGCCTCTGAGGTGTCTGCCAAAACCCCTGCTATTGTGTGCTTTTGCATGCAGAGTCAGTTGCTTTGTGCTTTACAGTGTCTAATGATGGTGGCCAAGGTAACTTGGGCTTCCATTTCTTCTTTGGCTCTTCCAAATTCTCTCATGTCTGTGTTTATTTGGGAGGGAAATAAAATCCCCTTGTGCTGGGGCTGGGGGAGGCCTCTGCTCTTCGTGCTGCAGGAGACTGAGTACATGTGGCAGCTCCCACACCCTGGAGGGGGGCTTTGTAGCCACATCATGACCAGTCTTTGGTCTTTTCAGGTGCTGTATGACCAGAATGGGGTGCTGCGTAGGGAGCTACAAAGGCTGTACCTCCAGCTCCAGGAGAACAGGGCTGAGACAGGGCTGCCAGCAAGAGGTAGTGTGCTCGAAGATTCATTGCCTCTCCATCTTCTCAGCAAGAGCAAAGTTCCCTCCCTATTGAAGTTTACATGGGAATGTGGGGTGGCTTGTTGTGCCTGAACTACTGCTGCCAGTTTTGGTACTGGGCAGCCATGGGAGGGAAGAAGGGGAAGATGGGTGGTGGGGAGGAGGGAGATGGAGGGAAGGAGGCTTTTCCAGCTCGAGAGCTGATGACTAGGCAGGTAGGAGTGAACAGAGAAGATTTCCACTGTTGAGGATGTTGAGGAAACAGTATAATAAAGAGGAAGTAGCCTACCAAACGTTGGGTTGGGAGATTTAAGGTGAGTATTAGATAACACTTCTGGCCTAAAAAGGTGATGCAGCCCTGGAACTTGTTGCCAGATAGATAGGGAATCTCCATCTTTTGGGGTTGTGTGGACTTGACTGGATAAAGCTGCAGCCATTGCGATCAGTCTTGTCTTGTAGGCCTGTCCTTACAGGGCTCCTCTCTGCCAGCATGCCCCTCTCCAGGCCCTCTCATTCCTAATTCTGCACATATGGAGATGTCACTCTCAGTGGAGCAGCTCCAAGAGCAGCTGCAGGACCTGAAGGTGCAGCTGGAAACCAAGGTGAGCAGGGTGGGGGGAGATGTCCTGACTCCTTGGTAAGCACAAGTGCTACAGCATGACCGATGAGGCATCTGCTCCAGGAGTGTTGCTAGAGAGAGTGTTCAGGCTGTGGAGCAGGATGGTACCTCATCACTTGGCTGGGGTTATTCCATGTGCTTCTCCAGCCCAGTTTAGCTGGTAGGAGGATTTGGAGCTCTCTCTGGCTAGCAGTTGCTTTGTGGAAATCACTGTCAGCTTGCAAAATGTTTGTGTGGGTCTTATGGGGAACCAGAGATTATTCAGTGTTGCTGTCACAGTAAAACCAGCAACAGGACCAAGAGGAGAAGTAGTCAGGTGTCTCCTGAGGGCCCTGGGCTTGCGGCACACTTTAACCTGCTTGCCCTAAGGTGACAGTGAGAGTCCAGCCCTCTTTAGATAGCCATGAGTGCTCATGTGAGAGGCCTCAGTTTCCACATTTACGCCTCTTTTTGCTGCTGAACTGAGGGGTCAGTGATTCTTTCTGGGCTCCTGTTTCAGCACTGCAAGGGTAAATTCTAAACTGCCAGCTCAAGGAGCACAAAACTGCTTACAGATCTTTTGCCTGCTTCACAGTCCTGCTTTTGTGCACATCAAATCTTGGAGTTTCTGGTGTTTACAGGGGAGCTGTGGGGAGCAGCAGCTACTCACCACCACACCTTGACAAGGGATCACTTTGCAGTGGAGGAAGGATATGAGGAGCAGTGGCAGATGATGCCCTGGCCTCTCCCATCTCCTCTCTGGTCTTCCTTGCAAACAAGGAGACAGGGGAGAACTGTGGTGCTTGCTGGCAAGAAATGGGACCCATTGCTGCCTGCTTGTTGGAAGCTGCTGCGTGAGACTGATTGTTGCCCTAAGTTCAGCTTAGGATGGGGACCAGAACTGCCTGAAGAGCGTCCCGTGTTGAGAGGGACCAATGGATCAATCTGACTTTGAGCTAATGGAGGAGAGGGGAGCTCTCAGGAGATGGTGCTAATATCCAAATCCTATCTCCTTCCAACAGATAAATTATTACGAGGAAGAACTAGAGTTAATGCAGAAAAGCTTTGAGAGAGAGAGGAAGGACAGTGAGGAAAGCTTCAAGGCTGAGATGCGCAAGATGGAAGACCAGAAGAGAGACCTGGAAGAAACAGTTGCAAAGTACTGGGCTGTAATTAATAGCCTGAAAGAGCAAAAACGTACGTGGAGTCTGGAGCTGGAGGAGAGGTTTGAGGCGGAGCAGGCCAGGGTGGGACAGCACCACACTGAAGACATTTGCCATCCAGGGCAGCAGCTGGACCAGGAGGGAGAAGAGCTGAGGACACAAGAGTGCAGGAACAGATTGAGCCTGAGGTCTGGTACGGTTCTTTTTCTGGGGCTAAGCAGGAGATTAGGGGTGCATCCCCTGCTCATACCAGAGTAGGTTGGGTTGATTTCTCATGAGTCTGGAGAGCTGCTTTGATTTGGAAGAAAATCTGGACAGCATTGCCGGGCTGCAGCTGTTCAAAGCGGGCCGTCTAAACTCCCCTTGCATGAGTACTTTTATTTCAAGACTAAGTTTCCCTGCATGTTCTACAAGCTTGTGTCAGAGGCAGTGCCCAGCAAAGAGTGTATCTCAAAATACTGAGATATAAGAGCTTTCATTAGTGTTTTCTTATTATCTCTCTCTTTCTTGGTCCTTCAGCAAACTTGCCTCTACTTGCTAGATCATCACAACTTGCTATCATAAAAGCAGCAAAAAATGTCTTAAATTTCTCTATATAGTCAAAACAGACTGGCTTATGAAAGAGTGAGATTGTCACTAAATGACTGTTTATCTTCCCTTCCTGTGCTTGTGGTTCCAGTTCTGCAACATCCTCAGGGGCCAGAATGGCCTTAAAGAAGAGACTGGAGATGAACTGGCAGGAAACTGCCTATCCATGCCTGCTCCTTCCTGCTTTCCAGCACACCCCACCACTGTCCCCAGGCTTTCCTCCTGTCTCTTCCCTGCTGTGCCTCCCTTCAGGAGCAGAGTTCCCCTTGGCAATATGCAAGCAGAGGATTTTGGTAGATCATTGTCCCTCTTTTAGGGCTGAGATAAGGGGTAGATGGGAGAGAAAGGAGATTACTTGGCTGAAGTCTGTGATACACAAGGGAAACAAACCCAAATAAGAGGAATACAGGGCTTTTAAGCTGTGTTACCACCATCTTTGGTGAATAGACTGACTACAATGGGGAACTTTCTGAGTTACTGGAAAAGTTGTGATGGGTGTAAGTCTTTGAGAAGTGCAGAACAGTGTGGGAACTTTCTGTAAAGTTTAACTAATTGCCTTGACTTTGCAACATGAAAACTTTGTATAACATCTCCAGCAAATATACATTCTGGGGCTGGCTGAGATTTTCAAGCTGTGTTGTCGAACCCAGGCCAGCAAAATGTTTTTTATCTTTAGAAAAGATGCAGAGGTTGAGCATAACCAAGAGTTGTCATGGAGTGAATGCCAGCATGAGGACAGCTGTAAGACTTTATTGCAGCACCATGGGTGTGAGAGGAGGTGATTTTCCAACGAAAAAGGCTCCAAGGTGAGACCTTCAAGAGAAGCGTGCCCAGGAACGGCAGCAGTGGAAGCATAAGGAAAACAACGTACTCTCTGTGGAAGCAGAGGCAGCTAAAGTTGTATGAGAAGAATAATAAGGAATAAGCCGAGATGTGTGAGATGCTTGAGTAGAAAAAGATGAAAAAGGCACTAGGATGAAATGGGAGTAATGCAAAGTCCATGGAGCTGAAGGCTCTGGTGTTACAAGGGGCAGGGTATCTGGAGAGCTGTCCTGTGGGGACAAAGGAGCAGGTCCCCAAAATTCAGATGAGCAGGTAGACCAAAATCTCTTGTTGCAACTTCAACAGTGAAGAAGCAGAGAAGAAGTGAAAAATGGTGTGATGGATGAACCAGTGCAGACAGTGCAGATGTTGCAGCAAATGGCCTGCTTAATCTAGAAGCTGGAGCCAAAGTGGGAAACATTTATCAGAAAGAAATGGAACCTTGATGGACAAGGGAATGTGCTTTGGAAGGAGGCAGAGCAAAGTTAAATCATCTGCTTTCTCACAGCAGACAGAGCAGCATCTCAGGACGTAGACAGACTGGATCTGAAGGGCAAGAAGAGGAGAAAAAAGGCTCTGGGAGACAGGATGGTGTAGCAGCAATAGGAAACATGACCTTCAGGCTGTTAAAATGGAGCTGGTGAAGTAAGGAACAGGTTGAAACTGGAGCTGATGCAGCTCAAAGATGTTGTGTACTGGTTGGAAAATGAACCCAGAGCTCAAGAGGGTGTCAGGTTGTAGTGCAAAGGCAGTTTGCTGTTGCTGCAAAAGAAAAGCAGATACCTTGTGAAAGATGAGGCTGCTTAACAACAGGATGGTGCAGCTACTAACAGTAGCTGTGTTCTGTCTTTTTACTTTTCCAATAGTAATATGAAGTAGACTATGAAGCAAAAGCTATGTTACATCTTGTACTAACCATGGGAGTGTGGTCATGCAGGTGTGATGTGCTCACGTGGCTGTGGCTGACTACACACATCTCTGGCTTGTATGTGGGTGTTGGAAATGCCACAGGAAGCACAACACGTGCATTCTGGCGTAAAAATTGGCAAGCAGCTGCTGTGAGGGGTGCCCTGCCAAGCAGGCTGAGCAAAGGCTACGCAGCCCATGCACTAGTCCCTCTTGCTTCGAGAAGAGAGGAAGAACTTCCTCACACAGCTCCTCTGCATCCCACATACAGTGCCACAGACTGCAGTGCTGTTCTCCCTGCCAGGATGAACGGTCCAGTATCCTGCTCTCCCTTGAGGAATTTGGGTCTTGTATGGACCTGGGGTTTAGCAGTAGCTATTGGATAGGACTGTCTGTTTAACACAGGACTGAGCTTCCTTCCCACAAGTGCCAATATTCATGGCTCTGTGGGAGACTAGGAGTACCAATATAAGTGGAAGGATAATGAGGCAGAGAGGCCACCTTGGATTTAGGGTCATCGCTGTTGTGTCCAGCACTGCAAAATCACAGAGGCCTCACAAGCAAGCTGACTTCTTCAGACGTGGCTTTATTGCAGTTGAGGGGTTGTGCTCACCACCTCGTTATCCTGTAATGAAGTTTTGGTGTGTCTTGAGTAGCCAAATCACCTTGTTTCCACTCCTTGGCAGGACTGCAAAATAATTTTTGCCAGCTGGAAGCCACAGAAATTCAGTCTGATGGTCTTTGTCCCTATTCCCCTTTATTTCCCTTCCCTTGAAGACCTGTTCCTTCTCCACCATTATCTCTTGATTGTCCCCACATGTTTTGCCTGAGTTATTGGATGGTTGTTTCTCAGATTTTTTTATTTTTTGCTCTTCTTGGAAACTAAATGGAAATAGACCAGGGAGCCAGCATAGAATGCCAAGAGTAAACAGGGCTTTTGCATGGTTTTCTCACTCTGCTCTCTGTCCTTGCAAGAGAGACCTGTTCTGGCTGCTGGAAAACAGCTGGCTGAAGAGTCAACTTGGGAGACTCCAGCAGGAGCTGAGGCTAGCAAAGAAGGGCAGTGAACACTATGAGTAAGAGAACAGCCAGCTACAGGAAGCTGGCAAATGGGTGGATAAAAGGAACAGCCACTCAGGTACATTTCCCATATTTCAGCGTGACTTCTGTTTTCTTATTTCTGAGCAAGCCAGTACTCACACACCCTTTGCTCCACACAAAAGCCAGTGCTGAGATGGGCTTGGCCAGAACACAGGGGCCAGAGCCAGGTTGGGGGAAGGATGTGGAGATGGGTATGTGTGAGAGGAAGGGATGGGCTTCTTTGCTACACAAACATTTTGGCCAGTGGCCTGTTGCTGCCTTAGGAAACTTGAGATAGGTACTGAGGTCACACACTGAGCCATAAATCTGAGGAGAGACAGGGCTCCAGTGTGGATGATCCCAAGAGTGCTACTGTTCTCCATCCCTTAATTTTTAGACCTCTGATGGTGTTGCAGAACTTTGGATGTCCCCAGCTGTCTGCCCTGGGCTGGGCTGGGCTGAGTCACCTGTTGGGGCAGAGACACCTGACTCCCTGCTGAATCAATTCAGGACCGTATCTGTCTTGGCTTGGCTTTGCTTCCTTTTGCAGGCCAAAACCAGATGTAGGACTACTAACAGAGCCCTCTTCTGGGGAGCTGTGGTTTGCTGCTCTCTCGCCTGAAGCTGATCCCATCCTTCTTCCCAACAGGAAACCTGTGGGCAAGTTGGGCAGAGAGAGGATGGAGGAGCTGGCTGAAATAGCAGAGTTAACAGTGTTGGTAAGAGGCCAGTAACACTGACAGGCTCTTGGCTGAAGGATTTAGGAGGACAAAAGCTGCACAGAGAGGAGAATAAAAATGTTTGTTTCAAACATTCAAACCCAGTCTTGCTTTGAAGAATCAGCTTCATCATATAACTTGTCAAGTAGGAAAAATCTGTGTGACAAATGCCAGTGAAGGTCTTACAGAAGGGAAAGTGTTACTACAAAATCTCTAATGAGGTTGACTTTACCTACTTGCAGTCTTTCTCCCATAGATTCTGCACACTCCCAGTCTCAAACCTACAGGTTCACAGGCCTTTGGCCATGTGTGCACACAAGGCCTGTCCAGAATTTCTTGTATGCAACACAAATTATGGTGGCAGACTTTTAAGTTCCCCACTCTCTTCCTGGGATACCTCATGACTTGGAACCACGACCTGGTTTTTTGCACATCTTTTGTACCCCTCAAGGCCATCAGCTTCAGCAAGGTGGCCTTTGCTGGCCCTTGCTGGCTTCAGCTTCCAATAACTTGCTGCCCGTTGCCTGCTTTTACTCCTTTGAAATCACCCATTTTCTTGTGAGGATAGCAGAGGAATGGGATCTCACCACCCTACTGTTAGATGTAAGCTTGCTGATGTTGTCTCTGCTGTGGTCTGGTCAGAGCATGGTTCAGAAACTGCACCTTGAGCAGCATTACTGCTGGAGAAGATGTCCTAAGAGTAACACCTGGGGAATGGTGCCCTTTAATGTCAATGCGGGCTGCTCTTGTAGCCCCTGTTCTGCTTTTTTGTCTCTACTTTCGCATATGCACATGGACACATTTCCATGTTCTTACAGATCTTAGTATTTCTCTTACACACCTGTACAGTCATGTGTCCCCCTTCTCCCTCAGTTGTGTCCCCCTTTCCCCTCAGTGACCTAGGGCTGTCACTTTTGTAGGTTTCCTTACCCAGGAATGCTGTGCCACTGGGCATTGGTCAGGCTCAGACATGAGGATGCTTGTCCCAAGTGCCCACGAGGCTCTGGAGCCATCAGCACTGTTCCTAGGTGGGAACCCACTGGGGGCAGTGTGGGACAGGTTGTCTCCTGCCTCTATTCCCATGCCAAGCCTCTGTGTGTGATTTGTTTGGGTTTTTTTCTTAACCTTTTCTAGAATGAGAAGAGCAAGGAGGAGGTCTCCCACCCCAATGTCAAGATGCATCAGCTGGGCTGTGAACTCACTGGGCACAAGGCTGGTCATGATGCTGGCCCTGGCACTGCCCAACTGCAGAGCCAGAGGCTTGCAGGGGCTGAGTGGCTACGAGGAGCAGAGGTGGCTGCAGGGCTGGAGTACCACCAGAAGCATGTGGCATGTTGGATGGAGATGGAGCTGCTCCAACAGCAGCTTAAGGCCTCACAGGAGAAGGTGGGTGTCCTTCAGTTGGTGGCAGGCTGCTGAGTGGTTCCTGTGATGCTGGTATTGCCCTGCTTGGGGCTGTATTGGACACTTTTTCTAGTCAGAAAAAACTTGTCCTCTTCCTCTTTGTGGGGGACAGAGGACTCTCCCTTCTGCTTAGGTATGTTGGAAGCCAGTTCAGCTGCAGCTGGGGACAGGTCCTTGCCACCTGTGATGTCCCCTGTCCTTGTCATGTGCAGGCTGGCTGGGCAGAAGGAACAGAGGCTGAGTGGAGGTGGCTCACACAGCGGGGCCAGGGGCTGTGGTTCCTCATGACTCAGCTGACAGGAGCTGGGGGAGTGGCAGGATCGGGTAGGGGTTGGGCAGGGATGACAGCAGCCAGACAGGCCTTGGCTGAGGGAAGGGAAACAAGGTGATCAGAGCAGAGGAACTAGAATCACCATGAATGAGAGAGGAAAGCCAATGTGAGAAACCTTCAGATGTGTTAATACCCCTCTCCTGCTTTCTACCCTGTGAACAGGCTCAGGGACTAGCTTTCCAAAGTACAGCTTACCCATGCCCGCCACCCCTAGGTAGCCGTAGTGCAAAGTTGTACCAGACCTGCTTCCCAGTACCAGGTTTGTCCTTTGGTGGCAGGAAGCAGAGGACATGTAGTACATCCCAGCTTGCTTGGGATGTATCTAAGAACCCAGGTGAGCAGTCTCCTCTGTCTCTTGCCACTGGGGCCCTTGGTGCTGGGATTTCCTTCCAGAGGAGCCCTCCAGCAACTCCTGCTCCTTGCTACTCAGCAAGGGGAGCATCTCTCAGCAAAGAGATCTTGTTTACCCTTCTGCAGCTCTCTGTGCTCTCAGTCCCTTGCTTTGCAGGCTGCCCAGTAAGCACCACTCCCATGGTCCTTCAGCTCTGCTGTGGCCATGCTGGTGTGAGAGCTGAGGTGAGGGCTGAGCATGCTACCTAACCTCTCCTCTCAGCCACAACACACCCTGGGCCTGTCCCATTGTTGGCTTAAAGCTGTAACCAGCTATTGACCTGTGTTACAGCTTTTAGAAGCCAAAGCAAGCCTGAGCCTGGCCCAGACCCAGCATGCTCTGCAGGTGCAGCAGGCCAAGGCCCAGATAAACAACATGGTGCCAAAGAAGCAGTTTGAGCAGCTACAAACCACCTTGACAGAGGAACAGTGCAAGACTCGGCAGCTCCAGGAAAGCCTCCACCAGCAGACTGAGCAAACATGTAGGCAGCTGGTCAGGACCCAGGTAAGCACGTAGCTGTGGGAGCTCAGTCAAGGGTACTGTGAAGGGAACACTGCTATCCTGGAAGGGGGCTGTGGGTGAAGCCACCAGAGGTTTGGGTAAAAGATGCTATATATAAAGGACCCACATGGACCCGCATGGAAAATGCACTTACCTTCAAATTCAGCTGCAACTTTAATTCCTCATGAGCTCAGTCACTGCCCTGCATTCAAACAGGAGCCCTCCCCACTCTAATCTGTGTACCCCAGACCAGGTATCTACCTTGTGCCTCGAGGAGCAGGAGTTATCCAGGGAGAGTCTGTTAACTCAGGCTGGAAAAAAAGTTTGAACCCTTTGTGGAGTTGTAGCCTGCACAGAGTGGGATGGTTTTATCTCTAGGGCACTGGGCAATGAGGTGTTGGGGTTTTGTGAGTTTGTCTTGTGACAAACTGGGCAAAGATAAAACAAATTATAACCTAAGGAATTATAATGAGCAGACACAAAAAATACATCCAAGGAAGCTATGTCTCCCTGGGCTTTTCTGGATATGTCTGGAAGAGGGGAGACCATTGGCTGGCTTTTATAGAAAACATTGCTATAAAATCTGTGCTTTGTCCTAAAACTGGTTGGGTGCAGACCTAGGGAAGGTTGTACTGCTCTAGACACCTGTCCCATTGCTCTTTGCATCCTGCACCTCAGCTGATCCCCCTGCCCTGCTCTCCTTTGAGGAGTGTGAAGGGCTGTGAACAGGGCCCTGGGGAACTGTATGGTCCAGGTGAGTAGAGGTGTGGTGGTTTAGTTTTCTAGGTGTTGGTCTAGGCCTTCCCTGGTAACAAGGTTATAACTAAGGAAGTATTCCACACCATTTCTTCACATAATCAGCTGTATATAAGACAGGAGGAAGGTTTCCTCCCTCTCTCTCTCTTCCTTTCATCTGCTGGGGAGGACATCAGGTCTCTGTGTCAGCTTAGCTCTTACCTATGTGAGCTGAGGCCTATCTGGGAAGCTGGTGTCTCAGCTCTACGGAGGTGACTACTGTTTCTCTTGAGGGAAGTTTTGGTGAGAATTTATTGTGCTAGTTACTTATTTGAGCTTTTCCCTGAGTTGATGAGTGTGTGTATCTGGTTTGTTTTATTTTTACCCATTTTTGTTCCATTTCCCTTTCCCCCCTTTTCCCTTTTGGGGTTGCTTTGGGGTTCTTGTTCTGTATATTCATAGTGTTTGATTGTATACAATTGTAATATATGTGAATACATATGTATACTTCAATTGTCTTTGGGTACTTTTTTTTTTCCTTCTCTCTTGGGAGGGGGTGCGGCAGCTGGGTTTGGCAGGGAGCCAACCCAAACCTCCACAAGAGGCCAGGTGAGTGCTGGGACAACCCAATGACACCCTTTCTTGCCCACTGCAGGAGGAACATGAGCATCTGCTGCAGGCAGCTGCGGAGCAGGCAGAGGGGCTGGAACACAGCCTGAAGAGTGCTGAAGCTGTGCTGACAGAGAGGGCAGCTCAGCTCAGAGATGCCCAGGTGAGTGCAGGAGGGGTTAGTGCTGTGTGTTCCTGCCTATCCAGTACACTTGCATGGATGCTGAACCAGAAGCCTCCTGTCCCTGCTGTAGGCCCAACTCTCCAGAAACAAACTGCTGATCGAAGACCTCCGTGGGGAGAACAGGCAGTTTGCAATGGCCCTGCAGGCTGCTGAGCTGAAGCAGAAGAGCATGGAGGAGAAGAACCAGCTGTTGGAGGAGCAAGCCTCAGCTCTGAAGCAGCTTATTGGAAAAATCACACCAGCATCTCTGCGTGGGTGATGGGACACCTGCAGTGGCAGTCCTGCCCCTGGTCCTGGCCCGGGTTGGTCAGGTGCAGAAGGGGAGGTATGGGTGGGTTGAGAAATCGGCTTTGTCCTCTCTGGTCTTGCCAGGATGTTCCTGTGCAGCAAATGGAGAACCCAGACCTTTCAGAAAGTTCATCCTGTGGATGGCTGAATTTTTCAACTGAAAGCACCAGCTTCGGTGCTGTGGGGTGATAGCCCTGACAAGCTCCTGATGGGTGAAGGGAAACGCCCTTGGAAGGCAACTCCCAGAACCATTGTCAGAGGACAAAGAGGCTCCAGGAGTTTCCTTAAAGTGCTCAAGACAGATTGGTAAGATCAACAAAGAATGGAGTTTTATGGAGATAACATGGCCTTTCTTTGCCAGATCTTATGGAAGCACAGGAAGCCAGCCGTTAAGCCTGTCATCTGTCTATCACCCCAGGAACTATTATTGCCTATAGCCATTCAAACTACCTAAGGAAAAAAGTATAAAAAGAGATTGGTCATAAGCAAAATTGGGAGGAAACAGAACCACCATCTCTGGGGGGGGGGTAACCATCGAGCTGCCCTGCTTCCTCCTACGCCTTGGAAATGAAGGGGTGAGCAGTCTTTTACTGTTTTCTCTTTTCTTCCTATTACTTTATACCTTATACCTTTCCATCTTTACCCCACAGTTACCTTTATTTACTAATTTTACCTGGCTAACATCTTTATTTCATAAACGCTATACCTTGCCTTACATCTTGTAAGCTATCGGGACTTTATATTGGTTGTGGTGTTCCTTTAAGGTGTATAATTCTTTTTAACATGTTTTATTAATGGGAGACAGCTGTCTTTATATGCAGTTCTCCTCTGTGCTACGTGTACCGGTCGGGTTTAGATTGGCATTTTAGGTTGTTGTGCTTCTGGTTAGTTTTCGGTGAGGGAAGATGTTGTTTGATGCTGTATTGAGGCTTAGATTGATATGCTGTCTGTAGAGTTTTTTGGAGTAGTTTTTGTGTCTGTAGAGTATGTTTTGTGCTGGCTACTTTAGGGTCTTTTGTGTAATCCATTAAACATAATCATGCAGTTAACATTATCACCGACAATGTGAAACCCACAATAATTGTCACATCCTTGTATTAATAAAAATCATTTTGGGAACTGCTAGAGTTTAGTCCAGTTTGTTTCTGGTGCTGGCAGCAATATGATGGTTAAGGGGACCTGATGGAAAAGGGTCTCTTGCTATTAAGTGTAGTTCTCATTGAAGTATTAAAGTTCCTGTTCAACCAGTGAATCTGTCTTAGCGAAGGGTCCCTGTTAGGAGGGACGCAGACAGACTGTGTTGGGCATTTAAAAGGCTTTGATATACTGAGAACGCTTATAGCTAATAAAAATATATTAATACAAGTGGGGGTGGGGCAAGAAATCTTTTTATTTCTGTCTTCCTTTTCCCTTCTTCCTTTTCCTTTAAAAACGTGACAGGTGCCTTTGGTGGCAGAGTGTGCTGTTTTAAGTCAAGTCTGTCTCGGGACAGCCATCCCACAGGATTTCCTTGAACTCCAGCAGTGTTTGGTGGTGATGCAGATGCTCCTTCTCTGTAGAGTGTTGATGTTGGGGCCATACTGTTATGGCTGGAAAGCCAGGGCAGGCGGGCTTGCAGGTCCCTGTGCCTGGCTCACTCCAAGCAGGAAAGCTGCTTTGAGCATTAAAATGTTTGTAGTATTACAGCACCTCCTTCCATCTCCAGTCTGCTCTGTATTTCTGTAACTTTCCCCAACTCTTGCTGAACTTTTATTCTCTACAGCTCCTCTTGGGCTCTGGGAGGCTCTGGCCCTCCTAAAGCCTGAGCCCAGTATCCAAAACCAACCAGATTGTTGCCTCTGCAGCAAGCAGGACAGAGGCTGAGGGAAGAGCCTTCTTTCAGTTTGAGCCTCCAAGGCTCAGGGCAGGATTGATGACCCCTACTCAGCACCACACCTCAGAGGAGACATGGTAAGTGAACTGTGTCCTCTTGCCTTCCTTGGTGGCTTTTACACACTGGCAGTGCTATTGCCAAAGTAAGTTGTCTAAAAGGCCAAGTATTCACATCAGCACATACCAAATTTATTGATCTGACCAGGGTGTTATCCTCTGCATGGAAGGTGCATTGTTGCCCAGGTGCCCCTGCCATGCTTCATCCAGAACAGAGGATATTTACATAGGGGCTATGGTTGCCCCTAGCTGTAAAAGGACTGCTAGGATTTTGGGGCTTATGGAAACTACTGTACAAGAGACTAGACAAGCCTTGCTACTTCAGGCTACCAGTGCAGAGGTTGAACAAAGTCAGTACAAAGAAAAGGGCTTAAAAATAGTTCAAGCTGTTGTTGGTTCAGAAACAAAAGGGGATAGATTGGCTGTGAGCTGAAACTCAGCTGCTGCATTTAAGACTGCCCCTCAGCCTGCCAGGGCAGAGGAGTTCCCTGGTGCTGGGGCATCGCTCTGAGGTGGCTGGAGGTTGTGACTGAGGAGGCCTCCTTGGTTTAGCAGTAATTTTTTTGCCCTGATGCATGACAGTTGACACTCCTCTCTGCCCTCAGGACAGCCCTGATTACACAGGTCACAAGGCGAAGCTGGGCTATTACAAGAAGGGAAGCCCCACAGAAGGTGTGGGCTAGCTCAGTGGGGTTCCTTGGCTGAGGGTGGGAGAGCAATGCAATACCACCCCAGGCATTCATCCTGTTCCTGCATTCTTCCGCAATTGTTCGCTTTTTCAGCTCCAGACTGAAATGGGGGCTAAGCAAACTTCTAGTCTTACTTAGGGCTAATGTTTTTGCAAGTGTCCTCTCAGCCACTATTCAAGAGTGAGCAGCTCCATGAGGAAAACCAGATAGGGAAAGCAGCTCTTCAGCCTTGTTCTGGTTTTGTGCTAACTGAAATCCTTAAAACCCTCTGCTCCCTTTCCCATCCCCATTCCAAACAGTCCCTAGGCCTTGCCAGACCAGTGCTTGGGGAAGCCCAAGCATGCTGGGAAAAACCCAGACTGCAGTGGTCATTCACATAGCATCTCAAGAAACAACATTTATAGGTCTGATGGGAGACAAGGCTTCACGTCTAATCCTGGAAAGAGGCTTGCACAGCCTTATCTGACACTTGGAGGAGCAGTTCCACTGAGACACTTAAATAACCATCACACTGCAGGGTCAAGATGGGTAGGCTAGAGAGCCAGATCAGAGCATTTACTGAACACAACATTAATTCTTAAAAACCACTAGATTGAAGGCTGAAGCAGTTCTTTATTTTGCAACCAAGGAGCTTTTCTGGCTTCCAGAGCTCAGACAGTTGGTGTCTTACTCCCACATGAACAAAGAACTACTTCAAACAAAATTGCATTCACAAACCCTGGTTGTAGATGTAGGGCTTGGGAAACCAGCCCCCTGATTGTTACATTACCAGTATGAACCCTTTGCTCACAAAGAGCTGGCCAATGTGGTTTGCATAATACAGGGCTGATCTTCAGCTAAGGTATCAAAGGCTGTTAGCAGGAGTGGCAGGGTACCACTGCAGAAATGCCGGGGTGTCTGAAGTCCTGCACACACCAGAGTTCAGTCCCCACTGTGGGCAGGCCACCAAGCAAGAGTTGTCCCTCCTGTCCTGCACACTTAGGACAGAATATGCTCCAGGACTCCTTGTCTGATTAACTGTTCACATTTCCAGCGGGGTAAAAAGTGCTGCACAGAAACACAGAAAAATTTCCCTTGAATTTGCTGGGTTTGTTGCTGCATACAGACATCTCTGTTTGTTGTGCTATATATCCACTGCATCATGGTACCAGACCAGGCAGAGCTGCAGTCTGGGCCATGCAGACAGCTTGCAGCATGTGCAAGGAGCTGTGTGTGCAGGAACTGTGACATGCTGCAAAGCTGGGATAAGCAGGGGGATGCCATGGGAGTAAAAGGGAAGGAAGAGAATGGACCACACTCTTGTCATGGGTACCTGGCTGTTCTTCTTCAGCAGGATGGTAGTCCCATCATCGATTTCAAATTCTCCATGGTCTCTTAAACACCGCACCTGCAAAGCAGAAACACAGCTCTCAGATCATCCCATCTCCTATTTAACACGAGACATCACTGCTGACTTGTAACACATGCCCCAGAACTGTGAGAATGGACACATTCCTACCCTCCTGCGGGAGCCTCAGTACAGGGCAGACCTAGAAATGCAGAACTGAACTGATCCCATGGTCTGTGGGCTCCACCTGACATTCTTTTCCTGCCTCTGCCTGCTACAAGAGCCTGGCCCGGCTCTCCAGAGACTTGAGGAAGAAAAGCACAAGGGACAAGGTCTGGTGCACAGCAGTAGCATTTCCAGAACATCCTCTCCCCACACTTATACCAGAAAATGCCAATCTGTTGTAACAGTGAAACTGCTTAATGAGCAGGTTTATTGTCGCTACATGTTCTTTTTAAGAGAACATCAGAACAGAGCACTTCAGCTACTGACTGATTTCTCATGTGCTCTCACTTTATTATATCAATTGCGTAAAGCAATTTATAGTCTCATCTATACGGGGCCATTTAAAAAAACCAACAAAAACCCCTGGGTAACAGTCCTTAATGTGGGACCATGGTTTCTAGTTGATCTGAGAGTTGGTTATGTTTCTGCAAAAACTTCTCACTGAAAAATTCACCCCACCACAAGTGCCCTGCAGATTAGAAATGCTATCTTTGACCATATTTTATACCCTCAGGAGAAGAAAGAGTGAAACACAGAAGCCTGTGGAAGCTTTGGTGCTCTCAAAGGCTTTGCTTGATGAACTCACTTGCAATGGGGATAAAATTCTTCAAAAAGATGGTTGGGTAAATGTTTGTTAACAGACAGAAACCACAGATCTTGCACTTACTTCAATGTACAGGCTTTTAGGAGGTTTTATGTCCTGTGTAAGGTCCAGCCCCTCCTCTCCTCCTACTGACCTCATGTAGGTAGCCAGAGATTTTTTGTACCGATTGAACCATTCCACCTGTGGGCATTAACAGTGATCCCTCAGTAAGAGCCAAACAGCTAATGCTGAAAGACAGGTCCCTGATGAACCAGATCTAGTTATTTGTACTGTCAGACCCTGTTCCCAAGCATGCTCATGTGAGCCAAAGGTGAATACAAGCTCTTTTAAAAGGCAGAACTATTCTTGAGGCAGAGCAATCTGGACTCAGGGTAGGACACATGCTGCTAATGTCAGCAGTTCCGTATATTCGTCTAGAGATGGCATTTGAGAGCAGCACATACAGACCTAGTTCTGCCTGTCTCTCTGTTAGTTTGATTTAGTGAAGATCACCTGATCCTTAAAAGTGCCTTAAAACGCGCACTCAGTGTCCATTTGGGGTTGTACCCACGGACAATGAATAAACAAATAAGTACTTACAGAAAGGCACGTTAAGTACCATGTTTATAGTAGGGGCAGAATCTTCCCTATTCTGACTCTACTAAATAAATAACTCATCAGGAAGCATAAGTGGAAAGAGGGGAAAAGTTTAAAACAAGGCTCACTTCCTCAGCTGACATGTGAAACTGGATGGTGTTTGGCAGGACACTGCCATACTCCCACCTTAGCGCTCGGATCCGCAGCAACCGGTCGTACCTGGGGGAAGAAACGGGGCAAACCCAGCACCCTTGCTGAGCTGAGTGCTGGCAACATCCCCAGGCAACGCTGACACCCCAGTCACAGAACAGAGCAAGCACCGTGGCTATACCACCTGTGATTTTTGGCCTGCCCATAATGAAAACTTCTCAGGAGCAGAGGGAAGCAGAGGCATCTCTTTGTGGTGGCACCAGCAATGAACACAGGGAGAACTAGCTCCGCAGCTGCACCTGGCGGAGGGACTACCTGCCCAGGCCGAGAGGCCCAACACGCTGCCCCTGGGGACCCTGTGCCGGCGGGGGCGAGCGGATGGGAGTCTGCCCACCGCACTCACAGGTAGGCCAGGACACAGCGCTGGTTTCGGAGCAGACAGCAGTGGCGGAACCGGATGAGGAAAATCAAGTCCGTCCGTCCTGCCTTCGCTTCGGACCTGGAGGATGACNTCTCTCCTTCCGCGGCCCCTCCCGCCGCCGCTCCCCGCACCGGGGGCTGTGCTGGTCTCGACATCTGCCCCCACCCCGGTGCGGCGCTTTTGGGCGCCGGTGGGTCACAGTGAGAACCCCCTCAGTGCTTACGGCACCGTCTGGTTGTGTCTGGCAGCCTCCTCCCCGAACGACCCCAGCCCTTCCCCAGTGCGTTTTCCTTTTGGCAGCAGCGTCCTTCGAACCTGAAGCATACCAGATAAAGGGAGGGAAAGGGAAAAAAAACCACGTGAGGTGCGTTTCTGGATGGGGAAGTATTTCAGCACTCGAAGCGCTGGAAAGGGATTCAATAATCCAGGACCATGGCTTTTCCCGCTCCAGTAATTTATTTCTCTGAGCATGTGTTTTTTATGGTTACTAGACATAAAAGCGGAGCGGTGTTTCGTGCAGCACAGCTGTGTGACCACGGTCAAAACTGGAGGAGCAGGGAGAGTACCGTGAGGCTTTCACACCGCGACTGAGACTCCTCCCTGTGGACTGTGTGCCTGAGACATTTATGCTGCTTTGTGTTCAGGATGATGTGGCACCTGCACCACTGAGCAGGGACTGCGTCTGTCTGTGGCAAGAGTGTTTTAATGATCTCAACAACTGTTTTGGGGAGGGGAATGTCAAGAAATGTTCCAGTCATCTGCAAGCTGGAGATGGGCTTCTATGGGTCTGTTTCCCAAACAGACCTGCAGCCGGTTGTGTTTGTCTGGTGGGGGACACCGAACTAGTGATTCGCACTGCAGGAAGTGTTGGGTTACCTCTTGTCCTTTTGTTCAACACTGAAACAGACTTGTGCCTGCCTGGTACTGCTTTCTTCAACAGTGCAGCATGTTTTCCAAAGGATCTGACCTATACAGGGTATACCGGTGTTTAGCTGGGGAGCACAGTGCAGTTAGTCAGCCATGGAGTAACGTGATCCCATCGCTGGAAATCAAAGCTAGAAAAAACTCATGTTTGGCTTCAGCAGATGCTGCAGGAGCAGTTGTGGTGGGGGATTTTGCAGGATACAGTGTCAGGGTGGGATGTTGGTCTTCAGCTGTGGGGCTGATGAATGGCCAAGGTTTGTGGCTGGGTTGTTTTGTGGGAGGGCAGATAGCATGATCTTGGGGTGCCTTGTGTAAGGAGGAAAAGCATCCTGGAGTCAGCAGCATCTCTCCCCTCTCTCCTCTGGGCTGTCTGGCTGTGGCAGGGACACCTGCCCTCTCCCTTCCCACCCAGCCTGTGGCACAGCATAGGTGTGGGGCCTGAAGAAGATGCTGTGAAGTGCCTGGTCCCCAGAGCACTGTCACTGCAGAAGCATCATGTTTGGCATGTCATTAATCATGGCGTTCTGCAGTGATAATGACCCATCTGAGCCAGGAAAGATAATAGCAATAAACAGACATCCCTGATTCCAATTGTAGCTGCTGAAAATTGGTTGTTGCATCTTGCTGAGGGATAAAAGTGTTAACAGTCTTGATTGAAAAATTCTGGGGGAAGCTGCCTCATCTTACTGCTTTGCTAGATTAAAAAAGCCTCATACATAAAAATAGACAAAATGAATGAAGAATTTACAAACATCTATATTTTGTGTTAGGAATTTTGATAAAATTAGGAAAACAGCTGAAGACACTGATTTATACAACTGTGACTATTTCAGGCAATGAAAGTTTACATATCACAGTTTAACAAGATAAAAGGTCTCCCACAAAATACATAGATGACAGACAACTCATCTGAATTTGACATAACACAGCATCAAGTACAAATGTAATGTGATGAACAGTGCCAGGTCATTCCCCAGTTAGGTAACATACAACCTCTTGAATAAGGCAATTCAAATATAACTCTTAATTCAAATCACAACATACCCAGGCAGCATGCAGGGAAAAGTAATTTATTTTGTACATTGGAGTAACACAACTTGCAACATGTTTCCATTTTATGTAGTTAGAGCAACAGGATATAAACCATTCAAATTATATATATATATCTCTCTATATATATATATATATCAAGTCAACNGAGGCATCTCTTTGTGGTGGCACCAGCAATGAACACAGGGAGAACTAGCTCCGCAGCTGCACCTGGCGGAGGGACTACCTGCCCAGGCCGAGAGGCCCAACACGCTGCCCCTGGGGACCCTGTGCCGGCGGGGGCGAGCGGATGGGAGTCTGCCCACCGCACTCACAGGTAGGCCAGGACACAGCGCTGGTTTCGGAGCAGACAGCAGTGGCGGAACCGGATGAGGAAAATCAAGTCCGTCCGTCCTGCCTTCGCTTCGGACCTGGAGGATGACGAGAAGGAGGAGGAGGAGAAGGAGGAAGATGAGGAGGATAAGGCCGGGGGGCGCGGGACGCGCCGGGGCCAGGCGCCACACTCACACATCCGCCTGGTTCCTCTCGTAGAGCGCCCGCATCTCCTCCAGCGCCTGCCGCAGCCCCTCCGTCTGCAACACGGGACACAAGTCAGTGAGAGCGAGGCCCCCCACAGTCCCGATGTCCCTGGTGTCCCCGCTCACCCGGAAGGGCGGGAGGTGCCCACCCGCGGCGCGGTGCAGTTCCCGCACTAGCTCCAGGACCCGCTCGGCCGCCATCCTGCCACGCCGCGCAGAGCGCGGGAAACCCGCAGGGCCGCAG
>VWZF01005528.1:0-290579 GCA_013396755.1 Sclerurus mexicanus | reverse complement strand
CTCGTCCTTTTGTTCAACACTGAAACAGACTTGTGCCTGCCTGGTACTGCTTTCTTCAACAGTGCAGCATGTTTTCCAAAGGATCTGACCTATACAGGGTATACCGGTGTTTAGCTGGGGAGCACAGTGCAGTTAGTCAGCCATGGAGTAACGTGATCCCATCGCTGGAAATCAAAGCTAGAAAAAACTCATGTTTGGCTTCAGCAGATGCTGCAGGAGCAGTTGTGGTGGGGGATTTTGCAGGATACAGTGTCAGGGTGGGATGTTGGTCTTCAGCTGTGGGGCTGATGAATGGCCAAGGTTTGTGGCTGGGTTGTTTTGTGGGAGGGCAGATAGCATGATCTTGGGGTGCCTTGTGTAAGGAGGAAAAGCATCCTGGAGTCAGCAGCATCTCTCCCCTCTCTCCTCTGGGCTGTCTGGCTGTGGCAGGGACACCTGCCCTCTCCCTTCCCACCCAGCCTGTGGCACAGCATAGGTGTGGGGCCTGAAGAAGATGCTGTGAAGTGCCTGGTCCCCAGAGCACTGTCACTGCAGAAGCATCATGTTTGGCATGTCATTAATCATGGCGTTCTGCAGTGATAATGACCCATCTGAGCCAGGAAAGATAATAGCAATAAACAGACATCCCTGATTCCAATTGTAGCTGCTGAAAATTGGTTGTTGCATCTTGCTGAGGGATAAAAGTGTTAACAGTCTTGATTGAAAAATTCTGGGGGAAGCTGCCTCATCTTACTGCTTTGCTAGATTAAAAAAGCCTCATACATAAAAATAGACAAAATGAATGAAGAATTTACAAACATCTATATTTTGTGTTAGGAATTTTGATAAAATTAGGAAAACAGCTGAAGACACTGATTTATACAACTGTGACTATTTCAGGCAATGAAAGTTTACATATCACAGTTTAACAAGATAAAAGGTCTCCCACAAAATACATAGATGACAGACAACTCATCTGAATTTGACATAACACAGCATCAAGTACAAATGTAATGTGATGAACAGTGCCAGGTCATTCCCCAGTTAGGTAACATACAACCTCTTGAATAAGGCAATTCAAATATAACTCTTAATTCAAATCACAACATACCCAGGCAGCATGCAGGGAAAAGTAATTTATTTTGTACATTGGAGTAACACAACTTGCAACATGTTTCCATTTTATGTAGTTAGAGCAACAGGATATAAACCATTCAAATTATATATATATATCTATATATATATATATATATCAAGTCAACAGTTGTCTTTACTGGAATAAAGATTATCTGTTTTTGGTAAAAATAAAACTATTTGAATTCACTAATTAACAAAATACACAGTGATCAGAAACCCAATTCTCACCATTGTCTTCCCTGGCTTGCTTGCATTTCTCTGTGATTCAGCAGCTGCATAAGCCCAGATTCAGAGAGTTCCTTGCATAGAGGAACAAAGATTCACTGGCACGTGGATCCCNATATATATATATATATATCAAGTCAACAGTTGTCTTTACTGGAATAAAGATTATCTGTTTTTGGTAAAAATAAAACTATTTGAATTCACTAATTAACAAAATACACAGTGATCAGAAACCCAATTCTCACCATTGTCTTCCCTGGCTTGCTTGCATTTCTCTGTGATTCAGCAGCTGCATAAGCCCAGATTCAGAGAGTTCCTTGCATAGAGGAACAAAGATTCACTGGCACGTGGATCCCACAGCTGCAGAGTGTGCCACCCACACCTGATGGACAGCAGTGCTCCCATCACACCCATACGCACCCCATTGCTTGGAAACTGCTTTTCCCATCTCTGTTTCTGGGCACCTGCCCAATAAAGCACTTGCACATGTGCCTGACCTTTGGGGATTCAAAAGTTAAATTGCATGTGGAAACACATTCACTGGAACAGGGCTTTCATTCCTTTATTACCAGCTAATTCCTCCAGACCTTTGTGATCAAGACGTTCAAGAAACTGTGAATCTGCTCAGAAGTAAAACAAATCTGAGCCAAAAATCTCTTTGATATGGTGGAGCCTAATGGACATGGCTGAGGATATATTTCCACAGCAACAGACTTGGGGATCACAGAAGATATGAAGGCTTTTCTTAGTATTGAAAAGTTCTTTCAAAAGGAAGAAAGGAAGAAGGGAAAGAAGATATTTCTCTATAATAGAAAAAAAATTAGTAATTTCTGAAAGACTAATCTAGGCAGTTTCTCCCTGGTGAAGGGCTGTACATCCCCCTGTTTTAACTGGATACGTGCAGGGACAGATCCTCTTGCTAAGGTATCATATCCTGTGGTGGCTGGGTCTCCCTTGTCCCATCCCCATGCGAGGAAAGGGACTGATATGGGTGTCACCAGGATTACTTCTGCCACTGGGTCAGGGCTGCTGGCAGGTGCCAAGTGTGTTGTGGGAATGACTTTGGGAGGGGCCAACCTTTGTCAAGCTGAAGCCCCACAAAGCCTTGAATGAGGGTTCCTCATAAGCCACAGGGCTTATTAAGGCCTAATAAGGATATCATGCCCATAAATAATGAAGAGGCTGAAATTTAGATGTGAGGGAAACCAAATGCCCTAAGCCTGTAAATGGATTCTTGAGAGATTTCTCTCCTTTGGGCAATCTACACAGCAGCCACAGCAGCAGAAGCCCAGACCTTCCTGCTGGACAACTGTCCCAGGCTTCAAAACCCATCTGTCAGCCAGAGGAACTATGGGAGAAACTGGATTTTCAGAGTGATTGTTACTGGATCCTGTTTATCACCTTTACAAAGTTGTCTCGTGCCTCCCTACTACTCTATTTACTGCTCTAGTAAAAAAATCATTAGCATATTTATTTGCCCTTAAAGATACAAAAAAAAGTCTCCAAAAGATATGGGGAGAAAGGTCCTTTCACAATGACATTCAGAGCAAAGAGAAACGACATTTTACAGATCATTAGAGAGCTATCTTTGGCAGAATATTTCAAATAAATTATTTTTACAAATATTTTCTGCAGTCATATTTATTTTGAATAGTTCACTTTCAGCTATAGGGTTACTGGTTCACTACTCTCTATTAATAGGAAAACACCACAAATATAAAAATATATGAGCTCAGCACAACTTTTAGGCTACCACGACTGTGTCCAAGTTGTAGATTGATACTACGGAAAATATGAAACAGGTTTTCTAACAGTGTGTCAGGTTAGAAGATCACAGCTCATGGCTGCTGTAGAACACACCAGGGAGGGCAGCTGGCGCTGTAGCACGGGATTAGCATGGAGGGGAGTTGGAGAAGCTGGATGCTCAGAGCCAGTCCCTGCTGTCACAGGCCATTTTCCCACAGGGAATCGTCTCTCTCTGACCCCTAAGGCTTAGAGATGTCATGCTGGGTGTGGCTGAAGGGTGTCCTCCCTGGACAGGAGAACTGGGGAGCAGGTGGGTGACACTGGGCTTGCTGTGCTGAGAGTTCATAACAAATCAAGCCATTATCTAGTCCTGTGCTGTACCCCAGGAGGGAGGTCAAGTGTGGCTGCTTTCACTTGCAGAGTCACCTCCTTTTCACCTTTGTGTGGGGAAAAGCACCGAGGGAGCCACAGGCTTCGCCCTTGCACCGTGGCCAGATCCTGCCCCAGACTGTCTCTAGGACCCCAGCAGGACGGTGACTCTGCTGGGAACCCCGAGCCTGAGCCGTGGTGGCCCAAGAAGGGGGCTTGCCTGGTCCCAATCTCCCCCTGCAGCACACGCCACCAAGTCCACCAAACACTTAAGATTTAAATATTTTGCTTTGTTTATACAGCATGTACAAAATATACAGCATCGGACAATTATTTACGAGTAGACTAGAAGCGTCTCCCAAGATGACCTCTTTTATCAACAAATATATATATAAATTGACAGTAATAAAAGAGTCGTACCAACAAATATTATGGCTTTTCAAATAGTGTAGCTGCATTGTGCCATTGAATTTGTGAGGAACTATGACAGGGACAGAGAGATTGGAGGCTCCAGCTGCTGAGCCCAGGGGTGACCCAGGTTTGACCCACCAGCACAAGGGCTCTGCATTGCTGGGGCAGTGCCAGCTCATGGCGCCAAGCACACCACAAGTTGCAGAGGGAAGGTGGAGTTGAATTTATGACCAATGCTCTGGTTTCTGTCTTCAGGCAAACCAGCTCTTTTGCAAACTCTCCTTTCAGCCCTGCTTTGAAAAAATTTGGCTCTGTCCAGCTGGCCTGTTAGATCCCTCTCTCTCTCTCTCTCTCTCTGTGCCAAGGTTTGCACAAGAAGTCTGTCTGCCCCAGAGTGCCCTGTGGCTGTGAGGGGGAGGTCGCACAGGATGATGGGTAACACAGGATGACTGTGGTAGGTGGCTGGGCTGATTGGTGCTTTGGGTGTGTCAGGAAGGGTGGTTGCAGCCTCCTCCCTGCCTGCCTTCCTCCCTCGTGCTGTTCCTGGCCGAGGGGGAGCTCCCCTCAGGCTGCTGAGCAGGGGGACAGTGGTGGCTGCCAGAGGAGACCTCGAAAGTGAGAGCCATTATTTCTGGACCATGTCATTTTTGTGCTTCAGCACATCCAAAATACCAGAGGACAACTTGCCTCAGCTGTTCCCAGTCACTCTGGCATGAGGTGCCTGTGAGGTGAGTCACCTGCGCTGCAGCACAGCTCACCTGCTCGCTGGCTGCCTGCCTTGCCTCTTGGGTTGCATCCCTCACTTCTTCTCCTCACTTCTTAGGCCCCTCAAGCCATTTTGAGCTCTTTCTCTCCTGCATCCTGCTGTTCCAGGGTACCCTTGCTGCCTTAACCATGGGGAGCATCCAGCAACCCTGGGACAGGCTGTGCAGACAGCTGCCAGCTCCTGCCTGAGCATCCCCCCACTCCCGAGTGAGACAGTGAAAGAACCTTCTGACATGGATTACATCTCTGCCAGGAAAGAAGTGTTTCCATGGTCTCTCATAATACAGCCTGATTTTTTTCTCTAGAAGAAGGAGGGGTTGTTCAAGTGTGCAAAAATGACTTTTGAGAACTGGAGTGGTCACTCAAGCATTGAGATAATTGTGCCTCTTCATTAGTAACAGATCTAAATTACTGCTACTCTCATTTTTTGACTAATTCCTGTCTCATTTCCCTCTTCTTCCAAACATTATGGCCGCTCTCTGCAAACCTCTCTGGCCAAAACCAAGACTAGCGCTCCCATGAACAAGCATGGGAAGCTCAGGTCTCTCCTTTCGCTCTGTCTGCAGGGTGCTGAGCTGAGTGGCTCTTCCCTCATGGCAGCAATGTAGGGAGAAGCAGAGAGAGAGTACCATGGGGAACCTGCTGTGTCTGAGGTGTATGAGGTTTCCCTTCTTCCCGAGGGTTTGTTTTTGGGGTGGGAGGTAGAATGTTGTGTCCTTCATGTTGTCTGCTTGATTAGCATGATGTTCACACCTGGTGAACGCCAGGTGTATCAGAGACCTCTCCAGATAGCTGAGGGACAGCAATAGGTATAAAGATGCCCATCACTGCTGAGTGGTCTTCAGGAAGTTCATGGTTTGGATTTTACAACCTCATGCCAGGTCTTGGCACAGAGGTCTGCATTTTACCAAACTCTGCATTTTGTGGGTTTTACTAACACGTCTATGTTTTTCCAGCTAGGAGTTGTAGAATTCACCAACTTCTGCCCTTCATCCACAAATAAAACTGTGCTGGATTGCTGAACAATGTCCTCAACAGGTAGTCTTGAGAGCTGGACTGTGTGCAGAGCTGTGCCTCCTAATGCTTAATGCATTATGGAGAAAAGAAGTAGGATAAGTGTTGTCAGGGAAAAAATAAATAAAATTTTCTTCCTTGCTAACATAGCCACTGTAATGTAAGAGGTATTATTGCCACCTTTTGCTCTCTTGAGTTGCTGAAAGAAGTGCATATTTCCTGATTAAGAGCAAGACAAGCAGGTGTCCTGCAAGGCTCCCTGCACGAGTATGTTTTTCTCAAGAGTTCAGAAGATGAAGGAAGCAACATGGGGCAAACAAATGAAGACACAACAGGCATCGGTTCGTTCTCATTTGCACAAAGGGACTTCAGCCAAGGGGTACCTAATCACAGCTCTTAAGGCAAGGAAAGGCCAGGGCAATGTACAGGGCTATAGCTGAAAGCAAGAGGCAAGGGAGGCATCCCAGCATTACACAGAGCAAGGAGAAATCCAGTTGTGCAGCTCCCTACATCCCTGGGATTCACAAAACCACTAGTTTGCAAAAACTTTCAATAATGTTCCCAAATAAGCTTGATAGCAACCTGGGACACATTTGCACCAGCAGGATCCAATCTATCATGTGCCAGCACAGCAGTTTTACAGTGACTCAGAAACTCTCCATGTTCCTAAGTATCTCTGCAAGGGAGTTCACCTGCCAGAATCTCAAATTTCTCTAAGTGACGAGCCTGTGGGCTGGGGGAGAGGGCATATGCTCCTGGGGATGACCATGCCATGGACCGTAATGGCAATTTCTGTCAAGAAAACAGAGCAAGGCCATACTCCACGCAGGTCTCACCCTGCTGTCATATGTAAAGATATTCCTCTGAGTCAGAAGTAAGGGAGAAGAAATAAATCCCACCTCAACAAAGACGTCAGGAGGTGCAGGGAGAGAGCCCTGTGTCAGTCTTCCATGTCCTGCAAGGGTTTAGGAGCTCTAAGGGTGGATAAGTATACCAAGCCATTGCAACCTGCTCTACTTAAACTGCCCATTTTAAGCAGCAGGAGGAAAGTCTTGAACCCCCAGTTAAAGCAATTAATTTGTCCTGGAAGTGTAGAGGCAGGGTTGGGTTGGGGGTGGAGTTGGAGCATCTGTGGGACTTGATAAGGATGGAAATTCAGCAAAAATGTTTAATCTTTCACAGAGTCACAAGTGAAGGACAGCTGCACAATTAAAACAGTGCCTGTGGGTAGTGGCTGTAGCAGTGCCTGGATGATGAGCAGGAGGGGCTCAGCATGTTCAGGTTTGCCTCTGCTGTGTGGAAGTTTGCCTTGCTCCTCAGTGTTTAGGGGCTCAAGCCCATGGCACAGGGTGGTTAATCTTTGCCCTGAGATACAGAGAGCAAGACTGAGCTAACAAGTGTTGTTTGGCCCACTGAGAAAGGAGACTTGTCCCACCACGGGAAGTCCCCAGTTGTGGGGCAGGAGGGACAGAGACTGCTTCTCTGCACGGAGCCTGGAAGAAGATGGTATGTGAAGAGGCTCTGCAGGGTAGGCAAGCACACAGCAAGGCCCCAGCTGGATTATCACTGTGTGCAGACAGTCATTTTGGGACCTTGAGATAGTTCAAGGCAGATGCTGGAGGACCTCAGCATCAGGTGGCATGTGCTCCTGGTGCATCACTAATGGTCCTTTCCATTGCTACCTGAAATGGGGCTACTTGCTGGGGGAGGCAGAAAGCTCTCCTAGTGCAGTACAACAGGCCAAGGGCTGTTTTGAATCAAACAGCTAAAAATACTGTCTGGAGTTGGTGCCCACAGACAGCCAAAAAAGCTAGAAGCTGTGCTACATCTGTGCAGAAACCAAGATGCGTGTCCGTACCCATGGTAGCCCAGGCAGGGGGACATGCTGTGGCAGTGCCTAAAACAAGGTTTCCAGATCTGGGTGGGATCCCCATGGCATTTCTCCCTTCCCTGTGCCCTTTAATGCTGGGCATCCCACTGGCAGCATCCAGCTCCACTGCTCTGCAGTGCTTCACAGCACCCACTTTGGGAACAGTACCCACCCCAGTTCCCTCTTCCACACTTTCAGTAAGGGGAGCCCCAACTTGGCATTCACTTTGGGAAGGAGCCACTGCAGGAGAGGGCAGTAAACCACCCGGGGAACACTGGGACCTCAGAGACAGGACTGGTTCTTGAGATGCTCCAGAGACAGCAAGGCCCTGTGGAGAGTCCTTGGATGCTCTCAGGGGCATACCACAGGCAGAAAATCCTTCTAGTAGCAGCAAGCTTCTGTCTTTGTTGATAACAGCTCCTGTTTGGCCAGACAGGCCCCTTTCTTTCACAGCATCCCTTCCCTCTGTGTGAGGGGTGTTGCTGGCTGGCAAGAGGCTGTTGGCACCTCTCGTTCCAAAAGCCGAAAGGCTCAAGTCCATAAAAGGTGAGGAATCTCACTGTATTTATTGTCCCTTGGTGCTTTTTGCAAGAATACAGATGCCTCTGGATGCTTTCCTGTGCAAGTCAATTTTTTACAAGATAAACAGGCTTTTCTACAGCTGTGCTGTGTGTGTATGTATGAGCGTCATAGTAGTTGGTCATTGCACGCTCAGAGAGGCCAGAGAGGTTGTGCCTGGTGGTCTGCAAACATGCTTCCCCAGATGGGCTTGGGTGCTAAAGCCTACAGAAAATAATACAAGGCTTTCTCCTGGAATAACACCATCCAGCATTAAGTTTTCCCTCTTTTCTCTCTCTCTCCATCAATTTCTGGCTATTTCCAGCTCTGTCCCTCCAGGAATGTAGCTGAGCCTCCTCCTGAATTATGTATATGGCCACCAATACTGTTGCACTTGACTCTTACCCAAGCATTTAAAAATAGCTGTAACAATAACACATGGGCTCTGGTTCTCCCATCCCTGCCCATAGCAGAAATAGCGCAGTGAGTTTACAGACTGCAACCAGACTCGTGACCAGAGCGGGCTCAAGGCTTCCCTTCTCCCTTTTGTCCTTTAGGGAAGCGATGAGAGCAGGGAGGAAGATGCACAAATGACTCTTGTAATCGCCCCTCATCCCAGAGCCACCACAGTCTGCCTGGAAAGGGGTGACAGATGGGCGCCTTGTTTGGAGATGAGGAATTCACATCTCTGGAGAGAGCGGTTCCTGTGCTGCCCTGGCACAGGTAGCAGTTCGTGTGGGCTCAGTCAAGAGTCACTGCAGATCTTTTTCCACTCATTTTTTGCACCTTTTCTGTGTGTTCAGTTTGTGGCTGGGATTTGCCTCCACTCTTGCTGACTGCTGAAGATCTGGGAACATGGTTTTTCCAAGATGCTTAGGGCTGTCACTGGTGCGTTCCTCCTGCTTGTCCCCAGGTGCTTCGCTGTGGCCTGTGGAGTTACTTGGGTGTCCACCTCTGAATGTCCTTTGCACAGTGCTGCATCCTTTTCCATGGAAAGGTTTGCCTTTGGCTAGTGGGGTGATAAAAGGTGGTGAGAGCAAACGGGGCAGGTGGAGGGATGGAGGCTGAGTGTTTAAACTACTGTTTCTGGTAACATTCCTGATCCCAGGCCTTTATCAGAGATGCTCAATGTCCTTCCCTTGTGAGAGAGGGTGGGGAGGCTGGCAGGAATGAGGAGGAGAAGGGAGAACAGTGGTGTGAGACAGGGAATGCAGGGAGCTGAGCTGTGGCCCATCAGGCAGGTGGGCAGGCACAAGGGCAAGACATGCTTCCTCCTGCCGCCTCCCAGCAGTGTGCCAGCCAGTGCAGGAGTCTTCTGGAGAAGGGCAGTTTGCTTTTGCCTTTGGAGAGTATGGTTTAAAGATAAGGCTGGTGCAGAAGAGCAGGCATGGCACCCTTGGGAACACTGGCAGCTGGCTGGGGCTCGCTGGAGCGGTCCTTCCCCTTGCTGCTCACTCGTGACTCCGCCCTGAGCAACTGGCCACACACACATCACGCTGTGCATAACCTTGTTGAAGATGCCAAAAAGCACACAGCTGGCAGAGAGTAATTGCATAAACACGGCTGGTGTTTACCCTGTGATTTAGGCCTTGTCCTAAGCAAGCACTGCTCCATCATTCCCTTTGGAAAGCTCTGTGAGCAGAACAGTTATTTACTGTCTATTAACTTGAGTGGCTACACAAGTCCTATTTGGCTTGTTAATTCCTTTAGTGACTACAATTCATTCTGAAGAAGCAAATCATGAGAGCAAAATACCAACATCACCTTTCAGTAGAAGTAATTACTGGGTCAGGAGAGCTGCTTTGCTTTCACAATCCACTGCCCATGAAAAGCACACAGATGTGACTGGCTGTGCTTGCCTGTGGCTTGGGGAGTGTTAGAGCTTGACTTGTACTCATCCTGGAGGGTGCTGAGCAGCCACAGGGAGAGTGATGTTGGCAGCATGGCTGACCAAAAACAGCACAGAGTGTGGGGAAAGGCCAGATTCGTCTGAGAGCAGCCCAGGGATCATGTTAGATCCTTTGGCTGCCGGGGTGTGTCTTAGTTACTTGTACTTACACACCCCCTTGCATTGGCAGGTGGAAATTTTACTGCCTCTGGGCCTCTACAGACATAGTCATGCTGCAACAAAATCAGCCACATCCTCCCCTTTCTCTTTTTGCCTGGTGGCATGTTTCTAGCCTAGAGCTTGACAGTCAGACACTACTGTTGGTGCCATTCTGACCAGCTGTGTGGCCCCATCTTGACCTTGCATGGCACACAGGCAGGAGCATGGGCAGGACCTGGGAGCACATGCACCTCATCAGGAAGCCCAGGGACAGCCCTCTGGATAAAGGAAGTGCTTGCCTGGGACCCATCTCTGGAGCTGGTGTTTGAGTTCAGCTGTCAGAGCAGAATCTCCCAGGCACTGCAGGGAGGGTTTATCTGGGGACAGCTCAACAGATGCTGTATGAAACACAGGGAGGAGCAACATCCCTGGGCATGTGGAGACCTTTCTCCTCCTCAGTGCTTGCTGAACTGTGTTGAGGCACATGGGTCTGAAATGGCCCATGTTACCTGGACTGGGGCATGGGCAGGCAGCTGTTGAGAGCAGCTCAACCTCCCAGTGTGCTTGGTGACCTCACCTCAGATCTGCTTTGGCACCCATGGACCCTGCTCTGCATCTCTTGCATCCTCCCTTATAATTAGCTCGTGGCTTAAGCTACTGCAAGTCACTGTCAGGCTGCAGCAACAGCAGGAGCAGCTCCACATAACGAGAAGACACAAGCAGGAAGAGCTGCTCCTCAGGGCCCACGCACGGCTGTCCCCAAGCCTGGGGCAAGCCAACACTGACTAGGGACCCAGCACAGGAGCAGCTCTTGGACCCAGAAGGGTGGGCTGCACTGCAGTTTTGTCCCTGGGTGGTTTCCTGCTGTAGGGCAGCATACCAAGCCTGAGGCACTATGGAGATGGAGCAGGGGGAAAGGCATAAGATGGGGAAGGAACAGCTGTGCAAAGGCACTGCTGCCCCTGTCAGTGGCAGAAACATGGTGAAGGCAAACCAATGAGTAAAGGAGAGATGGGTACAAAGGGGAGACAACTGGACGGGAGAGAAGGGTTTTCCACAGAGAATATGCAGGAGCAGTACTGGATCCATCAGGAATCATTACAAACTTTATTTCTCTGTGCATTGTGTACCATTAATAAGGATCATCACAATTAGTGGACTCACTGCCTATAGTGGTGGGCAATACACACAAAAAGAAAAAAATGAAGCCAAACAGATGAAAATTAAATAATTATACATAAAGGTAATCATAAACCTGAACAACCTGCACCTGTGTTTGATTCTTCTCCCAAAACAATGAGAAACAAAAAGAAAAACCCCAAACTCAACCAAAAGTGAAAAAAAGGCTCGAGAATTAAAAAAAAACAAAACACCACAACTTCATACTCCTAGAGAAATTCTTACAGCAGATTAATTAAAATTTCCACAGGTAGTTCAAAATGAGTACAAATACCCCCAGCCAGCTGGTTATGGTACAAGCATTAGACATGGTTTTCAGCTGAGTGGGAAGAGCTCACCATGGATATGCAGGCTGGGAGTTTGCCTGGCTGGAATGTCAGGAAGCCTGGCAAATGGCACAGGGTAAGAAGACATCTCTCAACACCAGTGCACAATGTCTCCCCTCTGCTGTGCCCTGGGGAGCTCTACATCCACACTTCCCTGGTTTGGCTCTCTACTCCAACCTGCACTACTAGCAACAGGGAGTGATGCTGATTTTCATCTCCCTGTCTCATTTTTCCCAGTGATTGCAGATTTGGAGGGTGCAAAATGTGGCCTTTTCCTTGAGGGATGCTTCCTGGTTACACTCAGCAGAGTGGGAGATCTTGTTATGGCCCTTCAGGCCTTATGCTGAATTGTTCTGCCTTCAAATGGCTGTGGGAAAGGACCAGCTTTGGGGACTGATCCTGATGGCTTAACACTCAGAAACAGGGGCTGTCACCAGATCTCTGGGGATACCGGGAATAGCAGGGGGCCGAGGGATTTTAAAGCAGCCACCGAATATAAGGGCAGAGGCATGGGAGGTGCTGGGAGTCAGCCACGCTTGTCCCCCTTGGACTGCTCATCCCACTCAGACTCCCTGGGACCTTGTGCAAAACCTTGTGTGGATAGTGGAGGCCTTCACACTGGCTTCAGCACATCAGAAGACCCCGGCCACGCAGGTAGAGAGAGCCTGCAGTCTCAGAAGTGTGGGTTTTCCTCCCCTGAAAACCTACATCTGCATGGCTGTTATTGCTTCTCATGGACCCATGCAACAAGCAATAAGTGGGGACAGCTTTCCATCCTTTTACCCCCACTAAGAGGAAACAAACAAACAAGCAAAAAACCCTATGGCAAAACCAAACTAACTAAAAATAAATAAAACCCAGTGAAAAGAGAAGCGCTTGTATCTGCAATGCTCAACTCACATGGTTGGAAGGACTATCACTATAGGTTGCTATATACAGACAGATTTCATTTCATTCATGCAAATGTTACAAGTACCACGACGGCATGCCCGAGGAGGCGGGAGAAGTGGGAGGAAAGCCCCCACCACCCTACACAGCCTTGGCTTAGGACACTGGACACGAGGTTGCGGCTGTGCATCCCCAAAGCATGGAGAGGGAAAGGTAAGGGGCACGTGGGTGGGAAATGCTAGTTGTACACACGCCAAAAACAAAACAAAAGAACCAACCCCAAATCAATGACGAAAACGGTTTGTGTTCTATCCTTAGAAAGCTCCCAGTTTCCCCTTGTCTTCAGTTCGGTCTCTTGCTTCTCTCCAACAGGGCCAGAGGGGATATTCCAGAGTGGCGAAGGCAGGTGGATGGAGGTTGGAGATCAGAACCCTTGCTTTCCTCTCCTTCCCCTCCCTTCCCACAGCTCTATTTCTCACCAGCTACCCTGGCCTTCCTCGTACCGATGCACCCTGGTCACCTTCACATCCATCTTCCCAGGTGGCCGGCGGGTGGGAGTCAGTGGTGGGAAGGGGTTCAGTGGCTATCAGCCACTCTTGTTGGTAGAGTTGCAGAAAGGGCCCTGCCGCCTGGCTGGGGCTGTTGCCTGGGGAGGGGTCCTGCTGGCTTTGGGGTCCTGCCTAGTTCAAAGGATGCTCCAAAGCCGCTTTCCATCAGCAGGTGTGTGAACATGGCAAATCTCTTTTATTCTTTCTCTGTTCATTATACACAGCATCATATCTATATCTATACCTATATATCACTCTATATAGATATATATAGATATACATATATTTACTATCTCTGATTGTCCCTTTAGAAGCCCTTTATGTGGCAGTAGGCTTCCAGAGATGAGAAGAATATGTACAAGAGCCAGAGGAGGATAAAGAGTGAGGATGTGAGCAGCTTGGAAGTCCGCGGCCCGCCCAGCTCACCTCCAATCTCGGGTCTCCGCCGGTAGAGCAGCACACCCACACTGATAAAAGCAAAAATGGTGAAGAGGGTAACAGAGAAGGCCAGCGTGCCAGGTGAGACTTGGAAGGCTTGTCCATGCGCCGCGTGGTAGATGGCTGCGATGGACCAGGCTACCCCAATGCCCAGGAAAACGTTCACAGCATTGCTCCCGGTGACGTTCCCGATGGAGGCGTCTGCATACTGGTCCTGCGTTGCTGCTACTTTGCTGGCAAATGTGTCTGCAAAGGAAAGATGGAGAGAAACCCTCAGGGAACAGTCAGGTCAAGGACAGAGAGCAGCAGGCAGCCTGGGGACAAATGTCAATGGCTGTCAATAGCAACATTTGGGGAAAGAAGATAATGGGTAAGGGAAGAGGGTACAGCCCATCTAAGGGGACTCCCAAGGACAGGCATAATTTGCCATAGCCAGAGTGACAGTCAGGGTCCAGAAACGCACAGGAGGGAAATCTCAATGTTCAGAAATGGCCTTAGATGTCCCACAGTTCTTCAAGCAAGAGACAACACTGTATTGTCCTCTTCTCCCACATCCACTAATTTGTTCACTTGCAAAAAACTGGAAAGGCTGGAAAAGCTTTGTGGAGCCATAATGGTTTGTATATACCTTTCAGGTTCCCTGAAGTTTTTTAATTTGCATTTCTGAGTTTGCTTTAATGGTGTCTCTATGACATCTTTTGCCTCACTGAAGTCCAGTGACCCCTGACACTTTGGTAACTGGTGATCATCTTTGACCACTTGGGAAGGAAAGCCATGTGGGTGGGTGCATGCTTGCACAGGTGCTCCGCTGGCTTTCATACTGGTGATAAAACTTGTCTGACCTTTTATATGGAAAACCTTGTGTCAAGCAGACCAGCATGACATTGCTCTGCACCATAGGGAAGTGCTGATTTTACATCCAAACCCACTCTGGATCTGCAGGGGGAGGCAGCAGCAGGAGGGATTAGCCTCTGGGTTCTGTCCAGGTGCGCGCTCTCAGCTAACAAGGAGAAGAGGAATCTCTCACATATCAGCACTCTCAGATCACCTTGGGTACTGGCAGCCCAGTGGGGCTCAGAAAAAGAAAACAGTGAGGTCAAATTTCATAGGTTTTAATTCTACAGAATTTTCTTTCCACTCATTCCCAGCATGGCTCCAAGGTGAGATGGCCAACTGCAGCTTAGCACAAAGATCCAGTTCCATGTAACAGGAGGGGATGTGCACATATAAGCACAGCGAGAAAGTCCATTTGAAGCAAAGAAATCAAAAGGCTGATTAAAAAAAAAAAAGCTGCCATGAAAATACACCTGATTACTAAGGAAAGGAAAAGCTGTTTCCCTTTGTTCTCAGTCTTGGTCACTGTGCAGTAACAGAGCTGTGGGCCAGTGCTCTTGCCCCTGTGGCTCTCCAGCTGCCAACATGGGAGAAGAGATGGGGCACACTGCCAGCACCAGCCAGAGTGTGGAAACAACCACATGCACTTCTGCAAGCTTGAGCGGTGCTTGCAATGTAGGGAAGGTCCCTGTCAGTCTTGATTTCACTGCAGGCTCCTCTGATGCCTGCCTGTCTCCAGAAAGCAGGTGTGGAGGAGCCCAGCTAGCACCCAACTAACATAACATGGTCTGGGAGCCAGCTGAAACAAGAGTAGCTGAATGTAATCTATAAAGAACTTCTTAAATTCCACCTTTTGTCAACAAAAGCAGGAGGGAAGATTTTTACTGTCAAGGGGGTGAAGCAGCCCTGCAAACCTCCTGCCTAAAAGCTCTGCTGCCAGAGGTCTAAAAAATGCTCCTTCTGTGTTTTGCCCTGAAGCTGTTCTTTCTTTTGGTTCTGCTGCTGCTTCTTTTTGCCTTCGATAGCATTAGGACAATTTCAGGATCTTTGAGCATCAGAGTGCTGGTAACTGGAAGTTTGAAGGTGGTGAGGGAAGGTGTGAGGGATGGTTGGGTTGGGTTGTCCCTTGGCCAAGAACCAGGCTCTGCCTGGCCAGCCCATGGAAGGTGAGTGGAAGGCACGGGCTCTCTCACACAAGCTGACATGGGAATTCCCAGAGCAACTGTGCCACTGGGACCATCCTCTCCAGTGCACCAGTTCATCCCTACATGGGGTCCTTTGTTGAGTCAGCGGAAAAGGAGGCTGGGTTGCAGCAAGACAGTGTGCATTGGCAGTGGCAGAGAGGCATGGAAATTTGAGGTTTTCCCTCTCCCTGGTCAATCCTCAGTCTCTGCTGCCTTCTGAGGCTGAGCGCCCATTTGAGCAGGCATGTCACCAAATATTTGTGAGGCTGGGGCCTTCTAGGCACTTCACCACTTGCATTTCAAGCAGTTCCCCCAGCTCAGCAATGTCACCTTGATCCATCTAAACCTGGTGTCACACAAAGGTGTCTGTGCTGGGCAGTGCACCCTGGGTATGGACTAGCACCTGAGACCAAGGTTAAAACACCAGATGCTTCAACAGAAAGTGCAGGACTACCAACAGAGGCAGCATTTTCATCAGAGACCAATTTCCTGCTTTGAAAATGGATGCCATGGAGGCTGCCCACAGAAACAGATACTTCACAGTCTTTGCAAGGGGAAGGTCCTTGAAATAATTTCCATGGGACTGAATCCACATCCTGGTTCTATCCTAATGGCCCATCTGACGCTGAAAAACAACTTCCACATACACCTCAAATCTGTCTTTCAGTGTCCTGTAGAAGACAGCTTTCCCAACCCAAGCCCAGACTCAGACTGGACAGAGATGGACCTTTACAACAACCCCTGTGGCTGTGCTTACCTGGCACTGATGTCCCCAGTGCGACAAACACGACCGCAGTGACCGAGTCCTTCAGGCCAATGGTGCAGCCGAAGTGGGATGCCAGGTCACCAATGAAAGCTGTCAGGAGGCCGATCATGAGGATGGAGACAACAAAGCAAGCCCAGCCATTCCAGTAGTCTGTCGGGGGCACGAAGGCAAAGAGGACCTTCCAGAAGACGGTCAGAAAGTGCATCACATAGTCAAAGCAGGAGGGCAGCTTCTCCTCCCCACATTCATCGTCATCATCATCTTCCCCTGGAGGAAAGGAGAAGTGCCTGATTAGACTTGTCCATCCTGGGGGAGGTTGACAAAGCTCCTGTGCATACTGCAGTCCCCAAAATGCTGTCTCTCACAATTTGGGCCCTAGAAGGTGTTGACTTCCAAATATCTTATTTTCTGGGCAATCAGCAGAGGGGCTTTCCTTGCCCCTTTCCACAGCACAGAGAGATCCTCCCAAAGACATTGGTTTAAAAAAACCACCTGCACTTCAGAAAATGCAGAGCTTCATGCCAGCACCTCTGCCTGAGTTTAACCACCAGATGCTTGTTGGGACTCAGCCACTGCTCAAGAGCTCTTTCCCCAAAAGATGTGGGAAAAACCCAATCTCCTGCTGGCTGGAGCCAATTAGGGCAGGTGAACCCAACCAAGAGCAACAGGTGTCTCATGGAGACTCCCCTAAGGTAGCCCCTTTTGACCTCCTTTCACAAGTCCCAGCTGGTTTTGGTGGTTGCTGAGCTGCTAGCTCTAGCACTTTACCTCACCTTTTCTGCAAACCAGGATCCAGCCATGGATTTTTGCCTGCCCTAAAACCTCTCTGGTCCATCACTGCTGACTGTCCTTCACTTTTGCATTTCCCTGCCCCTTCACATGAGCTCTGTCTGCCCATTCCTTTATGTCTGGTCTGACTCAGGTCAGTGGACAGTCCCTGTACAAAAAAGCGCTTTCCCATTTGTACTCCTTCCAGGTAGTTGTCAAGCACCCCAGAACATGAGCCACCTATGGGGCATCATTTGTCACAGCAAAAACACACTTTCCTTCTCTCTATTTTCTGTCCCTGAACCAGGTCAGTTCTTCACTTCTTACCAATCTGTTGCTAATCCGTTGCAGGGGTAATTTTCTCCTTGTGAGCTTGCCAGCAGTCATGGCCCTACTTCTGCTCACCAGGCACATTGTGTGGGTCCCTGTGGCACCT
Organism: Sclerurus mexicanus; assembly: GCA_013396755.1. Classification (NCBI taxonomy): domain Eukaryota; kingdom Metazoa; phylum Chordata; class Aves; order Passeriformes; family Furnariidae; genus Sclerurus; species Sclerurus mexicanus. The sequence goes on along the minus strand of VWZF01005528.1, from coordinate 273,091 downwards.
GCAAGACCTGGTCTCCAGCACAGATGAGGAGTTGGGGATGAGTCCTCATGCCCATCCCGCCTGATGTCCCAGGAGCTCTTGAACCCTGGCGGGGGTATACTGCTGCAAGGACCCAAAGGCTCTCAGGGAGTTACACATGGCCCCTGGACATGTAGGCTGGCTCGTGCCCGAAAGCCCTCCTGTGGGTGTCAGGGAAAGAGTTCAGCAGACATCGAACTGTCCTTGCCCCCTCCCCTGGTTCCTTGGCCCTTTTCCCCTGCACTGCCCCAGCACAACTTAATCTTGATGGTCCTGGCAGGACCTTGGGGATCCAGGCAGGTGCCTTGGTTTCTCCCTTCTCTGTTCCAGGCATTGGCACCTCACCTGTCTCTCCAAAACCACTTGGCATCCAGCCTACGGGGAGTTCCCGTGGGGCTGACCCTGTTGATGAGCCCATTGAGGATGGTAACCTCTGGGCTGACTCCCAAAGCTCTGACAAGCCATATGGAGAGCCTGCTGGACAGCCTGTCCTCTGGGCAGGCTGCATGGCAAATATGGAGCTTCCCCAGCCTGGCACAGGGCACAATGCCAGTGTAGTGGCTTAGTCAAAAACTCCTCCTGCTTGCACTGGAACCACTCCCAGATATAAAAAGGGGGTGACGTTCTTCCAACTTAAGTCAGTGGGAGCCTTCCTGCTGCCCTTAAGGAAAAATGATGCATTTCTATGTCATGAATGTCAGGGATTCCAAGGCCACTGCAAGTTGTGTTAAAGACATCCCTTTCACTCTGTTCAGTGATTTTTTTATCATCTTTGATATATTTTTTTCCACACTAAGGATGTGGACCTCCAGATCTGCCTGCATGGCTGTTGGAAGGAGCTCCTTAACAATGCAATATGTAGTCCATTATTATCAGACAGCATGAGTGAGTCTGATTCTTCTTCTGGGGAGGAAACCTCAGGATGGCAGAGAAAAGGGGCTGAGACCCAGAGTAGCCAAGAGCACCCAGTGAAACCTGAGCCTCTGCCGGCTCCACTTCAGTGGGTGAGGGGACCAGGTCCCATGGGTCTAAGGGGATGTTGGCTCTCTGCTTGGGAAAAGCTGCTTCTCCCCACAGCCACAGCGCTAATCAGGCCATCATTCTGAATGATACTGTGTTGCTTTTATGTGCCCCACTGCTGGGCAGGGTGAACATTCCTCCTTTCACATCTTCCTCCATGATGCCGAATGTTTGATGGAGTAACAAAATGTATAAAGCCTCCCACGGGGAGAATAAAATGGTCTTGCTTGTACACTGTACCAACATGTGAGTATCAATTAACCCCATTGTTCAAATCGTGGCTCTGTGGCACAACAGAGTTACTGGGGGAAGTTGCTGGTCAGCTGCTTGCTCTGTTGCTGCTCATAATGACAATTGTTTCTGCCTCATCACAAAGGTGAAAAGTCATTTGGGGAATCAAGACATGGCATCCTTCCTGGGAACGTGGAGGCCATGTGGACATTGTCTTTGGGGATTTACAATATTTGGTTAAATGATGCCATGACCAGCCAAGGAAAAGTTCTACTCAGCACCCTGTTGGGGTGCAGCTTTGCAGACACTGTCTTCAAAGCACCTTTGCAGATGTCTCTACCATAATTTGATGAAAAATTATGTGTTGCTTGGCTTTAGAGCTTCAAACTCACTACGACAAAAACAGTAGCTAATCAGCAGCATGGTGTTATTATTTTGGCAGATATAAATATCTATTCCTATGCACAGTCATGAAGATAAAGGACAGTTTTCCAGTCTGGAAAGCCTATGTTTCCTTGATGCACAAAGGCTGCTACTGGCAGGATACACTGTGATGTGCTCATGCTGTAATTCTGCAGTAGATATTTTAATCGTCTGCCAAGCTGCATGGCAGCAGGACTGTTGTGGACCTAAATCTTTACAGAGGTGATGAAACAGACTGAAAAATGAACATGAGTGCCACTGTCATAACACTCATCAATATCTGTCCATCATTTTGATAAGCAGCAGTGAGATATCTCTTTTGAAGAGCTGGCCAAATCCTGTGAAGGTGACTTGAAACGCAGAGTGAGGTCGGATGGTGACCAAGGGGTGCATTCAGGCACAGGCTCACAAGCCCCAGGATGTTTTTTGCTGTGGAAGAAACTTTACAGCTGTTGTGTGCACACTAAAGGATCTATGGGTGAGAGGCTGGTAGACAATGTGGAATGGCACCGCTCAGTGTGGCAGTCTTGCCTGCACCTGCACTGCCCTTCCACAGCCTAACCTCCTGCTACTCCACCTCTAAAGCCTCCCTGCAAATGCTGCCCTAAATTGCAATTTGGGTGGGAAACGGTGTTTTAATGTTTCTTTTCTCAGCTAGGATGTTACAGTTTGAAGTGTGAATGTGTGCCTTTCATCTGCTCTCAGAGGTGAGCTGCAGGGAAAAACTCAAAGCCGACCCGCCCCATTTAAGGAGTTTTAACTTACCTGGCACAAAGCTTGAGGAGCTAAAACCACGGTAAGTCCAGAGCTCAGAGACAAACTACTGTTCCCCAACTGCAAGGGTACAGTGTCCACCACAATATACCCCATTTATTAAATGTTTGTTAATCATCCTGTTAGCACTGATCGTGACTATATATTCAAGACACGGTGGCAACAGGGCTTTCACATAGCTGCAGTCTTTACATGTGTCACAGAAACGGGATCCAAGCATCAGTGATTATCTTTGCTTTAATATGGGATACAATTAAATAATTGGTTCTGGCATAGATTAGTTTAGCCATGTTAGCTACAAAACCTGCAGCAAGAATTGTCTTGCATGATATGTTCATGCTGTATCCAAAATAATGGGAGGTTCTTGCCTGGCGGCTGTGGGAAAATGCTACAAAAGAAAGGATCGCAATTTGAGGAGATAGCTGCTGCACAATGTCCTGCCCTTGTTTTCAGAGGCAGAGGGTAAATGGTACGGCCATCACTTTTAATTACTCTGTGCTGGGCAGAGGTTACTTTATATAACTGAGTTTGAGGTAGGAAATATGAGTGTTCCCCCACGTATTTCAATGCACAATTAACCAGATGAGCTCTAATTACCTTCCCCAGTGATTTAATTTAAACTGGTCGATTTTACCCTACTTTGTGCACACACAGTCCAGGCTGGGCTGGGAGATTGAAACATCCAGCCAGTGAGTTATAGTGTCTCCAGCTGTTAAAACAACATCTGGAAGAGACCTTTCTTTCCTCTTCCACATATGTGGGCATGATAATATATCCTATACTGGACATACTGGTAAACATGGCAGTGGCACCTGTAAGAACTGTACAACAGGGCATTTCTGAGGAAAACGCAATTCTTCAAGGGAGGACAGATATGATCTGATGTGATCTGATCTGACCACAGATACTACATCCTGCTGCTGCAGCTATATATGCTGCTGAGCCACAAACCTCCAGCCGCAGCTGGCTGGAGCCACAGGAATTCCTGAAAGCAGAAGGCATCAAGGGTAAATTTTGGCTCACAGAAAGTGACTGTCTTCAGGGCTTATCATCCTCAGTACTGCTTTGTCCTCAGTGCAGTGGTACAGGGACAAACAGGGATGGGGAGCACTGCTGCTTGGCACCAGCATCATTTATGCCACTGAATTTCAACACTGAGTTCACTGCCCAAATCTCTCTCACTAAACTTACTTTCGCCCTCTGCCATCTGGTAACAGCCAGGGAGTTGCTTTGCCTGGTGCTATAGACACACTTAATGCAGAAGGTTTCCTACACGTAAGACAAGGTACTCTCGCAAAAAGGTTTAATCAGCTGTCTTATTTATGCAGATACTGTAAATAACTCTGTAGCACGTTCTGCCTCCTGCTGCTCCTCTACAGTCTGTATTACTGATGCAGCCAAGCTGAGACATGAGCAAGGTTGATCGTAATTCACCTGGAGCTGCGGTCCAAACTCACCCGCGCTGACAGTAATAGCCTCAATAAACTGCTCCCTCCAGCTGTTTGTGCCAACCACCAGGGCCAGGTTCGTCTTCTTAATGAGCTTGTCCACTGTGTTCTGTGGATGGAGATGCAGAGGGGAGAATTAGGGGCTATCAGGCTGGAGATACTGGGCTAAAACCCACCCATGCTAGTGCTTACAGCCATGTGTTTATGGAACAAGTTTAGCAGATTTAAAGCTCAGGTCAAGAGCCATGGCAAAACCAAATGTAAGTACTTGCAGTTTCCCTTGCTGCTGCTAAAAAAGACCTTCTGAAACCTGCTCATGATGGAAGTTTGAACCATCTCAGATACACAGTAAGGGTGGTCTGTTATTTTTTTATACTACAGAAAAGCAGAAAAGAATGAAATGGCGACTTTTCAGGTCTTGGTTTGGGCATATGCATTCATGGCAGCTGGGCTGCAAAACCATTACTTGCATTTAGGGTATCAGCCCCTTGCACTGGGAGTCCCAGGCGTGTGGCTTTCTCAAGACTGCCTGTAAGTAGGACCTGTGTGTAGCACATCACTGTGAGAATGACATTATGTTTTGAAGCAACCTGCAGCATTTTGGAGCCCGGTCAGCTCTTAGGCTCACCAGATTGATATTCTTGTATAATAATGACAACCACAAACAGTCTGTGAGTGGGACAGAAAGTACCTCAAGGACCATGACTGTGTGCTAAAATGGACAATGAGGATGCAGTCTATTTTAACCCACTGCCATCTCACTGGAGTAACCCTCAGCCTTTCAGCCTTGTCTCAGTCACCTTCCAAACTGTCCCTTGGTCCTGCTCTGAGACCTTGTCATGCCATGTGCTGCCTCACTTTGCTGCAATACCATCAATATGTACTTGCCAATGCTGTGCAAACCCAAAAAGAGGGTCCCCAGCCAGAGGGGAAGAAGAACAGGGATGGAGGATGTGGACAGTACCTTGAACTCATAGGATTCCTCAATGATGATTTCGAGTTTGGTGTGTTCCCCCAGGACTGGGCGCCCCATCTCTGCAATTCGACGCTCTTCCTCCTCCTTGCTGGTCAGTGGCTGCTTTTCTTCATTCTCCTCTGCAAAGCAAAGAGCCTGTCGGTGAATCAGGCCCAGCTAGTCACTCTTTGGATCTGGCTTCCTGTCAGAGGGGGAGGTCAGGAAGCCTCTAGGTGGGAGCGTGAGTGACAGAACAGTGGAAAAGGAGGTCATGGAGCGATAGACAAGGTAGTTTTAGGTGGAAACACTAGCAAAGGTCTGCAACTGATCCAACCTGAGAAAGGAGTCCCATTTATCCTTAGTGCTGGGGAATAGCTTATTGCCTGGTACCTGCTGCCTCTCCCACAGAGATTCTGGGAAGAGGAAAGATCATCACTAAGGCTGCTCTGTTTCCCAGCACTCCAGGTCTGCACTGGGATATGGTCAGGGCAATTCCATCAGCCTGTTACAACAAGAGAGAACTGCCAGAAGCCCCAGGGTTGAGACGTGTATGAAATCTTGGCTCTGCCTTTTTCTGAGGAGGGCTTTGCCTCAGAGAGGAAGCTGGCAGTCAATTCCTGCTGTGATGGTGGGGCTGGAGGAAATAGTACTGGGCCATACAGGTGTGAAGAGTCATCCACAGGCCAGTGCCTGGCCCCAAGGCCTGAGAGAGGAGGCAGCGGAGGGACTACAAGAGCAGTGAAGCAGGCCTGCACTGGCATTCATGCAATCTCTGGGACATGGGGACTTCAGGTCATGACTTTTGTCACTTTCCCTTGTGCAGACCCCACCGAACTACCTTCCAGTCCACCCAAGGGATGAGCAGAAGAATGTCATGGCTAAAAATGACTGGAGTTAAACCGTCAGTAGGTAAAGACCCCAGTCAGTCCACGTGACATTGATGTGGCCCTCAGGTGTCACAGCTACCTTGGATGGAGACCACGGTGCAAGGAAGAGGATGATCTCTAGCCTGGACCTTCCTGAAGACAGGTTTGCCTATCAAAGTGATCAGCAGGAGATCAGCAGGAGGGACTGCACACCCCATGCAAACTGTCACCATGCAGTTAGTAAACTATTCCTATGTCACACGGGGTTAGTGTTGCTCCCTTGCTAGCTGCCCCTCATCAGCGCAGGTGGCACTGAGTTGCAGGAAAGCCCTTCTCCTGATGGTCAAAGGGACCCACCTTGTGGTCAAAGCCTCCTAAGTCTGAATTACTGTTTCCAGGGCTCCTGAGGGGCTGATTTGCAATGGACCTTCTTGTCCTGCAGTGTTCGGCCGAATGACAGATGTTCGGCTGGCTAGTGACAGATGAGCAAGCCCTGATGCTGAGTCTTGCTGGTGGGAAGAACAGGGGCTAAAGCAGCCATGGGGCCCGGCCCCTCCTGCAGTGCTTGGCCACCCTGCTGGCTGCCTGCGAAGGACACAACCCTGTGCACACCTCCAGTGTGGGCATCAGGGAGGGGACGGCTGGAAAAAGTGGAGAAGTCCACCTTACTCCAAGAGATGGAGTGGAGCTGCTTGTCATGTCGGGGGTGGCAGCTCACCCTCCCTGAGGTGGGGGTTAAGTGTGTGTGGCAGGCAGAGCACTCTGTGAGAGGACACGGTGTTAGAGGAACCAGCCAGGGCAGCAGGGCCACGGCTCAGCGCCTTCTTACCATTCCAGAGTTTCCCTCCAGGACAGAACAAAAGCAAAGAGGAAACCAAGAGAAAAGTGCGGGGTAAGCATATGGCCATTAAGAGAAGGGAAAGAGGGAACAGGGGAAGAGTAGAAATCCATACCTGTGATGGTGAAGCCACCTAGATGTAACCAAAAATATGAGAGAGAGAGACAGAGAGAGAGAGAGAATAAATGAGGATTAGCATTTGCACAGCAACACGGACACCTTGCAGCCCACAGGGACATAGTGGTCCTTCCCTGCCCCATGGCTAGGGACTGTGGACATGGAGGCTGCTTCCCAACACGCACCCCAGGAATAGCGTGGGGAGACCTGAACATAGGCTTTTTAACCCACATCTGCAAGCTGCCACCCCCTCCCTGGTACCAAATATATGCTATGGAGGAGGTAAAACCAGTGTGAGTCTGCCCTGGGGCTGGGGGTGCTCCAGGGAAAGAGGACAGCTTTGCTTCCCTCCCCAGCTGCCCTATCCTGGAAATGGCCAGCAAGGAAATTCAAAGGCTGGGTAGGCTCTAAATCTCCCCAAGACTGGAGGCAAAGTTTGCACTGTCTCTTGAAAGAGGACTGGCCAACTTTCCTGTCCAGCCACAAGCATCTCTAAGTCTTCATGAAATCCTGTTTCTGTGATGCCAGTTTAAGAGATGGTGGGTTAATTTGCATGGCACAGGCTTGTATCTTGGGGTGCTGGCAGGTTTACTATGGCTGTAACAGCACCACACCCCAAAAATGCTCCCTGCCAAAGCAGGTTACCACTCTTTAATATTTGTGACTTTGGGTCTCTAAGAAAAGATGGGGTATTATATACCCGAGCTTACTTAAATAGTGCTGACCACCCTAAAAGAGAATGCTGTGAGCAAAGAAAAACATCAAGCAAAATCAATTGTCTTTGGAAAATACACAAACTGGAAAAATGGAAAAGAAAAATGAATGTGCGCTTACCAAGCTCATTCAACAACAGGGCTGTGAAGGAGACAAACACAGAAGAAAAGTAAATGAATAATGAAATCAAAAGGGATATCCACAGAAAGACACCAGATCCCAGGACAGAGATTTCAGATCTGTAAAGCTGCAGGATACCATTAGTGTTAAGAGAAAGGCACTAAAAATAAAGAAATGAAAAGGTTTCATGGGATTGTGGATTTTAAATAAAAACCATTGCAAACGTGGGGTGGATATGGGATTAAAAGACACAGTTGAAAAATTCATTTTCCCACTTTGAATTTTTTGTGCAAGATCTTCCATTGGTCTCGGAGACAATTCTGCCCCAGGGGAGGACACAAGATGTCCCATGTGCAGCAGCTACTGGCTTTGACCTCCTCCAGCTGTCTGATGGGGAGCAATAGCTCCAGTATACAGCTGCACTTTTGTTGGCATATACAATGAGAGAAGAAAAGTCTGTGGCAAGGCTTGGCTCGAGGATCTTGTGGCTCAACATTTTAGGGTTCCAAAACAAAAGAAAAAGCCTCTTGCTTAGCACACCAGTGGGTGTCGGGCCACTGACATGCAGACCCCACCACAGCTCTGTGGCCCAGGGGTGACATTTCAGAGATGCTTTTGTTTCTGGGCTGCCAAGCACAACACTACCCTTGCCTCACTGCCTCTTGTACAAAACCAAGTACAAAGAAACAAGTTAAAAATAAAAAAGATTGCATGGCCAAAGCAGCAAATAACATTCCTTTAAATTTTGACTTGCCCTCCAACTACTAAGTTCGCAAAGTTGAGCTTCTCTCAGATTTCCCCGGTTATCTTTGTAACCAGGAAGATGAGAAACTTTATTTCCTTTTCCTTTTATTTTTAGCTACAAATTTCAGCCGGGACCTCCAGAGGTGGTACCACAATTCTCAAACGTGGACCTTTGCCCTTGCTGGACTTGCAAGGCTGAGCCCACACTAGACCCTGTGAAGCTGGGCAAGGCTGGAGCTGCTGAGTTGTCCATGTGTAAATCTATCCTGGCAACATTGTCTATGCTTCATAGATGCCACCAGTGCCATTTAATGACTTCAGACCCCACCTGCAGTGCTTGAGTCATGTGAGTGTGTCTGATTTTTCAGCCCAGCTTTTGCTAGCTAGTCACATAAGCCAGCAGGAAAGATAATGGAGGGGATGACGCAGCTGACCTAGACAGCACCTGAGCTGAAGAGGAATGTGACATGACCCCACTCAATGTGGGGACCACTGGGGAGCCTCTCTGTCCTGATCAAATAATATATTGCAGCCCCATGTCTGCTGAAGGGATAGCTGATGTCCCAGAAACTTGAAAGCAGCTCCAAGGCAGACAGACCACATGCGGCTGCCAATTTTCTACAAAGGCTTTAATAATGGTCCATACTTTAAGTGACTCTAAAACTGCTTCTTGCTCAGCCATGAATAGTGTGCAGAACTAGGTGTTGCCATTAATTTTCACCCTATTTTCTAGCAGGAAAAAAATGCATGGGAAAATAGGTGAACTCTGCCTTTTCGGGAAGTTTTGCAGTTGGGTCAGAAATGTGATGAAAGAAGAAATTGTTTTTATTATTCCGGTGAGAAGCTATTATCCAATGCAGAGCCATGAAACTTCATTTGAGTATAACCTGATTTACCTAAACTGATGGTACTACCTGCTTGTGCTGTGATTTTTGGCTGTTTTAAGATTCTAGTGCCAGTATAAAAAGGCTAAAATTACTGCTCTGGCCATGCATTTTATTTCAAGTGAAAGCTGTTTTATCTTCTGATAAAAATGATGCAGCGGTGCCTTTTTGCCTATCAAGACTGAATGTTCTACATGATTAAATGAAGACGTAGCTGCAACATGGCAGGGCAGTGCTCTCAAAATGTCTCTGGGCCCTGGTGATGCTCATTGTCCCCTGCCCGGGTGCTCTGGGGCCATCCTAGGAGCACACCTTGCTCCCTGGGGGCCGTGGTGAGTGAGACGGAATCCTCTCAAAATGACAGAGGAAAGAAAACAGAGCAAAAAGGTGCAGCGACCAAGCTTTGAAGGAAGGAGGGCAAAATGGCCAGGAACCAAAGTGTGAGGAGAAAGGAGTGTGAGAGTAGGGAGACACAAAGAAAGCAGACGGCAGCGTCTCGAGAGTTGGTCTGGTTTTACTCTCACACCTTTCACTCCTCGTCGTAGCCACACCGGATCCCCAAGCACAAGGAAGAAACTGCACTCTTTCTCATACTCCTCACGGTCAAGTACTCTAAGGGTAATGAATTTCCTGTGGGAACACAAGACAAAGGCAAACACATGATTGGCATTGCACATGCATGCAGTTCATGTCCGCCCGGGTGCCATGGTGACAGAGATGGTTGGGTGGGGGAAAGGGGCTGCACATCGCCCCTGAGGCATATGGGGAAGGGCAGGAGCATCCCCTCCACCTGGCCAAGGTTGCACCTCGGTGGGTTAGGGAAAGGTTGCGTTCAGGGGGAATGGGAAGTGGTTTTGCTCCTGCCCTTTTCCATAGGCAATGGGGATGTGAGCTCAGTGTTGCAGTGCCAGACATGAGTGAGCCAGACAGGGACACACAGGCTGGGCTCAGCCCCGGAGCACGGCCCCCACCTTTCTTCTCACTCATCTCCACCAGCCGGGGCTCCCCGATCTCTAGGTAGAAGGTCTTGTTTTTCTCATACTCCTCATCATCTATCACCTTGATTGATACCGTTTTGCTGGAACAGAGAAGAAGAAATAGAGATTCAAGAGTAAGGGGGGAAAAGGGAGTAGGGGAAACAGGGAGCAGAAGAGGAGGAGAAGATAAAGGAGGAGAAAGAGGAGGGTGGAAACAGCAGGAGAAGGGGTCTGTGGACAGAAAACACTGGTTTTGGTAGCATAACTGAAGGGACAGCACAGCCAAAAGCAAAGGGCAGGAGCCGATGGGCCAAGCTTGCCTCAGGAGGAGCACGGACCACAGGGTCAGAGCACCAGCAGCTTGCAGGGCGCCATTCCCACCGGCATGGACGTAGGCCATGGCTGGGCATGACAGAGCCTGGGCCAACCTCCTCTAGAAGTGCCTTTGCATGGGGGCAGCAAGACACCTCCCTTTCCAAAAACCTAGGGTGTAGAACAGCCCCTTGACAGCTTGCACACATTGCATAGGCACAAGAACTGGGAACAAGCACAGACCAAGCCTCTGAAAGCATGATGCACTGCTCAAGCTCATGCATGGAAGAGGCTCTGTCTTGCCAGGCACAGCAGATCCATGCACAGCATCATGATCAGCTGCTCAGTTTGGGCTTTGGACGCTCTAATTTACAAGCTTGAAAGGGATTTTGGAGCTAGGACTTTTTCTGTGAAGGTAATGTAAAAGGAAAAATGATCTTTCTGGTTAGGGCATGGTGGTGGAAAGCTTTTCCGATGGTGAGATTTTACTTTTTAAATTTTACTTTACAAGAAGCATATCCTTTCCCAAGCCTTCAAGGTTTAGTTTTCTCCTCTTTGAGACTTGAGCAGCAACTCTCTCTCTCACAGGACCTGGGGTTGCTGAATTTGCCCCTGCAGCATCATTGGGACAGGTCCAAAGGCAGAGTCTCTGGTCAGAGCACAGCTACAAGCACACACCACAGAAAATTAAAGCCTTGCAGCAGGCTGTGGCCACCAGCAGAGAGGTTTGCTCCCTGAGGTACCCAAGAAAGTGAAAATTGCTTACCAGGTGAAAAAAAAATCAGCATGGAAGAAGTTTTTCAGCTCTTTTCAGGGACTCCAGAAACACCCAGCTGAAAGCTGCTCACCCAAAGGTGACCAAACCTGGGGTACAAGGGATATGGTGTGGTGGGGACTGTGCTACCATGATGCTTCCTACAATGCAAAGTCCTTGCAAAGACAACATATGAGACAGAAATCCAGCAGCCTCTGCTCCTTCCTGGAGCTCTCTGCTCGCTGTCACGGACACATGGCATTGCTGTTGGGACAGGACCTCTGCCTGGCTGTGACCTTGTCCCAGACAAGAAATAAAAAGGAACAACACCACAAAATAAAAAAACAGTGCAAGGGAATGCCTGTAGTGCTTGCTGCCGACATTCTGGCTGGGCTGGCTTTCCGCCAGCACTTGACAGAGCTGCCCTCCCATGAATGCTCTTACTTAAGGGAGATTCCCAGTTGCTCTCTCTCTGCCCAAAACTGTCCTGCCCTTTGAAGAAATGTTTCTTGTCCCATCCCTGGCTCCTCTGCACTTTCCACAAGCAGCCAGCACAAGCTGAAGTAGCCCCAAGGCTGCTCTAATATATGATCAAGGAGGTTCTGCTGTTCCTGGCAGGTCCCAGCCCTGAAAACCCATAAACATGGAAGAAAGCCATGCTCTAGGGGAGTGAAATTCAGGCCATGCTGCTGTAATTTCTGGCTTTCTCCCCTCCTTGCACATCTGCACTGGCCACCCAGAGCCCCTCTGTTAAGCTGACAAGTATTTGGCAGCAGTCAACATTTCCTACTCATTCAGGGTAAACACCACAAGCACTCGGAGGAACAGCCAGGATGATTTCTTGTGCTGTTTGCTGTGAGTCAGGAGTGTATTAAGTTTGCCCTTCATGCTTATAATAAAACCATTTACTCAAAAGCAAGTGATGGCTGTGAAAAGTGTAACAATGCAGCATGGCTCAGACTAATTGTATTTTATAATGAATAACCGTAATAATTTGTTCAGTTTGTAATTATTGCTGCAATAGGTTCGTACATAGGAAAAATGGTTACCAAGCATGGAGTTGATCTTGCTCTGTGTTGATGAGTTAGGGGAAATTATCGCGTATTAAAAAACTAATGAAGGATATAAAAATGCTCTCAGCTAAGCTTTCAAAGAGAACCTGACAAAATTACCAGAATGGCACAATTTCAGAAACATTACTAGCAAAATCAATAATTTTCATGACAACTCCCATTAAAATGTACAATGCATCCTGCCCTCATATATGAAGAAAATAACTTTTTTCAGGAAAGTTAATTAAAAGAGATGCCTTCCTGAAGTCTGAGGGCAGCAGAGGTATCAAGACATGAACTGCCTAGGAGTGTGCTCTGGCTTGCCATGTGTGGTGTTCCTCAAAGCCCCACAGAATAATTCTCTCTCACAAAAAGAAACCTGGGTGCCAATTAAAAAAGCTATTTCTGATGCTTAGACTCAACACCAATAGGACTTCCTTGAATAATGCAGAATAATGGGGCTTAAACTGCCACTGCCAGGAGGTGGTGTTATTATGCAGTTTTCCAAGTGATCATTCTAGGGTGCAAACAAGTGCTCCATGTTGGGCAGATATGTGCTCTGCTGCTGTTTCTGCTGTAGAAGGCTGTTAGGAAAAAGGGTAGGAAGAACAAATGGCAAGTCTGCTCTCTGCATGAATCGCCAATCAGCAAGAACTGCTGAGGCAAATTGTCCCTGGGATGAGACAGCAATCCCAGAGAAAAGGATTACCTCCTAATGATGTTTGAGAAACAGCAAGTATATGGAAATAACACAGGCTATTCTTAGAGCATGCCTGATCTGCATCACACTGTCTTTTGCGTACTACAAAGCCCCTCCGCAGGGTCCTGCATGCATGTGGCCATGTGGCAGGGTTTGATCAGGGGGAAGGAGGAGGATCAGGCAACTACACAATTTATCCTGCCTTAGACTAAGGACTGCTTTCGACAGTAATCTAGGACATGCACTGATATCACCCTGCTCTTGCTGGACCCTTCAATATGGTCTCTGGTTCTCAGATCTGCTGTAGAGCAGTGGCTATAAGGATGTGAGCAGCAATAAGCTACCATGGGGCTGTCTGTGCAGGCTGTGGAATGCAGCCTGTGTTCCCAGTGGCCTCACCTAGTCCTGTGCTCCTGCTGCATTCAGGGTCTAGTTCTGCCAGCCTGCTCCCTGCAGTCCTCTTTTTCAGAGGTATGTGTTTCTGTGTGAGGCTGTTTTCTTGTGTTACAAGACACTGTGGGAATGAGGTGGTGCCTGGCAGGGCCAGGACAGCTTGTTAAGACTCACAGAGTGATGTGGACCAACCGCAGTGCTGAGCTGCTGAGCTGCCCCCTGACTTTCCCAGCTGGACATAGGTTGGGATGAAGAGACCCAAAGTCCTGACAGCACATGCTGAAATTTGCATTTAAAATTTCTCTCCTGTGGTTCTGCTGGGATAGTGCTTGCATAACAGAAAACCAAAGGGACACCGATTATCACCCTGAAACCCCTGGTGCTCAGCCACTGCAGGGCCAGGAATCAGAAGTCCCAAATCCACGAGATAGAGGAAAAAAATCAGAAGATTAAAGCAGCCTCTAAACCATTAAACATTTTTTTCTCCTTGTGAGAATCTGGGGTCAATCTAGATGGTGTTTCCAAGATGTCCCTTCTAGACAGAGGTCTAGAATCAGCTCTGATTTGGGGCTGACAGTGGTGTTTGTGCCATAATCTAATGTCTCCAGGAGCTGGATATTTAAGCCAAACACTAAAGATGCCCTGACTGTGCAAGAGCATAGCCCTTGAAAAGGCTGGATTTTTTTCCCCTGTTTTGACCCTCAGTCACACTGCAGGTGGAAAAGAGCAATTTCTGGAGAATCTCTCCAACACATTTGGATGTATTGGGATAGAGGTCCTGTGTTGGTCTAAACCACCAGCCTGGATGTAACTCCCTGTCCCTTCCTCCCTGCCTGCTGCAGGGATCCCCACTGATACCATGGGGCAGGTTTGCAGCAAAGTACAACTGCTGCTGGGGTTGTCCTTCTGTTGGTGCCAGGTCCATTTCCCCTGAACTAAAGAACCCCGCTCTGGCATGAAGACTGAGGGCATTCAATGGCCCATCCAACTGTCTGCATTTCTGTACCAGAAATTGTACTTTCCCTGAGTCTGTAGTCAAAGCAACTGCTGAGGGAATGAGTTGTATCTCATTTCCATGTACTGGAAATCAAAGAATAAAACCCAGCTTGTAGAATTGCAGCTCCAGCTCTTCTCCACTTGCAGACACCCAGAAGCAACAAAAGAAGGGTGGTAACTTCATGAACATGGCACACAAAGCTCTACCCTCACTCCAAGTCCAATGCTCTCCATCAGGACTTAGTTTTCATTCCAAACCATGCTATTTCGTTTGAACTGCAAGGGTCTTTTATCAGAACATTCCCACACAACCCTTAGCTACAACAGCCCATGGAAAAGTCCTCTTGGCTGGTGATGATGCACCAAGAGAAGAGCTGATATACCCCATCAGACCCAATGACCATCCAGCACAGCCTCTTCCTGCAGTAACTGCCAAAAGCACCTTGAAGTAGGAGGACAGGCACACAGACGTTATTTCCAACTGATGTTCTCCCAGCCCCAGATATCTTTACCTCAGGGGTTTCCTAGTCAGACCAGGTTTCTATGTATTTAGCTATGCTCTGCAGATTTCCCACATTGCCCTTTGAGCTTGTGTAAGATTTTGGCATTTGCAGTATCCCATGTTCCAGGGAGAGCAATGTGATTGCTAATGCCAGTGCAGTGTCATGGACAGCAAAGGAAATGATGTGCACTTGGCACAAGCATGCCAGCCCACCTGCCATTTTCTGGGCACATCTCTGAAAAGGGCAAGACAGATGTCTGGGTGCAAGTGACATGGCACTAGCAGGACAGGGCTGCATGTCCCTTGTCAACAGGAAAGCAAACTGGCTTTGTACAATGGCAAAGGCAGGGCAAGAAGAGAGCAAACAGTGCAAAATGCCAGCTGGCGAAGGCACTTGCTTTAGCTTTGATGTTGGCCCTCTGAGAAGAAGTTGGACCAGAGACCACCTAATCTAGAGGCTTTCCAATCCAGAGATCTTGCCCAACTCAACTCTGTTGTGCACTCAGATCAGAGTTCTCACAGCTAAGAAATCATCATTGTGCCCAGACCACCCACGAGCAGAACTGGAATAGCTAAGAAGTGCGGCATGTAGTCAGTAACAGTATCTCCAGTGGTCCAGGAAAATTATAATCTTTAAACACACAACCAACCAGCTGTTAACAAGCTTGCCCATGAGAATGTGGCATGCTTTTGCTGTCTGGACAGACACTTATTCCTGAATAAATAGAGGGAATGATGCACTTATGCAGCTTGTCACCCATCCAGCTTCCACTGATCACCCAGGAGAACTACATGAGTAGCTTGGAGGACTTTCAGCTGCAGATTCATAGTTATAACATCCAGGCTAGGCAGTCAGGAGTGGGTCCTGGTGCTGCCAGCCCTGACATCCCAACAGACAAGCATATCCCAGCCAGAGAGCCATCAGTTATGGTGAGAGAATAGCCATGAGGGATACATGCTCTGGAGGTGACATTTCAAAGCCACATCCCTTGGTGCTCCCTGTTCTAGCACACGTTTCCAGACTCCTGCAAAAACCTGCTACACTGATTTCTCATACATCTGCTTGTCAGCCAGTCATTTAGTTAGCTGAAGTTAAAACTTGCCCTGAGACATGGGCATGTGGCTTGGGAACCTCCCTGCCTCGCACAGCTGGTGTGATCACTGGGCAGTGGCTGTGCAGAGGGGAAAGACAACTGCTGTAGAGCACCAGGTACCATGGGGAAAAAAGCTCCCAAATTGTCACCAGAGCTGGGCACCACCAGAGCCAGAGGCCACGGCCACAGTGAGGAGCCTGGACCAGACTCCAGGGCACAGTTGGGGCCAACCACCAAGAGCAAGGCAGCTATTCCTCTTGCCAACCCCACCTTTGCTACGCTCTGCTCTACATCTTTCTGGATGTCTTTATCTGCTCTGTGAGCCTCCCCGGAGGCTGATGGGGCTCAAGGCCCCACCCATGCTGTTATACATGCAGAGACCTCGATGCTCCTGTGTCTGTCTCTGCAGCACACAGCTCTGCTGACCGAGGCACCAGGGAGTCCTTCTGTGCACTTAGCAGCCTCACTGCTCAAATTTCTGACAGCTACTGGAGGAAGGAAGTTGTCTTGTTGCTGGGATGGAAAAGGAACTGATAGGGCTTTTCTTCTACCAGTTGACAACAAAGCTGCATGTTATGGTGAGAAGGTGGCAGCTTCATATGCAGAGAGACACCCAGATCTGTGGTGGAGGTGTTTGTTCCAGCCACAGGGGATGTGTGTGTGGCAAGGGACATAGGACAGGGCAACGCGATGCCTGCTCAGCCAGTGCAGGGACAAACCTTCCTGAGGGACAGAAGAGGTGCAAAAATGGGCCAGATTATGTGAATGGCCTCATGTCACACATGATTTTAGCTATTACCCATTGGTCTCTGACAGAGGAGAGGGTTCATTAGGGTTTCTGTCCCCACTGATGAGTTCCCTTCTGTGTAAAATGTCCCATGAGTCACACATGCAGGATCCTTTGCCAACCAAGTCTTGCTGACATGAAATGTCTGTACTTAATGAAAATTTTGCCTGCAGCATGCTGCAAACATGACAGGGAAGGAAAAGGAAAACCTGCCTGAAACGAAGCGTGACTCATGCTTTGGGAAGTGTGGATGTGAGCTGATCTGATGTTGCAGCCAGGTTTGCTGGTCTGCATAGGGCTGGGCAGTCCAATGCCTCCCCAAACCATGTTTGAGTGCAGCCAGCCTGGACACTGCAAAAAAGGGAAGAGGGAAATGGTCCCTCTATTTTTCCCCCACCTCTGGAGCCAAAATTCATCTGGCTACTCTTATTTTCTTGGATGTCCTCCACCTCTTTCCCCAAGGCTTCCTGAAGCAATCTTGTAAAAGACCACAGGGCTGTGTTGTCATTTCCATGTCTGCATAAACCAACTGCTCCTCTGGCCTCAGGATACACTGAGTTTAAATGACAACATACAGCTCAAATACATAAAACTGGCCTGCTCCAGAGCATCACTACCATGAAAATGCTGGAAAAGGATCCAGCCTGCTTTTCCTTGGCCTCGAAGAAATACAAGGTGTAAGAGGTGGTCTGCAGAGACAGGAAGACAGAGCTGTTGCTGCTTGAATAGCTGGGAAACGACAGGGACAGCTGATGCTCAGTGTCTCAGAAAATACTTTGCAGGAGCAACGATTGCCAGGTAAGATGATTTCACATGCTAGACTGAATGCTGCTTGACTGTCCTCCTAAGAATACCATATTGAGAAGGATTTGTCAGATCAGAAATGTTTTTCTGGCAAATCATCAATGTTTGCTCCAATTTGACTGTGAATTTTGTGCTCTGACTAATGCACTTCTTCATTCATCTGCCAGTGTCACATCCTGCCAGGGCCCAGCTAGGCAAAGATGAATGGCATGCTCTTGATCTTGATCACTGGGGGATCAAACAGGAGAGATACATCTAGATGAATATCCACAGCTCCAAGGACAGCTTGCACAAACAGTGCAATACAAGTGATGACTAGGAAGGAAAACACATTTGATGTGAATTTGATCAAAAACACTCCCAGCCTCAATTATTTAAGGTACCTGGGAAAGCTGACAGACCAGAAACAACTTCTCCCCTGGCTTTGCACAGCCCTACCCATGCCAGCCATAAACTGCATTAGTTCAAAAAAATTCAGCCTGTGCTGCAAGCAAAGGATTGACTGCCCAGGGCTCAGCCCAGCCCAACATCCTTGCTCAGTATGAAACACTGCAAATCCCACTTCAAAGCCTACAGGGTTAAGAGCCAAAATCTGGCATTTCCCCCCATTCTGCCTTTCTGGGATTTTTTTCCTGATCTGGCTGGTCAGTCAGGTCTGTGGGTAATGCAGGCAGATAACAATGGGGATAGAAACTTGGCTCCAATATTTCATTGTGCTTCTTTGGCAAGATTTGCCAAAGGTGGTGGGTTGGCATGTTGCAGGGAAGAGACACATGCTCACCTGAGAAGAGGTCAAGGCTGGATTTAAAATCCTCACTGGGAAAACTTGAAGTGGAAAACAAGCATGGTGAGGAATAAAACTGTGACAGCGTCAAACCCCCATCCCTCTCCCTGATTTTCCTCATACACCTTTTTCCCAAGGGAAGCAACCAGGAACACATACAAGTGCTTCTTGCACCCAAATACACACGCAGCTTTCCTTGGCAGCCAGGTTTCGCCTCCCCACAATAATTGCTCTCACCTTTCGAATAAATATGAGTTGCTCTCCCCTGTGTGCACCTGGATAGTTGCCGTGACAATGCTCCTCAAACAGGAGACATCACTCCTATTGAAATAGCTTTGGCCTCCACAAAATGAATTTCAATGAGTAACTGCCAGCAAAAAGGATATTTCTGCAGTTCTGTAAATCATTTAGCAAACTTTGCTGAGTTAAAGCTGACTAAACAAAACAGTGGGGACCATGAGAAATAATAGGTCCATCTCTAATAGCATGGCTTCAGCAACAGAAATCAGGATTCAAGGAAGCCCATAATACACCTGTTGTGCACTAAATGCTCCAGCACTGCCACTGCAGCTAGACTTTGTATCAATTCTAGCAGTTTTCCTCCCAGAGAAGGCACATTTCAAATCCTGCTCGCCTGGGTTTCAGAGCAAGGGTGAATTTCCCTTCTTGTTTGGGAATACACTGGACAAGAAGGCTCGACTGTGCCCTGCCGCTCTGCCAGGGCTGCTGACAGGAAAAGCTGTTGGAAAAGCGGGAAAAGAAGACAATGAATGCTCAGTGAGAGCCAAGGGCATGCCAGAGAAATTCAAATGGCAAACATCGATATGGAATGTGTAGGTCCACTTTCAAGAGCAGCATCCACTGTCATTTTAATTCTATCCTCAGTCAGGAATGCATCTGACTCCCCTTATTTGCTGGATGGCCCTAAAAATCAGGCCCCTCTTTTCAAGGCAATCCTCCCAAACTCCTGGTGTGGTGACCCAGCTGCAGGATCAAAGCCTCCTAATGGTGTCGCAGGAATAAGCACTTCACCATCACCACATTTATCATTCTTTGCCCAGTGAAGGATGCAAGTGCCTGATCTCAAGACTTGGACAGTACCTGTGACCATTTTGTGCCATGTTGCTCAAATGGGCATCACCCTGGTCCTCTCAACAGCTCCTGTGTCAGCTGAGCAGAGCACACATACATGTGCACGCACATACACACAAGCTGCAAACTGTGGAACAGAGTGATGCCACCTCAATCTGCATGCACAGTGATCTGTATTTGAAAGCACAGCACACCATAGGCAGCCTACCTGCTCTCCCTGCAGGGGCCCTGTGCATGCTAATGGACTCCGAAGCTACAGAAAAGCTTTTTCAACTTTCATGAGCTTGTTGCCAAGTGTCACACTGAACTTTTATTAGAAGAAGTTGTAAGTTATCTCCTGTCAGGGTTCTAGGGAGGTTCAAGTGTCATGTTCACTCTTTAGTAATTTAAATGACTGGCTGCAGAGTTCAGTCCTGGGCCAGACTCCCTTTGGCAAGTTCCCCCATGCTGGAGGTTACCTGGCAGTATAAAAGACATGAAGTCTCTGGGTACCAGCACATCAGGGGCTTGAAACATCAGGGATGCTCTTTTCTAACGACCATAACCCAAGCCAAGAACTACACCCCCATGCCCTTACCCTCACAGAGACCTTTTCGAAACTGCTTTGAGAAGACCAAATTCCTAATAGACAGGTGTCCTCAGGCAGGTGCTAGAAGAAGTCCAGGGTTGTGGGACCCTGATGGAGGGTGCTGCCACAGCAAGGAGCCACTCCCTGCCCCTGCTCAAGTGTTTTGTCACTCCAGCAGCTGCAGCATCCTGAGAAGGGCCATTCCAGTTGGGTTTCCCTGCTGCAGGACACACTGGAGGTCAGGAGAATGTGGGCAATTTCAAGAGCCACTATTCACACTCTGACTGACACACCATCTGTTTACTGCCAAATAAATGAAACCGTGAAATACATCCCTCTCAACTGAAACTCGGTGTA
Source organism: Sclerurus mexicanus (assembly GCA_013396755.1). Classification (NCBI taxonomy): domain Eukaryota; kingdom Metazoa; phylum Chordata; class Aves; order Passeriformes; family Furnariidae; genus Sclerurus; species Sclerurus mexicanus. The sequence goes on along the minus strand of VWZF01005528.1, from coordinate 252,767 downwards.
TAAAAACCCTTCAAAAGAGACACCAAGTCTCCTGAAATCCCCAGTGATATATGAGGTTAAAACCTGTGCTGGGAGCACAAAAGCAAATGCACGTTCGCTAAGGATGCCTCCCAGTGTCGAGATAGGCAGGAAACCAATCTGATGGGGAGGACAAAAAAAATTCTGCTTTTGTCTCCAGTTACCAAGGAGATTGTTCAAACAATGCTAAAATAAGAGGAACCAAGTGGCCAAGAGAAATGTGAGAGTGGAAGAACACTCGAGAGCTTTGTGGCTGCTTGTTGCCTAATAAGCTGGGCAGGGTGCCTATGATGGGTTCAACCTTGGCCAGCAGCTCTTCCCCTCTTCCCAAGGGAAAAACATCCATGTTTTGGTTTACATGTACCTGGATGAAAATGGCAAGGAGCATTTGAAAGTGACAGTATGGAAAAGGCCTTGTCCACATTGGTCTCAGCCATGTGTCAGCCCCATTTATGGCAACTGTGGCAGCAGGACAGCATTTGGTGGCCTCAGCCTAGACCTGTGTGTTCAGGTCATCAGAGATCTCCCTGTGGGAGCAAACTAAATCCAGCTGTACTTGGGGCTAAAAATGACACCATTTGTGGCCATCTCAGCAGCTGCAATGTCTGCCTATAAGCTCAGAGGACTGGCAGATAAATAGAATGCTGAATGGAAAAATCCTACCGCAGAGTCCTGTGTGCACACACATGCAGGATTTGCTCCTGTGACAGTCATTCAATCACAGAATCATTAAGGTTGGAAAAGATGTCTGAGATCATCGAGACCAAACATTAAAGGCCAGAAGACAAAGACCACCGGATTGTTTGCAAAGACAGGGCTTTCTCAAGCCCCAGCTCACATCAGGGCTGCACAGGAGCTGCCTCAAGTCCAGCTGCACATTTCTGTTATGCTGGGAACTGCAGATGTTACGTGGAAGTGGCAATTCCCACACAAACCCTAGAGCCCATAAGCTGGTTTCCATTCCTCTGCAATCCTTAATTAAGATAAGAAGAGGGAAAACTTCCCAGATGCCGTTTCTTCAGCAGATCCTCATATCTTACACCTGCTCATTAGGATGCTTGATGCCATCAGGGCTGAGTTAAATGTACTGTCTGTTGTTAAGTTTGCCCATGACTTTCCACTGAAACTTTATATGTTGAGTGGCCACTTCTGAGAGAGTAATGAAAAGCTCCACCATCTCAGCTTGGGGGAAAAAAATGCTGCCTTGCCCATGCAAACATTTTTTTCCCAAACACTATATTGAGTAATTCTGTCTTCCTTATGCTTTGCTGCAGAGGATGTAACTTAGCAGAAGGATCTCTCCAGTGTTTAGAATGTTCCAATTTGCTTAAATTAAACCAAGTTCTAAGACTCCAAAAACTTGCAAAATGCGTAGGCTTCTTCAAACTGGCAGCTCAAAGTCTTGGGAAATTTAATGTGCTCTGGAAATACTCCAGTCTTTCCCAGTGCCAAACCTGCTTTTGCACAGGCTGTGCCCTCAGCAGGGCTTTTCCTGTGCCTGGGAGCCACTGGGGAGCGGGGAGCTCTGGCAGCTATAGGAAAGCTGGCTGGCCTGGGTGCCCATGGCAGGGGCAGCCACAAAGCCTAAGGAAATTCCACACTCAGGCCTCATCTCCTCCTCCTTACTGCTGGACTCTGAGCTACAAATGTCTCCAGGTACATGGACTTAGCACATGGACTTTGCATCAAGGACGTTGCATCCTTGCTGCAAGGACAACAGGCTCTCTGCAGGAATTTTAGTAGCTCTCCTTAACAGTTTTTGCTAGGTAGACAATGAAGCTTGATGGGACATATACACTTGACCCTCACACTCAGCCTGGGATTGGCAGGGGATGATTCTCCTTTTTTGTCTATCTTGATCCTGAGCTTAACTTAGTCAGCCAGGGTTGCTGGGGAAAGCCAGAGGCACATAACCAGAGCTTAACTCTGGACAAAAGCACTTGGCTGGATAGGTAAAACCTGCTCCTTTTGTTGGCTGGCTGTGGGTGGAGTGATGCCACATTAAAAAACCTGCTTCTCCTGGGAAGGGCAATTTAATACCAGAAGACTTAGAACTAATTCAAGCACAAAGAAGTAGAAATGCACCTCAGTATTATGCTCAGGAGCTTCTCCCCTGAGTGGGCCTCGTGAGAAGCACAGGGATGGTTTAGGAGCTTTTGGGTGGAAGGAGGGTAGGAGGGAGGCCAAGGGAACCCCAGCTTCCTGGAGAGCCCTCCCAGTTCAAATCTGGGGAGGGGAAGAAAGATAGGAAGAAACAAAAGTAGCATGAGTTACCTTTGGCTCCAGAAAGCCATCCTAGTGATGGCAATTACAGTATCATAAAAAACCATTGCTTTTAAGAAACGTTCCCAAGACGCTCAGGATTCAAGGAAACTGTAGCAAAACAACTAGCCAGGAACCTCTCTGAAACTTATTTTCTTTTCCTTCAAGCATGGGCAAGGTGCTGTTGTGGGATATTAATGCTTTCAAAGAAGAGAACAAAATCTAAGCAGGGGACTCCATTCAAAGACAGGCTGAGGTGCCCTCACAAATGCTCTGCAACACAGCCCCCCTGCTGTCACTCATCACTTCAATTCACACCATCTCATCATGATACCTGGTTTTCGATTGAATATACCAAGATTTCGAACTGACCATGAGCATATTTGTTTACTACAGTCAGGCAGGGATCCTCTAGTAGCCACACACAGTTAAGAGTTTTATTTTCTCACCAGAGTTCCCATTTTTAAAGGTATTTAGGTTAAATTAAACCCTAACCACAAAAGAGCTCAAGCATGGTGAGTGAGGGTTTCTGGCCCTGTGCCTGAGCTTGACAGGCCAGAAGCTGCAAGAACACCCAAAGACTCAGCCTATGGTACTATCATGTGCAGCAAAATGGGTGGACCAGAGAAGATCTGCGAGGCCACACAATAAAGTCAAATTTCCACCTGCTGCAGTTATCAGCAAGTTTTGAGCGTGTTTCAAAATTAACCACGAAAATCTCAGCAGCTAGCAGGGAAGGAGCTGACAGAAGTGCTCAGAGTACGGCAGCACCAGGAGAGCCGGGGTGAGTCCCAGCTCTGCATGCACGGGGCTCATCTGTTTGGCCGAGCCAAGGTGCCTGGGTGCAGCTGTGGCAGCCTTGGACTCATGAGACCTCCATGGAAGTGAACATTTGTGCACGGTTGTTGTTTCCCCAGAGGAACCTTTGCAGAGCGCATTAGCAAAAGTCTCTAATTTTATTGGCACTACTTAGGGAAGATGTCAGGGCATGGGGAAAAAAAAAAAAAAGACTTAGGAATTTGGAATGATGCTGTATGCATTTGCTGAGAGAGATTTTTCAATTTGCTTTTCTGAGAGCTAGACAATGCATCAAACACAGTGTTTGGTGTTTGTTTTTTGTTTTTGGTGTTTTTTAAAGAACTCTCTAGTAATGGTCTTTATTGTTTTCCAATTCATAGCTGCCAGAGAGCCTGAAGTGAGCTTCTGCACTGAGCTATAAATGATGCCCCATATTAATGATTGCTTTCACTGATCTTCAGGGGAAAATTCCAGAGTGACTCGTGAAGATGAGATTTCCATTCCTACAACTCAAATAAACAGTTTCCTATTAAAATCCTAGCAGATAGGCAGAAAAACATGTTTCCAAGCTCCCAGAAACCCAGATAAAAATGCCCAAGGTATATTCCAAGTGGACGAAGATTTGCATGCAGTGGGCCCTGCCAGAAAAGCAGCAGGCACAAATGACTTCCAGCGGAAGAGGAGAGAACGCTGTACCATGTCCTTGGGCTAGGGAGTATGCTCCAGCACGAGGGAAGATTACAGCTTTTCCATGGGGCAGAAAATGCCATTGTTTCCTACCTGAAACAGCTGTGCAATAAAAAATGTCAGAGGGAGGCTGGTTTGAAAGCTGAAGATAGAAAGATTTATGTCTGAGTCACACAAGATCTAGGTATAGGCACCAATTCCTCTGTGTTTCCTATGAGGCAGAGCAAGTCACACGTCAGCCCAGTCACTTCCCTGGTACACATACAGTGTCTCCCAAATAGCAGGGTCATGTATATTTAATAGGCACTGGCGCTCATGCACATGCATAACCTAGAGACATGCAGCCTCAGACACTTGTAGCCTCCATGCTGGCTTGTATTGCTTTTGCCTTTTTAAGTCCAGAGCAGCCCTGTTTCCCTTCTGCTACCCCTGTTGGTGATAATCAGCCAGCCACAGGTAAGAGTTTGTTTTCCATCTTGATGGGCACACACAAACCCTGTAAACATGGTGCGTGGAGAAGGGACAGTAACACTACAAGCAGCACAAACCTGTTTACTGACGTGATGGGAGTTATATTCACCATGAATTTTGTCCTTTATTAGGCCTCCTGTATTCACTCTATTATTCATGAATCCAGCCTCATTTTCTCAAACTGCAGAGAAAGCCAAGCACTAATCAGAATGAATAATTTTTGGGCTGGCACCCTTCACCTGCCAGCACACCATAGAGATGCACCTGGTGGCAGGGTGGATTTCCGTTCCAAGGCTATTATGAGCACTAGAAAAACGAGCAATATCCAGGCAAATAAAGACCAGCTGTGAAAACTGCAGCCCTTGGGAAAAATTTGACAAGCCTGTAGGGCTTCCCCTTTTCTAGTATGTTGATAGCTACAGGAAACTGACACTTCTTAAAGTTTTCACAATTGGGTTTCAGGAGAACTCATCAGCCTTATTAATTATAATATTTCACTCTCTAAACCATTATTTATTTATTTATCTTGGCCCTGTTGTCCCCACAAAGCTGCCTGGAAATGAGGAAACATGGCCTCACTGCACTTAAGACTGAAGCAATGCTCTGGATATGCAAGCCAAAGAAAAACAGAAGTCACGTTAAAAATACGCACATATGTATGTATATATGTGTTTGCAACTATTCTTTGTGGCAAGCATTTGGGAATTTGTTCTGTTGCCTTCATTGTGTTTATAGACCTTTTTTCCAAATCTGATCCTTAGAGAAACATATTTTGTTACTATATCCAGCAACCATTACGGTATTTGGATTTGCAAAGTGACAGGCCATTCCACAAACAGGAGTACAGCAAGGCCCTGGTAAATACGAGAAACTAAGCTGGGAAGCAAGGTATGTGCAAGGCTTGTTTGTGTTGTTTGTAGCTGTTTATTTAATAAAGATCTCTGCACAAACTGGATTCCATGTATTGATGCAACCAAACTCGATGCCACTCTGTAAGTCCATCCAGGCGGCAGTTCATTTTTCTCATTCTCTCCATGCTGTTTGCTTCAGCTCTGTGCTTAGACCACAAGTGGGTTTGTCCTGCTCCTCCGTGTGAACATTAAAAGAGCCCAAATGCCTCAGAGGAAAGGAAAGTGACCGACTTTGGAGCTGGCTGTGCACACCAGCCATTTGCACCAATTTGCATGAGATTTGCATTTCATCACTAATCACCAATAAAATGTGTGGAAACCACAATTTTAACCAGCTGACTGTGAGCAAACAAAGTAATCTCTCTCACAGTTTCGAGCCAGTGATCTGTCCCACCATCAGAAGTTATGTAAATTGCCACTCAGATGGCCTGGGCTTCTCCCAGGCAAGCCAAGCTGCCAGCTCCAAGAGTTCAGGACACCCTGCTTAGCCCACCTGCTCTCCTTTGGTTCTCTCTCCCTTGCAGTGACAATTTCTTCTAGGAAAGCTGTGTGATGCTCTGTGCTACCCATGCACCTGTTACTGTCAAGTAACCAGCACCCCAAAGCTCATGCCTGTGAGCAGAGCTTAGAGGCACTGAGGCATAGGACTCATCCTGGCACTGCCAGAACTGATGGATTCATTCTCAGCACCCTCCTCCATCAATGGACAGTTTGATATGTCCAAGGGATATCATTCAGGCTATTGGGAAACCAAACATAGTGGAGAAACCTGATTTCATACCTGGGAATGGGCAATTCACCAGCAGTGGGCTCTGCAGGGCACCAGGAGCTTCTTCTCCTGACCCATCAGTTTTCCTGTTTTTGCTATGTGCTTCAACTCCTTCCAAAATCTACACATGGCTTTCAAAAGGTATGCCAAAATCAGAGGTCCCTGATCCAGGACCTGCACCTCTTATCTGGGGGACTATGCTGTGTCCCAAGGGAAATCATAGTCTAGTTTTCTTGCTGGGAAGAAGAGGCTTAGAGGATCATCCACACATTCCTGCTTTCCTGCCTTGCCTCCCTTCACTCCCTCTCCTTGGGAAGTCCATGATGGCCTGAACTTTTTAGCTGCATTCAAAAATGTGTTTTGGCATAGTGTTCTCATTAGACATTAGAAAGCTACAGCCTGCCAGCAGAATTCTGAGGACAGAAGTGAAGGTTCATGGGGCTGAGATGTTCAGCAGAAAAATTCCAGCTCGTGACCAACTATATGAGGTCTCAGGAGAATGAGCCAGGCCAACATTTTATTGCAGTCTTTGGAGGAGGATGCTGAAGTCACCCAGTCAAGCTGGCCCACTGCCCAGTGTCCAGTGTCACCCTAGTGGGCAATGGGCCAGTTCGGCAGCACTCTAAGTACTGCCTTTTTAATGGAAGTATTGAACTGGATCTGGATGTCTGGCCTTAACAAACCCAGATTAACCAAAGACTGACTCCACTCAGCTGCTATTTTTAGCTTCCAAAAACAGTCTGACCATGCACTGCCCTGCACCGTCTGCCTGTGAACAATTTCAGCTTGATTTGACTCAGAAAATGATCTGATAAAAGCATTCCTGTACCCGTTACTCCTCTCCAACGTCCCCATGGTGCTGATCTTCCACGTCTTCCCCACTTTGGGCTATATTTCAGTCCACATGACTGAGTAGGTGCCTCCAAATGTTGGTGGACTGGCTCCCCAGAAGCTGCCTTGGAGCAACCACACTGCCGGCTCGGTGGGATGCTTCCCAGAAAATCCACCCGAACATGCAGGAGGTGTCTCCTCTGAGCCTCGGGTGCTTTGCTAAGGTAACAAACTGCCTCTTGGATTCATTTTGCTACTGACAAAACACACCTTGGAAGCAGCAGTTGTTTGGGCTCATGCACCAAAATACCTCACCAGCTTTAGAGAAGGGAGACCCAATGGAGCTAAACTAGCTGTGAGGCAGGAATGGCTTAGCCCCTTTGGATTACATTGAGCAGCCTTGGTAGGTGCCAACTGAAATGTCCCAGCCAGCTGGTGGCGTGGGGAGGGCTGCTTGTGCATCAAGATATCCAGATCTGCCTGAAACATGCTGTGAAAGTGATGTCCGGCTGGGTCAAAGCCAAACAGATAAAGCTCCAGCTGCCTTTCAACACCTCCAGGGCCGAGTGCTGGCACACGAGGCAGGAATGCCATGTGCCTCTTTGCAGATAGGTAAGGCACTCCACAGGCAGAAACTCGCTGATATGGAGGTGTGAAATCCAGCACTGAGCTTGTGCTTAAAAATCAGAGGCCCTGCAGGGCTCCTTATCTCTCTGGCTCCATGAAATGCAGTCAGATGAATTTGTGAAAAAGAAGCCATGTGTTTTTCCCCCTACATGTGATTCTCAGAGGAAGACAAGGTCTTTAAAAGCTTAGGCAGTTATTAGTGGTCTGCCTGTATTTTTTGCCAAATCTCAGTCCATCAGAAGAGGACAATTAGGTTTGGATCTAGATATCAAAATCAACTATTGAAAAAACCCACACTCAACTCCACCCTGAAACTCTTCAATGTGAGCTTAAAGTCCTGCTGGACTGGGAGATGCTCCCTTCTAACTACTAGAAGTGGAAGGACAAAGTTTTTTCCACTGCAATTCAGCAGGCATTTATTTATTTATTTATTTTCCCTGGTTATAAGGTACAAGATGTAAATTTATTACAGGTACGTATTTCCTGTGGAACAGTTGGGGCCCTGTTGTACACATCTGAGCATTAAGCCTTTCCTGCATCAGACTTTCTAGCTGCTCACTGTAACACCAACACACAGCTCACACCTCACCCATGGACACATCTGGTCTCATCTTGCTGAGGACTGTGGTCACTAGTGGGCCATACACCAGCAGCATCAGGGAGGACGGCTGCACACAGAGAAGCTCAGCTCTGGCTCAACCTAGCAGTGGCTGCCACCAACTCTCGGGGGTTTGGGAGTACAAATGAGAATGCCCCACTGACACTAGAGGCTGGACTGGCTCTGTTACCTCTCCCATCCTCAAAACCTCCTTGCCCTGGAGGAAAAAGATGTTGAACGAGGGGAGATTGCTAGAGACCTATTTTCTTAAATATGCTATTATGACCCGAAATACGTAGATTCCATTTTTATTAAAAATGACACATTTCCCTATGTCTTAGGATTTATTTAATGTATGTTATGCTATTGGTACTGCATAAGCTAAATGCAATATTTATATTGCATTTGCATTAACATTGAGCTTAGGCAATATTGGTATTACATAAGCTGAATGCTTATGAAGTTAGTAAATTCATTTGCAATCTTACTTTCTATGTTTGTAATAACATAAGGGTAACAATGCCCCTATGAACAGCCTCACCAGATCCTTGCCAAAATGACTGAAACTCCCATTTGTTGTGTGAAAGCAACATCCCAGTCCTAAATCCAGCTGTCCTTACCTCCTCAGTTAAGCACATGCCAGTCCAACAGACCAGCAGATCACAAAAGCTCTTTGGTCTTCTGGCCCAAATAAGAAAACTCTCATGCCTTTCCTCATGTCAAAAGCAAACTATATGACTCCCATTTATGTTCCACCACTCATCGTGGTTTCCAGCTCCATCCCCAGTCAACTCCAGTCAACCACCGATGGACTCAGCAATCCCATCCAATCATGAAACAAACTCTGTGATATGACCAGTCCTCTAGAAATACTGCTGTTCCACAAGAGGGAGGGCCTGGGTGGGAAGAGCGCCAGCATTTCTGCTCCGGCATATTTTGGTCTGGTCCTGCTTGGTTTTCAGCCTGCTCAGGGATATGAAACAGTGACCTTGTATCGCACAGTTAAATAGGAACCACTCCTTCCTGCATGGAGTCATCTGTCGTGGGGAAAATGTGCGTGAGATGGATCCCCTTCATGCTTGCCATCTCCCAGGAACATGCAAAAAGACTTAGCAAATCCCTTTTTCTTTCCTAGGTAGCCACTTCTGTCTGTTGACAACCTGGCTTTTAGGTGAGAGGATAGAGAATTGTATGTTAGGTGTGAGGACACCAGGCAGAAATTTCATGTCCCTGTGAAACCGGAGGGAAAGGTGCTGCTGATGCCAGGTGTGGCAGTGCTTCCAAGTCCTTCCTCACACCCTATTCCTGCCAAATGCACCCATGCCATTTGGCTCTTCCTTTTATCTCAAAAGCAGGAGGACAAAGGCTGTTGGTCCACCCTGTCTCCAGTCAGGGCTGTGGGCAGCATGCAGCATCCATCCAGACCTTGACAGACTGGGGCATGTTTTTCCCCTGAGCACACAGGATCAGTGATCTTACAGACTGCTCATTCCCTTGATTAAGACATTTGTTTGTTATCCCTATCTGATCCCTGCAATCCATGCAGAGAGCAGTGCCACTTGCCAGGTATCATTCAAGAAGAAGCAGACAGGGGCAGGGCAGCCCCTCTTTGATGTATGCCCTTCCCCAGCATGTTCACCACCCAGCACCCTGAGTTGGTGTCACAACTGCTTCCTCTTGGCACTTCTGCTGCCTGCATCACTCCCTTGCCACTTCCTCCCTTCCCAGCAGCAGGGGCTGCGTGGCAGCCCTGACACCTATCCCGGGAGGGGAAGCTAAATTATGTTGGAGTCAGCAGTGACAGGTGCCTCCTTGGCTCATCCCTGAGTCCTGATCTGCCAAGACAAACCCAGGCTGGTTGCAGCGGGCTCCTGGAAGGGTGCCCAGGTGCTCCTCTCGCTTCAGTCTATTTCCTCTGAGTGCACACCTGGTGGAAACAGAATTAAGGGAAATCATGCCCTCTCTCCAGGTACATCCCACATGCTGGCCTGCCATAGAAAGGATTATGAAATGTAATTAACACCTGGCCCTTTTTCCAGGGTTGACTTTTTCTTCTTTGAAGGAAAGGGAGTTGTGTTGTATCAGCCCTGCCAGTGCCATGGAAGTGCTGTCATGCAGCCGAGCCAGGGGACATTCCTGGGGTCGGCCCAGGCTGGCCAAGCAGACAGCAGTGCTCATCCCTAGCCTCCATCCTCTGCTAGGCTGCCCCAGTAAGGCCTCAGCATGCCCCAAGGCATGGCCTTCATTCTGGGAAATGTGCAACAACACCAGGGCAGTGGAAACATCTGTGACTGGCAGAAGCTCTTCAGGCAAGAATAGCAAAGGTTGAGGAGCTTTTGGGAATCAGTGGGCATTATTTCTGCAGGAATGAGGAAGGTGGTCAGTGCACAGGAATGTGTAGGGACTGCCATCTGGAAGATGACAGGGCTTGCAAACTGCCCTGAATGCTGCATAAGTGGCACAAAACCTTTGGAAAGATGAAGGTGTGTTGGAGGATATTAAAAAAATTCAGAAAGTGCCAGTCATGGGAGAAAAAAGTTTTCCTGAGAAAAACCTCAGGGTGTTGGGGTGAAAATACCCTGTCTGTTGGGCAGGGAAGATGGTGGTGCTGGTGACACACAGGCAGGTCAGGCTGGCTGGCAGGGAGAATTCATAGTATAGTCTGGAGGCATCCCTGCATGCAGGAGGGACCACACTGCTGCCTCTGCTGTGCCAGGGGAACACCTGAGTTACTCTTAGCCACATCTCCTGGCTTTTGTCCCTATTTCCCCACCGTTGCTCCAGTCTCTTTTTAACAAGCCTGCATCAGCTGCCAGCTGCCCCATGAGCAAAACGAAGCCAGAGCGTGGTCTGCAGTGCTGGGAGGTTTCGGCACATGGGAGGAAACAAGCAGGTCGCAGACCGACCCCAAGAAGGGGATTATGGTGCTCCTGTTGCGCGTGGGACTTGACATCCAACATAGTCAATGTCTTATTAATCGCTCATAAGCCACTCTGCTCTGAAAGAGTAATAATAATGATAACTCCCCCCCTTTAGTCTCTTTGCTTTTCATTTTCCTGTTTGTAAATCCCAAGGTCTTCAACAAAACACTGTCCCTGCTGAGTGAACTTAACCATTAACCTACAAAGAGCTAACGATGATTATGCCTCTGAAAATAAATTTTATCCATTCCCTCCACTCCCCTTTACTGATCTAGACACAAATGCTTAGTGATTGTTACTTGGCAACCATGGTAAAAATGTACTGAGCCACATGTGGCTACAAAAGATGAAATCACTGTCATGAAATTTCCAAAATAAGTACTGTAATACCAGAACACTTATTCCTAAGAGGAACAAATAGGTCTCTTCCTTATATATTGTTGTTGCTGTTGATTTTTAAAAATGATTAATTTTTTAAATTTCATTAGCAAGGCACAAATTTTATTCTTGCTTCTTTGTGACTTGATTCAGCTTGTTTTGCTACAGTGAACATTACATACATTTTTGTGCATATATGGGCAAACAGCATTCAGGAAAGCATAGATACCCTCCCCTGAGGTCTGGCTGGAAATACACAGTTGTAGGAGGGTTCACAGCTGGGCAGGGACCTCAGTAGGTCTTTGGTCAAAGGCCAACCCCCAGCCTAGGGCAGAGTGCTCACATACATCTCCCTATAGATGCGTTCATGTGCACTTTCCAGACTCTCAGAAGCAAGCCCGGAGCATATAATAAAAGGTTAATCCAGCTGAGACAGCTTTAAAGTAGCTATCACTAGTGCAGTGAAAAGCTGGGATGGATACCAGTTATTGATTAATCAACTGCTTGAACCTACAGTTGTCAAATGTCCAACTCAAGTCTCTATAAATCCATTCTTCTATAGCTGAGCTCCTGTATCCAATGCTGTTTAGTTCCAAGGAATACAAAAAACAAGATGACACTTGCAGGAGATACTTTTCCAGATAACAAATATCTGAGCTTTAATCTTTGATAAAATATTTCCCAGTGAAAAAACGTTTGTGTTGTGGCTCCCATGAAAAGCTCTGTGCTTTTAGATCTGATTGAAAGCTGTCCTTGGCAGCCTTTGATTAATACATGTTTCTCTGTTGGTCTCTCAATAAAGCAGGGAAGAAATGGATGTTTTTGCTTTGCTGAAAGGTCTAGAGGCTGGCTGGCTGGCTTCTGGACAGACTGAACTCCACACAATCAGAAAGTTCTAAAACCAACGCACGCCAAGCTGAATTTGTCAAACAGGAGCCTCTTGAAGTTGCCTAACTTCTCACCAGGGAAATATTTAATTTCAGAGATTAAACACTACGTTTGGAGACTCAGAGGCAAGATGCAATGCTGATTAGCATTTGTCTTAAAGCCTGATTATTCACACTGTTTCTCTTTTAGGGAACATATTTCTTTCAAGCTTGCACATAAATTTGTGCCCACAGATCTGCTTTCTCCTCTGATCAATACCCATTAGTTGCAACTTTTCCTAGATCTGATCAACAAGGGCATTTGTTCCTCCCCAGACCAGCAATTTGAAACGAGATTCACCTCAGTTTTCAACTCAGCTCATCCCCAAGAGCCCTGCATGCTGCACTGGTACTCCTGCTTGTCTGACTCTGCCATGCTTCCCCCAGCAGTGTGAAAGCCTGCAAGAGGGTTTCAGCTCCTGCAGTGGGAGTATCTGCTCAGCTCCCTTCTGCCTCTTAGGGTGGAATTTTATTGGCAGGAAAGCAACCTGCACCATTTCTTCCTGCAAGAAAGGGCTTAGGGAGCAGGGTCTGCAACTTCTCTGGGAGATTTCCAGGCTGATGCAGGCACTGCAGCATGCTTGCAGCATGTCAAGGATTGAATGCCCTGGTTTGCAACAGAAGCAGCCTTTCCCTGCTCTGCTATTGCAAAGGAATGAAAAGTCCTGCTGGCAAACACTGTGCTGTGAGCCCTGCACAGGGTCCACAGTGGTTATCCATTGAGAATTCTCCCTGTGCAGAGGCAGCAGGGCTTGCTCAGCCCATGGCAACTGATGCTCTCTCCCTCAATCCTCTGAATACCGGGCTCCTCCGGGGCTGAGCCTGGGCCTGTCTGAGCCTTGCCTTTGTGATATGGCCTAAACAAGGCAACCCAAGAGCCCCGGATAGATCCTGGTCCCATACTGACATCTCCAATCACTCTCAAATGTTGCTTTCCCGTTTTTCTGTCTGGCTATATTGTAAGCACAAGCCTGGAAAAGACACCTCCCCGGCCTTCCCTCTGTAAGGATTTGGGACCAGCACTTCGAAATCCCTAGGAGGCCCTTGCAGCCAGTGAAATGGTGGAGAAAGCAGCTTAACTGTGTGAAGTGAGATGGTGCCAAATAAACATGGTCTTCCCTCTTTTCTGGATTTATCTTCCCCACCAACCTATGCCTTCCCCCTTAGGTCTGGCCCGCAGGTTCAGACTCCTGGGAGAAGCTTCAGGTGAAGCTCCTCTGATGGATGCATGGCCCATCTTCCTGGGATTTTGTCTAGGCAAACCCAGGGAAGAAGCTTCCCAGCTCCCTGCAGTTATTTCATGCCTTCTCTCCAAAGCCTTTGAAAACCAACTGGCCAGAAATCCCACAGACGAAAGGAATAGCCCTGGGGCTCCTAGCTCAGAGGGAGATGCTTTCATCTGTGAAGTGTAATGAAACAACACCTAGAATGTAAGAGATCCATGAAAACAGTTTTAACTACCCCATCCAGGCCAGTGACACAAAAGCAGCCTTAGACAATGTACCACAAAACCATGCACAGCATTTTGCATGTTTGCTGAAGCTGGGCTCTAAACTCTAGCAGGAAACATTTGTGTTTCCTACTGGCACTTTAGAAATGCATTTGAACACTGGCTTTTTAATCAGTGAGAACTGCCAAGCCGTATCAAATTTTCCATACTTAAAAGCTGATTTTTCACAAGTGCACTTTTAAAAGATTCTTAAAAAAAAAAGAAAAAGAAAAAAAGTTCCCCTGACCTGCTAAATTACATCTGCTTTATAAAAGCACAGTGCAGACATGCAGAGCTATGGGTGACTAATAGGTATTTAAGCTAGTTATTATTTTCTTCTGCAAACAGTGGCAAACCACAAATGCTAATCATATCGGATTTCATTATCTCATGTGCTGAAGACTTAGTGCTCCAGACAGCTGAAGCACAGAGAAATTAAAATTCTGCATCTCAAAACCGTGAACCCACTTCAGCAGCTCAAGTGCAGGGTCAGCCTGTTAGCACCTCCTTGCTGACACATTTCTGATGCGAGTGGTTTGTGGGTATCTAAAGCTTCGATTGCAAAGATCATGCAGCCACAGCATTGCCCCTGACCTCATGACCTTATCAAGTGCTGTCTTGCCTCAAGCAAGAGCCCTCATGATTTCACGCCATATTCTCAGTGGCTTGGCAGTAGCTGCACTGCACTGAGGAGATGTGTGTTGAGAGCTATCTGTGCACAGAAGTGCCTATGGGCAGGGAAGCAAAGGTTGTCCATATAACCTTAACTCTGTGCACGAGATCACAAATCTGAAGTTCAGCATTCCCATACTAACCCTCCAGCAGTCAAGTGCAATGGTGCTGCCTGCCTAAAACTCTCTGAGTACACAGCAGGGCCAACACATACACCTGAGTGCTCCTAGGAGAGCACCAGTGAAACAGTTATTTTAAACCATTTCCACACTGAGCTGCCATCACTGGGAGCATTCTGAGCCCGGTGTCAATTTCAAGAGTCAGCCAGAACTAAAACCCATTTTCTGGCTGACAATATTGGCATAACAGCCAGGCCCTGCCTGCCCCTGCTCTACACTCCAGAGTGGACAAAGAGCAGGAGGGAGGAAATATTCATTCTGTCTTACAGGTAGCTAAAGGAGCTGTTTCTATGAGATTTTTTTAGACAGTGGTGTTTCAGCTTTGTTTTCCCCAACACCTGAAGCAAAAAAGGTTTCCTATTTTAATCCCCTAAAAGCTGATGACCTACCTCCCTGTCTCCGGGTCAGTCCACTCCCCACCTGCCAGCAAGTGACAGATTAAAACAGCCACTTTCATTGTAATTCTCCAGTCTGGGAGCTTTTTGAATCAAAATGAGACAGGCTATTTGTCAATTCACTTTTAAATAAAATGTGGCCTTTAGCAGGGCAGGAGGACAGCTGGGGAAATGACAGCTCCCCTGCCTCCTGCACTGTGCTGGCAACTCGTGGCTTGGGCATATCACACCAGGGCAAGAGGCACAGCAACAGGGATGTGCCAAAGGGGTGACTGAGGTACCAGTGCTGTGAGGATCCTGTGTCCACCTTCTTCGATCCTGTTTGGCTCATCTCTGCCCTTCTCCCTACCTGCCTCATCTTCCAGGTCTCTTAGGGACCAGAATCCCTGTAATCCCTGCCAGGGCAAGCAGTGCAGCAGCAGTCATGGGCAGGAGGGGACATCTGCTTATCTTGGATAAGTGGGACCAAATCTCCTCAACAACGGGACATGAACCCAGAAACCTGACCAAACACCCTTGTGCATCTTCTCTCTCCAAACCTTTTCCTCTGTCCCTCCACTGAAGACAGCATCGGTCCATTCAGGGAGCTTAACAACCTCAGTCTATGTGTGTGTCCCAAGCACAGCAGCCCATATATATATATATACACATATATATATATATATGTGTGTGTTGAGCCAAAAGAAGGTTGCCAGTTTCCTCCAGCCTCCCAGCCAGCAACAGCTGGGATCATGCTGGGGATGAGCTGTTGCCTGGGAGGATGCTCCACGCAGCACAGTAAACACTGGGATTGGGATGGCACCCCTGATCCTGGCCCCCGTGCAGCTAGCAAGGGCCAGCAGTGCCACTAGTGTGCAGCAGTGCCTGGAAATCTGCCAGCTGCTAGAAGAAACTGATTATATTTTAATGTGGCTTATGATTCCCTCCTCTCTTCTAAGAGCCCAGAGGCAGCCCAACAGCCCACTAGGCTCTGATCAAGGTTAGTTTACCAATCTGTCTTTGTGTATGGGACAACATTCTACAATAGGTGATAAGTCACCCCGATCTCCACAGACATCCTGGGACACACATGGACAACAGAGTAGAAAATACGTTGCCTCGATGGCTCTAAAACTGCTAAGAGATAAAGAAAGGGATAAAGGCAGGAGGTGTTGGGAAGGCAGCAGCTGTCGAAGGAGCCAAGGGAGGGATTAGTTTGCATAATTCATTCCTGTACTTCAAGGGGAGGCTCAGGAGCCAAGGTCTCCTCTTGCTGAAGCTGCTCTCCTCCATCAGCGTGCAGCAGAGATGCAATCAATCATGGCCACTGCAGCTCCCCAGTGACATTACTAAGTGCTTCACTGAGCGGAGATGAATTAGAGATGGTCATGGTGCAGCTGTGGGATGCCCAGGTCTCTCTCCTGGACTCCTGCAGCCACTCCTCCCTCTCCTTTTGACTGTGTTTCCTGAGACAAATGGGATCAAGGAGATAATGCTTGTACATAGCTGCACCAGTCCTGATAACAAGCTATTAACAAGAGGTGTTTTCAGACTGTACCACTTTTAAGAGGAGACTGACAACTGTGGAGTAAATAACATAGAGCAGATAAGCCCAAGCGTTTTCCATCTGTACGGAGTGCTGCTCACAGCTGCTGAGCAGTGTTCAGCCTGCAGGCCACATGCTGGCAAACTCAGCCATGTGGTCTGGTCCAGCACACCTCACTTCTGGTCAACCTTTCCAGGACTCAGTTTCCCCTACGTTTATCACAGCATGACACCAGCCAGGCTTTGTGAAGCACCTGGGGGACCTTTTAGCTGAAAGTGCTGCATAAGACTCTAGATGTTCCTTCAAATTGGTGAGCTACTGCAGATTTACTCTGGTGGCTTCCTTGGGTTGAGTATGGGATGTGGGTAGCAGCATGGCCAATTAGGATTTGGCCTTGTGAACGTAAACAAGCTCTGGATCTGCTGTGTGACCACTTGAGCCTTGCTCGTATCAGATGTTCCTCTGTAAGCAAGAAGAAATCCTTTGCCAGGCTCGTTCTCGTGCACAGTACAATCCCCAGGGCTGCAGCTGCTCTTCACTCTCTGCTTGTCCAACCATCTTGATCTCAAGAATGATGCATTCCCTCCCAGCTCTCTTTGGAGCCGCTCCTGCAGGGAAAGGGCAGAATTGCTGCATGTGCCCTTTGCTCCAATCAAGGGCAAGGACCATCCATCCTGCATGTGGCAGAGGTCATGACATCACAGCCTCTGCCTAGAGGGATGTGTCCCCTGTTGAGGCCATGCTCCCCAATGCCAGGCACAGCTCCCAGCTACAGCTACTTTTTTCATTGGGTTGCTGTTTTTACTAATGCTTCTGCAGGTCACACAACCTTCCACTCTGTGTCTGCCCAAGGAGCCATCAATCTGCTGGGCAGCTGTTTGCACATGTGGGAAAGAGGGTGGGAAGGATGGAAGGAAGAACAGAAGAACGGGAGGGGAGGGAGGGAAGGAAGGAAGTGCTGGGACAGCACAGTTTGAATGCAGTTTCCCCTCATCACCTGCTACCTCCATTCTCCCAGCAGCTTGGAGGATCTTTATTTCTCACCCTCATTACCAGAGTCACAAACCTCCTGCATGAGGCCTAGAGCACCTTGCAGAGGCACCTGAGGAGCCTGTGGAAACCCCTCCAGGGCATGAAGAAAGCAAAGGGGCAATTTGGCACCACAGATGTGATGGCTGGGTCCAGGTGCGACCCTGCCTTATCACTCAAGCTCATAACAAGCACAGACTCACTCCAGCTGAAGCAAAAGACATCCCCCAACAATTTAGGTGCCAGTGAAACCCTGAACCTGCTAGGCTGGATCCAAGAATCAGCAAGGTAGGAGTGAGTGAGAAGGCAGACATAACCTTGAACTGCAGGGCTAGCACAAGCAGCTCTCAAAAGCTGACAGACGGAAAGACTGCTTCTGAAAGAGGAAACAAGGTGTGAATGAATGAAGCTGCTGAGGTGGTGTTGATGTCAAGAACTGCAGAGGCAGCCTGCAAATGAAGGGCAGCAGATGTGGTGGGAACAGGCAGTTTTCAGGGATCCATGGACTCCTCTGCCATGTAGAAACCCAGCCCCAGCACTAAGAGCTAAAAATACACTGCTTCCAGCAGACACCTGCGAAAGAGTCAGTTTTCCGTGGCACAGCCAAAAAAGAACAGGGCATGTGAGGTGGCACAGTGGCACTAGGGCTGCTGTGCAAACCCAGCATAATCCTTGTGGGGGAGCTGGTCTGGGAAATGGACAAAGCAGGAGGAAAATGTGCAAACCATTAGTGTTTCCCAGCCAGTGGACAATCCAGATACATCAAAGACAGGTCTAGCCCCAACACTGCAGTTTCAGTAGATGACTAAGGTTTTGAGCTTTTGATTACTTCCCAATGGAAGATCTCAGCTGCCTCTGTTATCAAACTGTTACTGCCGTGTCTGATATCTCTCCAGGCTCAGTGTCAGCCCCACATGGATCCTGCTGGGTCACTCGTCTTGAGCAATGCACCAACCCTCCTCACTAGCAGGCACATGGCACCACACTGCTGGTGTGCCAGATCAACCCTTTGAGCCTTCCCACTTGGCTCTGCTGCCCTGAGGGCACATGGGCAGGTGGGCAATGGGGCACTTGCTGCCTACAGGAAGCCAAGCACATTTTGTATAGGGCCTGGGAGAAGCCCGCATGACAGCAGGGGGATAAGGGGAGAGGGGAGCCTTGGGGATGGATTAGCTCAGCATTCCTGGCAAAGGGCATCCAGCAAAACTGGTAGCTCTGCTCTTAGCTCAGTTTGGGGGGTGAATCATTGACAGTTCACATACCCACCTGCCAAGTGAGGGATTTAAATAGATTATGTGTGTTAAACAGGTGAAGGGGATGTTGCTTATCAGTGCAGTGTGTGAAATCTAGTTTCTCCACTTGCAGAAGTACAGGTTTGAGTCATGGGCAGTGGCACTGTTGAGGATGCCCACCTACGCACTTGGGTTGACATGAAGGCACACACGCTACCTACGACTCACTTTTTCAGAGACAGTGTTCTTGCCAATCTCAGCATTACAGGATGATGTAAGTATATCATCCATTATTACTATTTTCATTCTCGACACATGGAAAAATTAATTTTCTTTTAAAAAGTGATATATGAAGAACCCAGATTTGCCTGAATAATATACGAACCTATAATCTGGCTGTTACCCTTTGTCTGAAGCATTAACATTAGCAGAAGGCAATTTAGGATGATTGCTTTTAAGTTGTAAAGCCAATATTCAATTAGAGCATGAAATGAAAGACTTATCACTAGTACTGGCATAGAGATTTATTCACAGAGTATTTATTTTCAGCCATAAAGATGTCGGTTTTGTCAAAAGTGACATGTTTAGAACAAGCTGCTTTTGTCTAATATTACTATGAAAAATGGTTTGGAATCAAACATTTTTATATTTAGGATAATGACAGCTTTTTGTTAAAAAAAAATCAACACCATGCTTTGAATTTCAGTCACTGAGTTTGGTTTGAGGAGGTTTCTATCCCTCTGGTGGATCCTGCTGCACTGTGGCTGTACGGGATACTGTTCACCTTTTTCTTTTGCTAGTGTGAAGATAGTGGAAGCTTAATTAATACCATGAGTGTTTAAAGGACCAAACAGAGCTTGCACCAGTCTCCCACAAATCTGAAGCTTTGTTGGACCCCTGATTGAACTGTGAATCAAGTCTTTGTGAAATGCTGGGGACCAGAATCATAGACAGCCTTTCCTCCAGCAAGCAAAGAAGTAACTGTAAGTCCATGGCTTATGAAGAGAGAAAAGATGCAAGCATGCCAAAGCATTTTTCAGTACCTGCCAGTACTGCCAGCAGTGCCTGGAGCATGGCAGCACAAGAACTGGGGAGCCCTTGTCTGTATGCAAACCCTGGGGCTTTCATGATACCTCAAAATGGTAACTCCCATTTTGTTTGCACCTTTGGGTGGCCAAGACACCAAACTTTCTAGTGAGATCTCAAGAGAGACATAGTAAGGGTTGGGTTTGTGAAGATCCAGCAGCTACAGCAAGAAAAACTGCACACACAACACATGAGGTTTCAATGAGGAGATAAAAGAGAGACAAACAGCCTGCCACTATGTCACATCATTACACAGCAGCTGTTCTGTATGCTGCCAGTGATTGTTTTGTCCCAGGTAATATTGGTTTTCTGCATACAGTGCCATTTCTTTGCTGCAAGCCCCCCAAGCCCCAGCATCCATTCAGCCCTGTGCTTTCCAAAGGGAAGCAGAATGTGGTCAAGTTACAGACTTGGTGTTTGTGCTGGACTAGGCACAGAGAGCTACTGCTGCAAGAATAACAACAAATAAAGGCACTTTGCTGATCGTCACGCTGTTTGTGCTTGGAAACATCTGGAGGGCACTGATGGGGTGAGCCACATGCATGGGACAGCCATAGTCAGGAGGGCTCGGGCCACCCAGCGCTGGTGGTGGGAGAATGGAGAAGGTGCACAATCTTTACAACCTGCCTCTCCCTAACTGCCCCCAAATCAATAGGACTCCTCAGTGGAGCTTAAGAGATGCTGGGGCTCCTGGAGCTGTGAGAAAGGCTGAGCTTTGCCTGGGAGAGGGGAGTCCTTCCCTTTGCCGGCTCCCACAGGGGGCAGCCACGTCCCAGGGAAACCTGCCAGTACATCTTGTTCCTGCTTGGCACTATTAATTTGGCTAAGCAGTCAGAGCTGGCAACTCATCTGCACAGAGTCCTGCACTGAATAAAAAGTCCCAGTGTTGAGACACAAGGTAGGACCAGGATGGAGCAGCCAGTAGGCTCCTCTCGGCCTGGCACTGCCCTTCATGCCTGTGAGTCTGTCTCTACCATGTTTCTTGCCCCTCCAAAATGCACCACTGTGTCCCAGTTTCTTCCCAATTTACAAGCTATGATCCAGCCTAGAAGCTCAGTACAGGGCCGAGTTTAACCTCCCAAGATTGCAGCTCACATTGTTCTCTGATCCTCTTGCAACATTGATGTAAACAATATGCACTGAAGCAATAACACACACAGCAGCTTTCTGCTGGCATAAAATGGCAAGTCCCTCGTGCTTAACGGAGAGGCACTGATTTCTGCAAGGCAAGTTCCTGAACCTGAACTGCCACCAGGACTTTTTCCTTTTAGTAGAAATGTTATCCAGCCACGTTTTCAGATGCTTAGGTTGGCAGTTGTTTAGTTTAATGGTATGAGATGGCTAGTTAGAGCTGGGTATCTGCAATTAATCCATGCTAGAAGCAGATTGAAAATGCACAATGCAGTCTGTTTGGGTCTTAGGTTGCTGATATGGAAATCCCAATCAAAAGATTAAAGAAGGGAAAGGGCATAGCTCCAAGAGAAGAAATTCCAACAAAAGAAATCGCTGGGTTCATTTTTACAAAGCTGTTTCTCAAGCCTGTAGTGGTTATCTCCTTGCTGAGATATTTCCCAGGTGCACTGTGCAGAGGTTTGGATGGATCAGAATTACACCTTGGTTCTAAGCAGCCTCTGGCATAAGTTTACAGTGTCAAGAAATGAAAAAAAAGTACCAGAAAGTTTCTTGCAGTGAGAACATTTGCCACTGAGATGTTTCACGGAATAAACCCTGGGCATGGGACCAAAAGAAGTAATTGGACTGGCCATGCTCCATGTTTAAGACACTTGTCTTGGGCTTTTCAAATGTGCAAAGAATATCAGCTCTTTCTTCCAGAGACAAAGAAAGAGAACGGTTGATGGCACTTGTTTCTTCAGCTTGCATATCCTCTAGGCCTTTACCCCAGAGTCATGCTGCTTTGCCTCTTGAAATGCTGCCAGCATGAAAACCTGCTCTTTACTGCTGTCCTGAAAGCCCTGCAACACACTGAGCTGCCTGCACAGTGTTGCCAAAGCAGGCAGGAGCAGGCAGGAGCCTGTCCACGTGGGAGCACGCCACGTGGGAGTCACACTGCAGCACATGGTGAATTTAGCCCTGGAGTCACACAAGGACAGTGTCTCCAGAGAGGCACCTCACCACATGCCTACAGCTCAGGAGAGCCAACAGAGATGTTTTCAGCGTGCTTTTTGCTGGCACCTCCCCCCTGCCATCCATCTGCGATCTTGGTCCCAAGCGTGCCTCCAGACTGCCGAGGAGCAGACAAACCCCGGCGCTTTGTGAATAGCCCTGGTCCCTCTCCAAATTCCTGACAGCTGGGAAGGGGAGGAAAGACTATGGTGTGAAATGCAGTGGGAACACCGACAGGGAAGAAAAGATGTGTCCGGAGATATCCGCTGTGTTCTCACACTGCCAGTTCAGCACAGGGAGGAGCTGGCTTGGAAAGGTGTCTTCTTCTCCACTCCATGCCGTGGATTGAGCATTTGGGCTGGCACATAAAATGGACCCTGTTGCCTTCTGAGCTGAGCACCCACATATCTCATTTCAGAAATGACTCTTGCGAGAGCTCAGGCCACATGGATGGGCCCAGCAAGAGGCCGTGAGGGAGCTGGGAGGGGGAAAAAAGAAGATCCACAGTTTCAGGATGGGACAACCGTGAATTTATCCTTGTGCAGGCAGCTGTTCTTGGACTGCTGGGCTTGTATGCTGGTTTTGGGGATTCAGCTCCTGTGCAGGTTGAGGAGGCCTGGGTGTGGGCGCAGGGGTGAGATTTGCCTCGGAAATTCAGGGTCCTACAGGTCCATGTGTTTGGAAAGACTGAGTGTGGCTGGCCTGGGCAGTAATGGAGAGCCCATGCCAGCTGCATGCAGCCTAACCTGGATTTGGGAAGCTGCTTCTCACTGTGCTAGTCCTTCAACACACTGGCTCCCAAGGCTTCTCTGGCATCACACCACCTTTCTCAGCAGGGATCTGCTTTTTTTCTTTTTCCCCTTTAACTAATCCTCCATGCTGATATGCACCTGGCAGGTTTTGAAGTAAGATAATAGCAATGGAAGGCACCAGGTATTCAAGCAGTTAGACAGACATAACACCAGCCCTGCAACCAGAGATCTGCTGCAGTCCCTGCTGAGACTGCCTGTACTTTTGAGGGAGGTTCTAAGGATCAGTATATTAAGCATTGCAGCTAGCTGATGCTTTACTGCCATGTAGGTAAATACTCAAGCATGGATTAATGGTGAGCTTCAGGAGGTAACTGAAGGGACTCTGAGCCCCACTTCCACCCCAGGCAGCACAGACTACTCATCTCAGCCATGGCTGCTGCTGCACAAGCTCTGCCTCCAAACTGTGGCTGAGCTGAGACGGATGGATTTACACAGTATTTGTTTGCCAACAGGCGATCCGCCATCAATATTTAAAGCTGAATGAGTCTCAAGAGTGGGATGAAGAGCCCTTGATAAGGCAGCATCCATCATTTCGGTTTTTAATTTTGCACTTGCTCACTCACTGCACAGCATTATACACATATCAAGTAAATGAATAATGGATAAATAATTCACCAAATGACTCATCCTCTTGATTCTTCCAATCATCATGAAGCTTGGGTGCCTAGCACAGGGATCCTGGAAGTACCAAGTGCAGGTAGATGGGTTTTGGGGGTAGTACCACATTGATACATTACTCAGCATTTCTGAAGTCCCTCTGCTAACAGCTGTAACTCCACAGCTGTCCAGCTGGCTTAATAAAGGCATGTCAAAGCCTCCTGTTCCTCAAAACTGCTCAGGGGCTCGATGGAATCTCAGCAGCCCTGAGCCATATCTTTGTTCACTCTGCCTGTGCAGTGGTGCTGACACCCATCCCTGCCATTCCCAGCGTGCTCCAAGGGTGCCAGCAGCACCACAGGCAAAATGTATGGGACTTTCTGCTGTACCATCTTTATTCTCCAAGGGTCATGCAAATAGAAATGCCAGCCTCTGCTGCCATCCCTGAATAGGGAGGATAAGCTTTTGCTACCCCACAGGGCTGCTTGGCACAAGGGCCTTGGACACTGTACGTTACAGCTCTCAGCAGCATCTTTTAAAGTGGCACTTTAGTTGAGGGAAAAAGGGATAATGCTGCCAGTATCTGCTCTAGGAAAGGCAATGAAACCAAGGATGCAACAATTCTGGGAAGCCCTCCCCACACTCTCTTGTGAGGCTACAAGTTGGCTGCACCCCACTCCACAGCCATGACACATTTATTCCTCCTGTCCCTTCCATGCAACAGGCTGCTGCCCAAGGTTTGGCAGGTCCTTTCTGCTGTAATGCAGCTCTCTTCACTTTCCAGAAAAAGCATCGAGGTCTGCAGGGTGTGTACGCCCAGTTCAAATGCTGCAGGATCATTTGCTGGAGTGCCCAAAAGCCTTATTTGCAAGAAATGCTTACAAATGTGTGACTGGATGGTAAGAGCATGATAGGCACGGAAGAGGCTCTGGAGCAGGAATTTACCATGTATGATTTTTCTGCCAAGCTTCTTCAGAGACCAGACATTCATTCTCACCACTCCCAAAAGTCACACTGACACTATCCAAGAGACCTTCATCTGTTTCCACCCACCTCAGCAATAATGTGTCTCAGTGCTCAGCTATGCACGGCTGTCCTGCCATGGGAATGGGGCATCTTGATCTCTGGGGATGAACAACCACAGCCTAACCTCAGGGCTGATCCACCCAAATGGGCTCTACAAGCTGCCGGTGACCAAAAGCAGAGCTGCGAAGACTCCAGAGCCCTGATGCCAGGGCTGGAAAGGTTCCACCCGCCCATGTTCGCTGGGTGTTGCCACTTCTGCAGCAGGGATGAGACACTCACATTACTTCCCCTTTGCAATGCTGGCATGGCCAGTGCAGCAGCCCAGCTTGCAACTCTGTTTTGAGATTTTAGACTTAGACTGGTTGACTTCCCCAGCACACTGGGACACTGGCAAAGAGAAACTGCCACCGATGCTGCAAAGCTTCCTTGGTCAGCTTCTTTTTCTGGCTACCAGACATACAACTGGGCTGCTTGGGTCAAACTTAGGAACAAACACACTGGAACACATCTTAATTTATGGTGGCAAATAGAAAATCAACTCCCTGTGCTTGGTACAAAAGGCTCAGCAGTTCCTGCTGGAAGGTGCTGGAGCAGATTTCTTGCCAGTGGTGATAAGCAGGCTCTGAGCCTCTACAAAGCAGCTTGTCTTGTGCTGAAAGCTTTACAGATACAGCAAGATTTCTGCAAACCCTGGTCACAGAGGGATGTGCAAGTGGTGTCACCTATTCCAGAGCAATCTCAGCCCCTCTGCCTGCATATGTCCTGATCTGATGTGATGCTCATGGTTCAGGCCTGCTCTAGTTTCAGTCCTGGTTTGTGAGAGAGTTGCCTCCTCATAGCTTTGTGCATTTCTGGGTCTCCACATGAGAGGTTAGAACTGATGAGTTCCACCTGATCAGAGAGAGTCAGCATACATGGATACATGGCATGTCTCAAAGTTTAAAAACCAGATTCCTAAAACATGGATCCTAAAACATGGAAAACAGTTTTGGTTTTCCTGTAATATGGTTGCAGTAAACAGTCATTTCCCAATGCTAAACCACTTCAGCACATCCACAGTACTGCTTAGCTGGGGTTTTTCAGACTGCAGACCACCAACTTACAAGGCCCACGTACAAGCCTGGGTCACGACTCCTCCATAACATGAGGCACAGCACAAGGGATGCACAGAAATGTTTTTGGCTTCCCCAGGGAGCTTTCTACTCCTCTCCTCACTCCTCTTCTGTATTTCTCCCAATTGGAGCTGTCACACAGAAATGCAAGGAAACTCACTGAGGCAGTAAA
This sequence comes from Sclerurus mexicanus, assembly GCA_013396755.1. Classification (NCBI taxonomy): domain Eukaryota; kingdom Metazoa; phylum Chordata; class Aves; order Passeriformes; family Furnariidae; genus Sclerurus; species Sclerurus mexicanus. The sequence continues at coordinate 227,120 of VWZF01005528.1, read as the reverse complement.
AGTGTTGCTCAGCTTCAGCAGGAAACACATGCAGGAAATCCTTGGCAAGCCATACGCATCCAAGCAGTGGCAGGGCATAGGAGAAAGCCTTTCCAAACCACCTCACCAGAAAAAGCTGACACCTATCTCCAGTCCCTGCTGCACTACTGCAGTTTCAGCATTAGTGCTTGCAGGGGACACAGAGGTGAAATACCGAAGAGGTCAGCATTAACACAAGAACTGTAAGAAGAGGGGATCTCAAGCTGTGGTATAGCCTGGCAGTAAAATTTCATTTTTTTTTTTTTTTTAATAACAACAGTAAAAAACCTTTTTTTTTTTGGCAGACATCTGTAGCTGTGTTTTGCCATGAGAAATGTTTCAGCACGTGATAGCTGAGTTCATGAGCTAGTGGGAAAGTGTCTTTAACGTGCCTCTTTTAATGAGAAAATTCATGGAGGTGCAAATGAGCAGAGAGCAAAAGGTAGGGGTGTAAGAGACCCCTTGCCAGTTCCCATGGACAGGGCTGCCAGCAGGGACAGCTGGCTCCAGGTCTCTGGCCAGCTCTGTGCCCAGAAGGAGAACACAGGGGCACAAGGGCAGAAGGGCCATCTCAGTTCTATTCCTCCTCCCCCTCCCAATCCAAGGAAGAGAAATAATAGCCCAGCATCAAAGCAAAAAGTGACTGGATCCCTCTTCTTCCTTGGTTCATCTTGTGCTGACCTTCAATTATTGCAGAAGGGAAAATGGGCTGGTCAGTTTGCATTAGAAATTCACTGAAGTAGCTGGTGCATTCTCCTGCTTATCAAATACAAGCCACTTGGATAAGCCCTGTGAGCAATTAGTGCTACAACCTCCAGACAAAAATTTTAGAAGTCCATTTGCATACAGTTAGGAAGGAAAATGTTGATTAATTTGTTCTGATTCACTCCAGAAAAAAATGCTCAGTGTCAGAGAGCTCAGGCAGATTATAAATTGCCTTCCTCAAGATTGTAAATATTTCATCCATGCCTCCCCATGTGTTTTAAAGACATCTTCATGTGCTGTGGCTGTGTGGAAGAGATTTGTTTTAATATTTTACTGAGGAATGCATATTTCATCTGCGTGGTCCTTGCAAGAGAGGGCTTTTTTTTATTTTGAAAAGCTTCTTCAGCTGTGAAGATAGCAAGTGTGGATGATACACAGACATGCCACTGCAATAAACCAGGATGTTGCAGCTGCCCTGAGATGTGATTTTAAATTCACAGGTCAGGTGCGAGGAAAAAAAAGAAGAACGAGAAAAATGGAGCATGCGATGGCTTAGCGGCAGGGGAAACAAGGCATAAACCACAGCACTCAGCCGTGAGCCTCTCATCACCCCAGCTGCAAGTGCGCCAGGGGCCAGGCGGGTCCGGGCAGAGAAAGATTTTTAAACAGTCACTGCTGCTGATTTGGGACAATCACCTCTAGCCATTAATAGCCAGGCATTTACTGATCAGGGCTGGCACAGCATTAGCATCAAGGGATCTTATTTGCATCAAAGGATGGTCAACAAGAGCAAAGCTACGTTTTTCTTGTCAAATATAACCAAGTTTCACCCTATACACTTGCAGAGGAAAAGCTGGAAGTTTGAACTGGGTGCAATCTAGCAGCTCTCGTGGCCTATACAAGAGCCCTTTACTGCCTCTAAACCAGATGTCTCATTCAGGGATACTCTAATTCAGGGGGTTTTTTTTGCAGCACCGGGCCTGCCTGAATTGATACTCCTGCCCCGTGCTGTGAAAGCTGCCCCTCCTTCCTGGGAAAGTTTCTGTCTCCTGCAGCTCCTTGCCATGACAGGCTGTAGCTACACATGCTCAGCAGTGTGCACAGAGAGCTCCCAATAAGGTTATTTGCTGAGACTGGAGTCTGATGCATTTGAAGAGCAGAAAGCAACACCCCTGCCTTGCCAGAGTCAAAGATCTACCTGATCAGAGGGTTCCTTTTCTTGGACAGACTGAAGAAATTTCCCTGGCTCTGCACTCGCAGGGAGACCATCACACCCGCCCTGGAGGGTGATAAAGCCCCAAGAGACTCTACCACAGTGACAGCTCCAACTGCTGGCAAAGCTGCAGACAGTTGCAGGACTGAAAGAAAACAGGGTCCATTCTGTGCAACAAGCAGAATTTTAGGGAGAAAGTTAGGGAGACAGGCTGAAAGAGCTGCCTTTTAAAGAGCTGCTAACATTTACAGTATGCCTTGAAGAATTTTATCTATTTTTGTGCTGCGAGCTGAGCTCTGCTGATCTAAATCCAGATCAGCTCCACTTCACAAACACAGCAGCTCTGAATTCATCCTGGTTTAGCTCTGGCCTTTAATCCTTGGAAAATGTGTCCTGCTCTGAATATTGAAGAAAGAACATATAAGAGTACAATGCTATGAAAAGCACCAGGAATTCAGACCTTGAAGCCAAAGAAGCAGGCACATGCTTGCTGGGGGTGAAACCCACGTGCAGCCAACTGCAGTTATCCTGAGACACTGCAAGCCTGATTCAGCAGCCATCAAAGTCAGATAAGACATGGAAGGCCTAACAGAAATAATGGCAACTTGCTCACATCACTACCAGGGATGGATTTGACTCAGATGGTCTAAAAATGACAATCTGCCACTAACAGCAAGATGCAGGACATAATGAAGACCTGTACTAAAAAAAAAGGTGTGTTCCGTGCCTCTGAGACCTCTCCAGCTTCCAGCACCTGATCCCCTCTGGCCCTCTGCGGGACTGTACTGGGCACTGACAAGGTTTCAGAGCTTCACAAGCACCAAGCAAAGCCTGTATGCAGCTGCAAAGAGCCTGGCATGTTGCTCCTGGGTGCATATTCAGGCCTTCCACTAAAAATCCTTCATGTTTTTTATTGCTGTGAGTTGGAGAAATGCTGTTGAACAGAGAGGAGACATGAGACACTGCCAGCACTTGTCTTCTTCAGGGGTCAGGACAGACCTTAACACCTTCAGAGCTATATCCTGATGCACGCTCAGACACATCCCCCCGGTGAGATGCTCCTGGCCAAGCTGGTGGCCTGGCTTTTAGTTCTCTGGTTCCAACTGTAGAACACCAAAGCAAGGCAGAGTGTTGCTCCATGATGGAGTGTCTCCAGGCTTGGATCAGCATGCACTGGAAACTACTGTTCAGAATGCTCAACTGCACCTAAACCCAACTACTTACCCAGGAGCAGAGGGAGAAGAAGAGGTCTGCTGCTGCTGCACAGCATCTGTCCTGCCGCGCCTTTTCCAGGTACCAGCAGCTTATCTAGCAGACATAATCTGCCTGAAATTGCCTGCATTCATCACTTTTGCCACTGTACTTGCATGCCTTGCAAGCTTTACCAGTTCTTTACAATATAGGGAGCTACTGCTGCCTCCTGGAAGCTGGTTGGGAACTGCTGGAGGTGGTCTGTATGAGTCCTGGGAATAGGAAATGTCTCCCTTTGTCTCTTCCCTGCCAGGCTGCCCAAAGCCTGCTCCCTTTGCCTGCAGTGACGGTCTCTAGAGCATGACCATCTTCCCTACCCTGGGGTAAGGCAGCAAAGACCAGGAGCTTGATTTCTGCTCTGCTCTTAACCTAAATTAAGAAAAGCTTTTAAAAGATCCTGCTTCAATCTCCCCTTCTTGTATGCAGACAAAAAGCCTGCAGGACACAGGAGGGACAGCAGGCAAGCACCCCAAGGCACCCTCTTGTAGCCCTTGGGGGACACCAGCTATTCCCCCAGCCTGGTGGATGACAGTGACCAAGCTTGCTGCTGCTTCTGCTGAGCGTGGCTGCCTTGAGTTGTGCCACCACAGCTCTCCATTTCTGTGAGAAATTGTGCACGGCATCTGGCCACAGATGTTTGGGCGGCCGCACACCCTGCTTGGCCTCCAGCAGCCAGCCCCTGAGGAGGAAGCCTAATTGCTCCCCCAAACACATAACCTTCTGCCTGGATGCACAAGGGAGGTCTCCAGCAAAGGCCAGGCACCACAGCCAGGGCGCTGCAGTGACCCAGGATTTAGTTGTTGCATCTGCCTCTGGTTTCATTCCTGTCAAGTGGCATAAACAACCAAATCAACATTAATAAGGGCATTTGGTGCAGGTTTTTAGGTTCTTATCTTGCTTTTAATGATTCATTCAGCTTCCCTCAGCTCTTGCAACCCAAGCCCTCTCCATTCTTCCTGATCAAAACCTGCCGGGAGCCACCCCAGCACTGTCTGGAGAAGTTAAAGGGATGTGGGCTATGTAGTAGCTGCGAGGACTAAAGGACGCATAAGGGAAGGACAATTTTTCTACAGAGGCACACAGAAATCTGTCACATTTGCTTGAGCTCATTATTCCTAATTAGCAGCTCCACAGACGATGTAACCAAGATACTCCTGCTGCCACCACATTCAGCCCCATCGCATATCCTGATGACATGCTGGCATCATCCTTCACAGCCTCCAGCCCTGTACTGCCACCATCACAGAATGGGGACATGCCACCATGCCATGGCCCCATGACCAGGACAATGCCCTGCTGATGAGGTGGCCACCACTGAGGGGATGGGGGAGCAGAGGTGGGAGTTTTTTTCCCACACTGCATCCTCCATTTTCATGTCTCTACTGAGTTCCAGCAGTGCAGCATGAGGAAAGCCCCCATGTCTGGGGGCAGGAGCCAGGGCATTCCCCACACCACTCCACTCCCCAACTGCTGCAAGTAGGAGGCAGCTAACATCACCTCTGTGCCACGCAGCCCGAGCAGCTCCCAACCCACTTCAACCGGAGCAGAGAAACCCTCTCGCATGTCTCGCATCCGTCATGCAGCTCTCCCTGCTCCTTGACATTGATATATGGTCTTTTTGTCCGGATGCCAGAGGAACCCTTTATACCAGATAGCTTTTATCTCAAAATAAGCCCTGGAAAAATAACACAGGCTTTATTTGTCATTTACTCTGGGAAAGTTTTGAGCTAATAAATAAAGTGAAGTTATTTTAAAGAGCAGCAGCTTTCCTGAAAACTTCAACTTAGGGTTCTGACAGAAATAACAATACCTCCATTGCCTAAACACCCATCACCGCAACTTCTGCAAAATTTGGTTTCTTTGTCTGCAAAGAACAAAACTTTGCAAATCAAATTGCTTTACAGTCATGTAATTAGCAATTAGCTCCCTGGTGAAAAATGATTCCCCCACACAATATCTGGGTGAATCATACCCAAGTGGTTTTTTTTTAACTTGTTTTTTTGCATGTGCACACACAGAGTAACAGAGCGGCCAAGTTCCTTCCTTTAATCTGCCCTTCATTTCAGAGCAATTCAGACCAGAGGTCTTGCCTCTTAAACCAAAGGAGACTTTCAAGTGTTAATGTTGGTATTAGCAATCACAATGCCCCAGCAACACTAAAAGTCAGGGATATGGTCCTGCTTCCTGATGTCAGGCCAGGGCTTCTGAGGACAGCTCAGGAATTCCTGCACAGTTTTGTGGAGCTGTTTACAGTGCTTGAGCAAAGAGGTGAGAACTGCCCCGGCGGAGGTGTGGACATGAGGGAGGCACAGCACCATACAGGAGAAGGACCCTTCACTGTAAGGTGAATTTTGCACCCTTGTTTTCACATGACAGATCAGGGCTATCACATCCTCTGCCAGGACTCACTTTTGCCTAAACCTTATGCAGCAGGGTTGGGAGACACCTCTCCAGGAACAACCATACTTCTCCTTATTCTCTTTTCTTCAGGAGCAGTCATGGCCTTTCATCACTTTCGCAGCTGGGTAGATTAGTAAGAGGATGTTAAAAAAATGAATGGGTCTCAGTAAACTCATCCAGCGATATTGGCCAAGACTAAGTGAGTCCCCCCTGCCCAGGACACCAACACAACCATAAACACTCAAGGGAGCCATTAGAACAATGTATATTTACACATGTATCCATACTTTCAAAGAATCATAGGATGTTTTACCTTGGAAGGGACCTAATTCCAATCCACCTGCCATGGGCAGTGATGCCACCACTAGATCAGGTTGCCCAGGGCCACATCCAACCTGGCCTCAAACGATCTCAGGGATGGGGTATCCACAACTCCTCTGGGCAACCTATTCCAGTGCCTCACTGGACGTTATGCTGGCAAGTCATGTAAGGTGGGCTTCAAAGTCATTTAAACTCTTGAGTCAGTTCAGTTCCCGAATCAGCAAGAAAAACAGCTATAGGGCTTTGCCCTGATAGAGGAGGTTTATGTACACTTTGGATCTAATCCAGGAGTCCTCAGTCACCTCTCAAAGGTGACAGAAATCCCTGTGGCCCAGCAAAGCAGCATGGCATTTGTATCCATGAAAGAAATGCAGGATGGGAGCCACAGGAGGATTTTTGCTTTCTTTTCAGACTGGCTGAGACAGGGATCTATGGGAGCATTGGAAAGCCACCTGCACCCAATGGAGAAAGCAAACACCACTCTGGCAGCCAGAGCTGGAGGGTGCTTGGAGAGAATCATATTATGTGCAGAACTGTCCTCAAGCTTTATTTGTCTGCAGCCTGCACAAGCCCTCTCCTGTATTATTCCAATATGCAAGTCAATCAGGGCTGCTTACTTTAGGTTGCTGTTGGCATTTCTGCTAGCAAGGTGAATGGTTCGTGGGGTACCCAGTGCTTCTATTGTTGGGACTGTTTCCCATTTTGAAGGGAAATGTGACTTTACCAAAATGTGAGAACTCTGAATTCTGCCCCCAACACACATATCGAAGTGTTGCTTTGGGATAAAATAAGTTCACAGTCTGTTTTTATGGTCTTTTTCCACTCTTTTCTATTTAACATTGTTTCACAGAGACTCAGTAACAGCATGCATGACACACTCCATTTATCCCAGCATGGTGAACCAGAATTTTATGTGTAAGAGAGCAGCTTCTCATGCTGAATGAGACACCAGACCTCACTAGAGCAAAACACTCCACCCTTAGCTTGTCATCAGGAAATTTGCCACAAAAGGACTCAGTGAACATGAAGTTAGCTTGAATTCTTTTTGAAAAAATTATTAAAATGAAAGAATCTGACCCCTCTTAAGGTGGGTCTAAGGCTGAAAGGCTACAAAGAAAGACAAGAAGTGCAGCAGCTCTTGTCATGTTCACCAAGAGGATTCATCTTATTTCAAGACGTAGAGGGGCCAGACATCCTCACTGCTTTATGTAAAATCCTCCTTAAGGATTCTCAAAGAAGCTGCCCATCCTCCTCTGCTGAGGGAGGCTTTCTGGATCTGCAGCAGTAGCCCAGATCCTGCATGGACAGCTTCAATGGCTTCAGCAGGCTGTGGTGATTTACACCCTATGAGGAGCTGGCTGTGTGCCTCTGGATGGGTTGCTGGATGGGAAATAGATTTGATTACATGCTTGCTCATTCGGGTTTCAGTGCACCAAGTGGGGCAGCTGCTGTGTGGGATGGGTGGCCAATAGCAATGGATCTGCTCAGCCTGGTTGGTTTGCTGGCAAAAGAAGCCTTCAATATTTTGGCTTCTTCTCCTGCCCCCAGCTCACATGTGGAACAAAAAGTCTCCAACGTTTCTTCAGGGTATAAAGTGGATTTGTGCAGTAACCAAATCAAATTTGAAGAGAGAGTGGGCTGTCAGCTGGAGGTGTCTGGTGTCAGAGCAGAAAATTTGAGGATAAGCATCTAAGAGCCCTCTGTGCAGCTCTATCTCATGCATAGTTCAGATGGCTTCGACCTGGTCCAGCCTTCAGGAAAGGATGGCAGTGAAAGCCAGTGACAATAGTTAAGAGATCTGAGAGAGGTCACAGCTTCGAAAATGTCTCAGAAGTGGAAAACAAGGAGGAAGAATAAGTGGTCAATTTTTGAGAGAACAAGCTCGCCTGCAAGGTGCCATACAGTTGCATGGGTGCATATACAGGGCTTCGTAAGTTCTTTAACAGGCTGAGAAAAAAGCATATACACACACACACACATATATGTATGTGCCCATATATACATACATATACAAATACATTAATATACATGTATATGCATATTTGATCCAAGCTCAGAGAGAACAGTGAGAATCTTCAAAGGCACCTAGGAAGGGTGAGGGAGTGGGAAGATGAAGTCTGAAGAAACTAATGTAAAGCAACACACATCAGTGGCAAAAGACCCAAACGACTCCTACATGCCCTACATTGTAAATCAGCTGTAGCTGCTCCTGAGAAGGACTTCTCAGCAGTCAGCCCAGTGAAGAACTCTGTTCTGGCATCATGAAAACAAAATAAAACCTTTGCCATGCAAACTGTAGATTGAAAAAAATAGCATCAAACCAGCACAATAACATTCAGTAAATCAGCTGCAAGGGCACATATATGGCTTCTGTCATTCTACTTCAGAAAGGGGGGAACATCAAGTAACAGGGTGACAACTGATAGAAGAGTGCAGAGATTTCCATACTAAGCCAGGCTGCACACAGTGAATTTGTTTAACTTAGAGATAAAGCAATATATAAAAGGTCTGCCTGACACTTCTCATTTATTCTTCCTTGACACAAGAATAAATGATCTCTTGGTGAAATAAAGTAAAAGATTTAAAAGAAACAAAAGGTTCTTTATATTCTTACCTAAAGTGCACCAAATTGTGGCACTAAGTGATGAAGTATTGCTGAGGTCAGGAGATTAGCATGATTAAAGACAGAATCAGATGTTTAGGAGGAAAATGCAGTTACTTCAAATGAAAGCTTAGAAAAAAGCATGTAAACCCTGTGTTTTTTTATGAAGAAGCATCAATAATATGCTTGCTCTTTCAGTCCAGGGAAGAGAACTAGGAACAAAGAATTGGTCCAAAGGTGCTGGAGGAGGGTTCATAGCCCCAAGGCAGTGATTCTGGAAATGGTGCATCTTTCCCACCACCATCCTGAGTTGGGTGCACAGAAAGGGGAGATGCTTATGGGCAGGGACATGACAGCCCAGCACCAGTGGGACTATCACTGCAGTACCTTTCAACTTCCATGCCCACCTTTTACTATTGTCATTCAAGGGCCTGGTAAATGCTGAAGACCAGATCTGGAAAGCTCACCTGGCAATAGTGGACTCAGAACAGTGGGGTACCCTTCTGCTCATTTGAGAGAGTCTGATCTAACCTACATGGCCAACAGCACAGCAATAAGAGGAGCCTAAGGAATCCAGGAAATTACTGAAATGTGTAACTGCCTGCAATAAGATGAACAAAAAATTTGCTGTTTGCAGACAGCAAAAAGGGTTGAATTTACTGTATAAGGGGAGTAATTTAACTCCCTTTTCTCTGGACCATTTAAGAGTCAGTATAACCCCTTGAGGAGGGTTTCCCCTGGCTCTCAGTGGATAGGATTTCATCCATCAGTAGAGTTTTTATCCTACGGCAACCTTATTTCTCCATCTTCCCTCCCTAGTTTGACTCCTTTCAACCCTGTGCTTCACAGCTGAGTGCCTGGGTTGGAAGAGATGGGTTTGGAAATGAAATTACTGCAAGATGCAGAGGGCAAGCAGGCAGCCCAGGGTGCACTTCCAGAGGTCACATCCTCCTGTCCTTTCCTATGGGAAAGTGCTCTCTAAATCTGCTCACACCCTTCTCTAACAGTTTCAGAGCCCAAAGCTGACCACCCAGTTACATGCCTGTGATGCCTTTCTCCATCTGGGTTACCCTGGCGTGGCCACTCTGCTGCAGGAACAAAAGACTTTTTCCTCCATCCCTCTCTCTGCCTTTGCTGGGACCCTGATGGAGTTGTTCAGAGTTAAAGTGACTCTCCCCTAGAAAGTGTGAGCAAAGTGGCTGCTCCATGTCAGTGGTGGGGATATAGAAAAGGACAAGATCTTCTCACGGTGGGCTCAGCTTTGCAGTGGGAATGAAACTCCAGTTCCTGGCTGCTGTGAGGCAAAATCCGCCAACTGAGCCAATTAAACCCCTCATCACGGAGGGAGCGGGGGGGGATGTGTGCAGAGTGAAACAAGTTCAATTTTTAGCTATGCATGCCCTTGGACACATCAATATTTTCTTCTCGTGCCACAGAAGCACTGACATCTTTCATAGGGAGCAGCTCTGGGATGACAGAAAGGGAGGAGCAGCAGCACAGAAAGAAAGTGTCTCTGCCAGGACCTTGCTGTAGCTTGGCACCTGAACTGGGCAGAACTGATTTTGTTGGTGTTCAGTGGGTTCTGCCCATTTGGCCACCCTAAGTTTGCTCTTCAGCAACAAAAACAGTGACTGCAGCTGACTTGGGACTTACCAGCCACAGAAACAACATGGAGTTTTGCCTGGTACTGAACATGTGCAACCAGGACCTAGGCATGGTGATGCCTGTAGCTGAAGTAGGGGTGCACAGAGGCCTGCTGGTCACCAGAACTTGTTACTAGCTCCCTTTCAGTGGTCTTTTCCAAGGGGAAAAAAGATCCTGATGCTATTCCCAGCCCCTGCCCTGCCCTTGGTAACCCCAGTGGGCTACCATCTCTTGTCGTCTTCTGTTTGCTACAGGGGGATGAAAAAAGATGGGTGACATGTAAACGCCAGTGTTCTGGGATTGCTGAGCACACATGCCCACAGGAAATCTCCACCACAGACTTCCCTATGATCTCATAGAGAGAGTGGAAAGGTAAGATCTATGTTTTCAGCTGAGGCAGTGTGGTTCACCAGAGGGAGCAGATCTGTGATTGCCTAGGCTGTCTGCAAAGCGGTTTGTTTGTGGGAGAAGCCTGCACAGTCACCTGTCACAGTTACACCATGACACTGTAGCCTGTAAGTGTTTCAGGGACCATCTTGCAGGGGACTTGTGTAAGGTGATGGGAATGAGCATGTGGTGTCCTCCTGCACTGGTGCAGGGAGTACCATATGCCTGACTTGATGAGGACATTGCTTACCTTTACAGATAGCTTAGCTAACCATACTTGAATCTGAAAGCCCCAGTGCATGTTTCCTTCTGCTCATCCTCACCATCCACAGCTCCATGGGTAGATGTGGGGTAGCTGGGCAGGACCAGGACAGTGCTCTGGCAGCACCTGGCAGAGCCTGGTGCTGTTTACAGCCCATTAGCCTAGAAAAGGGCTTTTCAGTGCTGCTGAAAACAAAATACACAAGCCAGAGCTTAAGGGGGAGGTGAGTGGCCCCTGTTCCTACTAACTTACCACTCTTCCAGTGCAAAAGTCCAGGCTCCCCAACAAAGGTGGACAATGTCTAGAGAGAAAGAAATACCTTGATTTTTTCTGGTTGGACTCTTGTTTGCCATCAACAGGCTTAAACTGGCTTTCGAACAATATGTTTTTGATATTTTGTTAAAAATATTTAGAGGTGTTTAGCCCCAAAGCAGCATCCAAAGACTTCTACAGAAGGGCTTGGGGGTTTTCTTCCTTGCCCTTCATCAGGGCTGTTTCACCAAGGGGCAGTGGGAAAGTCTTCAAGTCCCTTCAATCACCTTGCATGGTCCCTGTGAGACAAACAGCCCCTTGGTATGGGAATAGCTTCACCACTGGCCATGCAAGGGGAATCATGTCTGGTCAAGACCCAGTTCCACCATGGCAAGGAGAATGGCTGCAACATGTCCCCATGTAAGTTAGTGGGATCTGGGGAGGTCCCCTGGTCCCTGGAGGGTCCATGGAGAGAAAATGGACTTGGTTCATGGTAAAGGGAAATTCAGAGCTGGAACACCACTGAGACAGCATGAGGGCTCTGGGTTTTATATGGACAGAGAGGAGTTGCTCAGACACAATCCTGAGAAGGTGATTTGGGCAATCAACTATCCAGAAATGGGCAGAGAAATCATTGTCACCAGTGGCTGCCCATCCCATAAAACCCTGTCAGAAAAGCAGAGAAAGTGAGTTTAGGGGGCAGCAGCTGATAGGATGGAGGTGCCAATGCTGAAAGTCTAAAACACTCATCTGGGATGTACAGAAATGTAGATGGGTCTGTCTCTGTCACATCCCCAGCAACTCCCCCAAAGCTAGGGATCAGACAGCTTTAAATATAAGGTTTCTTGATCCTTATGCAAGCTTTAACCCTATAGTGGAATCCTTTGGAAAGTAGCAGGAGCTATGGCTTTGCATCGTTAAGCATGTCAACACACACTGGACATGCTCTCCTGCAGTCCCAGCTACTATTTCTGTCCCTGGCTTTCCACAGCTTCTTCCAGAGATGCCAGCATGGTATCCAATTAACTCATCAGTCACAGCTCTGTGAGCTTTGCTGGTTGCAAACTCTCAACTACATAAATAATAAATAGGAAAACTAACATCTTGTGTCTGTTCCTCTGCTCCTTTCCATTGCAAATGCATCTGGTGCAGTCATCTTAGTGCATGCTCACACACACACATGCATGCGCACATGGAGACACCAAGTGCCCGCACTCCAGTTTGATTAATTCTGCATTTGGTGATGTGTTCAGTTTGTGGCAAGGCTGTACACATGACAAGAAAATAAGGCTGGCTTTAACAGACCTCATTTTCATTCATCTTGTTGCTTCTTTCTCCCTCACTGCAGAAAGGAACTCAGGTTAATCAGACATAAGGAGTCGCCTTTGTAGAGCTGGTGGGAGCTTGCAACAGGGCTGCACTGGTTATTTTCCATATTCCTCTGAGGCCCACGTAGGAACAGACGTTTAGTCCAAACTATATTACTTGGCTAACAAGATTTACAAGCAGTTTGAGATAATGCAATCATTTCCAAAATGAAGGAAAGACATTTTCTAAAAAGTAAACCTGGGAGGAGGAAGCTGAGGGCTCATTTTCTCAAAATTCATTATCCACAGCCTGGGTTTTGCATGTATGTGTGTGGTACTTTCAGACTATGAAGACCGAATTAAGGCCAGCTCCGTAGATAGCTTTAGGTGCAGCATCACTTTTCATCTTCATCTGGATTTTTCCCTTCCCTCTGCCTCCCATGAATCTTATACAAAAAAACAATAGCATCGAATTAGGTTGCCCAACCTTGCCTTGTCACCTTGTGTGTTACTCCATGCAGCCCTCACTTGTAAGCAACAATGCAAGAGCAGAATATGTATCAATACAAACAGGAATGCTGAGCTAATGCAATAACGCTCTTCCAGATGGATGCCTGCTTTACAGAGACTGTGCCTGCTTCCTTATTCACCTGAAACTGTGGAGTAATGTGATTAGCTTTCCAAAATGATTGATGGTCATTGACTCATAGAAATCAGAGATGGAAAAACCAACTGCATCATACTGCTGTCCATCACGTCACCTATGGATGCATTCACACACAAGCTTCCTGCTGCTGATGCAGGATCCCTCCCTAGTGCTGACTACAGCTGGATTTTAAATTACTCCAGCGATGGGGTTTCCAGTGTCTCCCTGAAAGTCCGTGAGCTAAGTAAGGCAGACGTCACCTCCTACACTGAAAGTTCTTCCTCCCCAAATGACTAATTTGCTCTTGCTCCATCATCCTTGCTGAGCTTCAGCATCCTGCTGAGTTCCCTGCCAGTGAGCAGTCTTGTCTCAGCTCCACCAAGCTCTGCACACACATATCTGCTGTTTCACTACAAGCACATCCCTCAGGCTTTCTCTGACCCTGTGTCCGTGGTCCTCCTGGGCTGTCTACTGAACCATGTCCATGTAGGCAGCTAAGGTTTAACTGCAGAAGGATGAGGAGATGTGGGTGGTCACGGTTGAAAGAGCAGGATGGCCAAGGCAGAGGAACTCCAGATAGGTCAAGGACTGTGCTCAGCACAGTAGAAGATGCACTGAGATGTGACTGAAGGAGCAGAGGGAAGAACAAGGGATCAAACTTTACTCCTCCCACAGAAGAAAGAATGGAGTGCATTAGAAATCCTGCATGGCTGTAAAGACAAACTACCTTCATGCACTTCATTTGCCAGGTTTCATGTGCGCAACAAGGTCTGGTAAGTGTACAGGATGTTTACTATTAAATGCACTATTTATTATTTACACAGCAAAAAACGCATGCTAAGGAGCTCTTCCACGGCAAGCAATGTGCTGAGCCTGGCCCCAAAAAACCTCCTTTGCTCCTCCTATCAAGGCCAAGAGGAATAAACTCTTTAAAAAGTCTGGAAACACATCCACTGGCAGCAGGAGTGTATGTAGGTCATGGTGATGCAGTGGAGCCCCGGGCCATGGCCAGGCTGGCCAAGGCTGCCTGGGGCCAGTTGTGGCTTCGACTCTTTCCCCAGTCTGCTCCTGCCACACATCTCTGCCCACAGCGTGGTGCCACTCTGCGCCTTTCCTCCTGAGCTACACCATGGGGAAAATATCCTGCCTTCGGTCTTTTCTGATTTCTGACAAGGTGAAAGAAGAAAGGGGAAAAATAAACAATTTCAAAACAGGGCAATGCTGCACATCAATGCAGAAAAGGGAAGAGAGAGGCTGGATAGGGAGCTCACCAAACCAGGGTATGAGTGCAGGGGGAGCTTCACCAGGACTCTGGATCTAAGTGCAGGGGAATGGGACTGCGAGGCTTCAGAGAGGGATTCTTGCTAGAGGCAGTGGGGAAAAGCTCCAGATCTCTTTGGAAATCCCTCTCATTTCACATGGTTACAAACAGAGCTGGGTTGCCAATCAAATACAAGAGAGTTAAAGCTAAATGTACCTGCCAAAGCCTTAGACCCAACCCCAGGCAGTGCTTCTTTAAAAGAAAAAAGTATATTTCTCTTAACTGGTCAATAGTTCAGACTCCAGCTAAATTTGTAGCAGCTTACAGTAAACCCAAGCATCAGCTCACTTCTCTAATGTCTGCCAACCATCCTTGTGCCGCTGCTGGGAGCATGGATGGATCCTTCCTCCTGTGGCAGCTTTCTCTTGGGATTGCTGACTGTGCCAGGCCACCCCAAATCCAGCCCTGTCATGTCCAAGAACACTCTCTGGCTCAGGGCCAGGCAGGCAGGCTGCCCTCCCCATATCTTTGAAAGTCCTGACTGTTTTATTTTGGAGATATTGACAGCAGGAATCATCTTCTGAAGGAAGGAGTGGGCTCCTGGATTATGTCACCACCAAGGCTTGTCTCCCAGCGTTGCCACCGAGATGGCTGTGACATAAACAATCGCAATGGCTTCAAGGGGATTTCGTGTTGATGCATTCAGAGTACCTCACTGCCTGTCCCCCAGACACAGGAGCCGTTCAGGAGGCATGACTTTTCAAAGAAAGCAGCTGCAACATTTTCTCCTTGCACAGAGCAGTTTCTTCTAAAAGAGACAGAGTTAGCACCAACAGCCAGCAGCACACAGTGTAAGAGACTTTCAGCTGATCCTTTCATCTCCACCATCACCACACTGTGATAACCAAAGTTAGACACTTTCATATCAGTGCTTCTCCCACATAGCTTCCATCAGACCCTTCTCCAGCACTGAAATGCCTTTCATTCCTTCACAGACTTGTATTTGTTGATGAGAAAATGAAACTCAAAGCTCCAGAAAATACATATAAAATCCCATTGCACCCAAACACCCTGTATATCAGTCAGAGAATGTGCCTCCTCATGACCAGTGTGTGTGTGCTTAGCTCCGAAATGAAGACAGAGATCTGAAGAAAGTTCCTTACCCAAATCCCACCATGCTGAATATTTCTAAGGATGCATGATGGAAGCCCAGACCCTTTAGCTTCCAGATACCCAGTTGTTTGCACAGTGCACTTACTGCTCATGTGCAGAGCTGTGTTGCACTGAGTCAGCAGAAGCTGCCTGATACACTAAAGCAGCTCAGAGTTCAACGTGATGGAAGAAGCAGCAGGTGAAATACTCTAACTCATCAGACATTGTAAGATATCATAAGTAATAAGCACCAGTGGCAGTCTACAAAGTGGTTTATAATGGGCTTGATGAGTAACTCAGCTGAGCCTCTGCATTACACACAAGACAAATCATTTCATTTCTGTCATGCAGCAGCCCATCTGCAGTGTGCAAGGAACCATCCCTGTTTCTCACATCTCAAGGGCTTCGGATGAAAGGGTGAGAATAGCTGCCAAAGCCAGGCAACACAAGGCAAATTTTTCACTTAGTCCCAAAAGAGATGTGTGCTTCTGTATGCCAGATTTCTATAGTTGGGGAGCACTTGATATGCACAGAGTGCAAAGCCCTATGTGGACACAAATAACTGTGAAAAGTTCAAGAAGTGAGCTGTGCAGGTTGATAGCTGTTCCCAAATTCAAAACCAGATTTGGCTAGACGCACTGCCTTATATCTTATAAAGCTGCACTGATTTCTGCCCTGTGCAATACTTCTGAAATTCAGGGAACAAATATCTGCAAGGGGAACCCATAGTGAACTCACATACTGTCAGGTGCAGAAGTTATAAGCACTCACTTCTTTGACCTTATCCAATGTATCAGTCCTGCTTTCCCAACAGAGCCTCCCTGGCTATCTGCCCAGGGGGATCCTACTGCTTCAACTTTTCTAATCTCCCTGGATTTTTCACCAGGCTATCTCTATTCTGTCTTGTCTACTAAGGGTCCCTGAGTAACATACTCTCTACTTTGAATTGCTTGAGTAATGCAGAGACACAGACAAGCCAACAAAGAACTTGTCTTATTCTCCTGAAGGATCTGAGTCAGCATCTTTTCATGTACCTGCAACAAGGAAACTTTTGCTGCGCTTGCAGCACATGTGCAGGACATATTACATCCTGAGCATGTGCTTCCTAGCAGGTTCATCTGGAAATGCACAGCAAGGCTGATGTGGCAAAAAGGCACTTGGCGCTTTGCAGAGCATTCACAGAGTTGGAATGATAGTAAGCATTCATCCAGGACTGACAGGCCTCTGGGACTTCAGCCTTGAAATTCCTCTGCTTGCACAGAGGCAGCGTTTTGCGAAGGTCCTATCTGGAGAGAAGCAGATTCCTGCTCTCTGAGCCTATTACCTCGCTGAGACAATTGTGGGAGAAGATGAATTCCTAATGGAAATGGTATCTGCGGTTTCAGAGTCACACAGAGAGACCAAGCATTTGGAATGTAACCACCCCCAAAATGTTGGTCATCAAAGTAACCTTAATTGATTAATCATGTTTGCAGCAAAACATATACGTGTGTCAATCTCACCAAGGGTGCTAGGGCATTCCTGGAGGGTGTTGACTTTGGGATTCACATGTGGTTCGCACTCTAGTAAAGCCCAAGCTATGCTGCGTGGGGGCCCTCAGATGCCCTTCATTTCTCCCTTGCATGGCAGGTGGGTGAACAGCTCATCCCTGGGCATGGGCTCTGACAGTGAGCCAAGCTGCCGGGTGGAGAAGCCTTGAGCTGGGGGAGAAACTGAGCATGAGCCAGCTCATCCCTGCAAGGTGAGTCCTGCTTGCAGTTATCAAGCTTCTGCTGGAGAGTAGGAAGGCTCTGCAGAGGGATCTGGACAGGCTGGATCGATGGGCCGAGGCCAAGGGTATGAGGTTCAATGTAGCCTGTACATTGCTACAGGCTGCAGGAAGAGTGGCTGGAAAGCAGCCCACTAGAAAGAGACCTGGGGGCGCTGGTCAGCAGCTGGCTGAACATGAGCCAGGGTGTGCCCAGGTGCCCAAGAAGGCAAATGGCATCCTGGCCTGTATCAAAAATAGTGTGGTCAGCAGGACTAGGGAAGTGATTTTCCCTCTGTACTTGGCACTGGTGAGGCCACACCACACTGTGTCCAGTTCCAGACTCCTCACTGCAAGAAAGCACTGAGGTGCTGGAGTGAGTCCAGGGAAAGGCAATGAAGCTGATCAAGGGGCTGGAGCACAAGTCCTATGAGGAGCAGCTGAGGGAACTGGGGTTGTTTAGCTTGGAGAGGAGGAGGCTCTGGGAGACATTATTGCTCCCTACAACTACCTGAAATAAGGCTGCTGCAAGGGAAGGGTTGGCTCCTTCTCCCAGGGAACTAGTGACAGGATAAGAGAAATTGCCTCAAGCAGTTCAGGTTGGACAGCAGGAAGAATTTCTTCACTGAAAGGATGGTCAGGCATTGGAATAGGCTGCTCAGGGAAGTGGTGGAGTCACCATCCCTGGAAGTGTTCAAGAAATGACTGAATGTGGCACATAGTGCTGTGGTTTAGTTGATGTGGTGGTGTTTGGTCAAAGGCTGGACTGGATGATATTGGAGATCTTTTCCAACCTTAATGATTCTATGATTCTAAGTGACAATGCACTTCTGGGCTTTTGCCATGAGAGATGGGTTCATGCCAAATGGAAAGACATCAAGAGATAACGTCTTCAAATTGCTTTGAATCACTGACTTGCATTTCAGTCCACTGCACTGAAGGGGAGCAACCCTAGCCACCCTCTGTTCTGCATCCCTGTGTGCAGAAAAACCCTGGAAAACCACCTGAGAAAACCCCTGGCTGAACTTTGCCATAACTGATATGCCTCAGGCATGGGGACAGTGGGTTCTTCCTCATCACAAGGAGAGCCATTTCCTGAAACTCATCCCTCTCTCACACATAGTTCTGCAGCCTGAAGCAGCATAGACAACATCCTTCAGCCCCCACAAGCTCATCTGCCTCCTGCTCAACAGCAGCAGGCAGACTTTTGGCTGCAGATTTCACCAGCAGCCCGAAAGTGGAACTCTCCATTCTATGACATTTCCAGGCAGCCCTGCTGTTCCAGCACTTCTTGCACTATAGGTTTCAGCTTTACCTAGAGCTGATTTTAAACCTTAAAGGGCTGGTTTTCGCCATGCCACAAATAGCCCTCTAACAGCACCGCAAGAATCACCTATTTGTTAGAGGAGAAGGGTTTATTATAAAAGAGGACAGAAGTGCCTGGGGTCTTTTAGTTAAAAAAATAACTTAAAGCAATCAAATTGTTTTCTAAACTTTGTGCTGCCATTGGTCCTGGCTGGCTGCAGGTGGGAGTCCCTGCGGTTGTCGGCTGTCTAGCCCTGTTAGAGTGTGAGGTGCAGGACTGGACTCAGCAGCTCTTGTGCCATAGCTGGCATTTCCAAGTGCAGTTGTGCAAGCAAGGCAGGCTGGATGCAAGACCAGAAGCACACCAAGCCATACCTAGTGTGCAGTTTGTCTTCCCAAAGCATGGCAAAATAACAGCACAGTCCAGTGTTCCCTCCAAATTCATGACCATGAAACATCTGTGCTTTGCTGCCTTCATCTATCTGCTTCATAACAAATACCTGCATCTCTGATGGCAAAAAATAAGGCACAAACAGCTGCCCTTCACACAAGAACCCGAAAACTGTCCAGGGAAGTGTGCAAACTCTGGCTTCTCCTGCTCTACTGCCAGGAGTTTGTCAGTAGAGAGAGGGGAACAAACTCTTCCTGGCTGAAATACGGCTTCCGAGAGGGCTGCAGTGACGCAGAGCATTTCTGTTCTGAGCCACTTCTCCTAAGGTCTCCAGCACCCGGCTGCTTTCCCAGACCTTGCTTTAACTCTCTTGGAATGACAGGAGGGGATGGGCATGCCATGGAGACCCCCCTTCTGGGGGCCTGCCTTTAGGCACTGTGACAGTGGGCTTTCAGTTTTCAGGTGGTCATAGGGAGGACAGAGGCATCCAAATATGCCAAAGTGCTGTGGGATCTGCTGCTTGCCCAGTTAGATACACCTAATTCTGCAACATCAAAAGTCTCAGGCTCTCCAGTTCTCCTCATTTCCTAATTTATTCTCTCAGGTTAAGATGACTGGTTTGTTCCAGTGTAGCTCTTCTTCAAGGCAGAATCAGAGACTATTCCAGCTTCCACCAGCTGGGTAGTAAACAAGGATGATACTGCATTGTGGCAGAGAAATTAGCAAACGGAAAGGAAAGCAGAGTGAGGGGATGAGCATGGATGAAAGCCATCACATCTGCAGTGATTTATTTTCAGTTTTACTTGTTAAAACTGCTCTGGGTACAGATTGCCTTTCCCCACTTTGTCTTTGTTAGTGCTCCACCTTGAGACTGGGCGAAATGGGCATTTTGATAGACTACCTGGAAGCCTGGTTAATTTCCCTGGTGTTTCTCTGTGGTGTGATGAAACAACTGCCTCAGAAAGCTGGGGCAACCACATCAGGGAAAGCCTTTCCTTTCTCCAAGGCAGGTCTGTGTTGCAGTGCCCTAAAGAACAACTGTGTCCCCACCCCTGAGGCAATGCCATTTGCACTGGCAGCTACAGGTCAAGAAAACAGCAGGCAAACAGATTTCTTCTCTCTCCAAATGTTCTGCCACCAGGATCAGGGGACAGGAAGATACACGTGGACGCCTCTGATTTGCTGCTTCAGATATGGTACTGAGGGCTGTCAGGGCCATGGAGAAAGCAGGCTACAGAAGACACCCAACACTAAAACTGACCAACCAGCATCAAACCCACACTGTCTTCCTGTAAGGCTTCATCCTGACTGAGAGGCTGGTGCCAGCATGGACTCGGGGTCAGCAGGACTGCCAGTTCTCATGTATTCAGATGAGTTCCATGGCTGGTCACTTGAGACTTAAGAGCTGGGGGTGATGTAGTGTGGTTTTTTAATCCACTTAAGACCCCTATCTCAGTACTGCAGAATAAATGAATTTTTGCTACAGTCCATAACCAGCACTTCTTCCAGCTTGCAGGACCACTTCAGAACAGGATATGGGATATGGGATGTCCAGTAGAATATCTCTCACCAGTCACAGTGTGGTCTTCAGCATTTCCTTGAGTCATACTCAACAAGTACTAAGGCCTGCTCTATGCTAGAGGAAATTCAAGGCAAGGATATTTCACAGCACTGGAAGTTATGGTGAACAAAACTATCTTTCCCATGGAAAATAAAGTTGTTCCAGAGAGGCGCATCTCAATTCCTCACAAGTGGAGTCTGCACACCAGCCAGCATAGGATCTCTTTGTGTGGGAAGCAAAAAGCAAACAGGGAGTTTCTTCCTCTTGCACTGATGGAGACCACAAATAGCTCCCTTGCAGGTGGGCAAGCTGCCAATGACTCCCAAACATGAGCCATCCTCAAGAAACCATCTTGTCACATTAATAGCATCAACAGTTTTCAATCAGCTTTTTTTCTCTCCTTCATTTAGGTCATCAAAGTGTTGAGGGCTGGTGCTGCTCCAAAGGAATTGGGTTCCTTCAACAACAGTTTTGCATCTATCTCTTCTCCCCAGCTTGCTCATGTCTTCCACATTCCCAAGGGTTTGTGAGACCTAATCAGCCAGATTCAGGAGCACCTGCCATCCTGCATTTTGGACCTGAACAGGACATGCTGCAGCAGAACCAAATAAAGGGCACTGATTTCACAAGTCAAAGGCTTCTCTGGAGCAATGGAAAAATACCTACTTCCCATGTTAAACTAGGATTTGTACATCTGTCTTCAGTGCCTTGCACAAGGAATTACAGCTGCCTCATCGGCAGGATTTAGAGCTGCAGCCAGCTCAAAAAGGTCACGAGGCTGTGTTTATTTTCTGACAGATGTATGGGTTTATCACATCCTCTCCTTTGAATATATATGCCCTCCAGTATATATATATATGCAAGGTGTCTTTGGACAGAACTCTGTGAATATGACTGAGAGAAGATCCTGGCTTTTTCTAGCATTAAGCTTCCTGTCCAAGCACAGCAGGACTGATAGCAACAGGCATGCTGAAGAATGGGTTTCCTCACTTATTCATGTACCATTTTGGGTCTAATTTACCCTAGGTGGCAGCTACTAATTTGACAAGTACTTTAACCAGGCACGTTTTTAGAGTGCTTCCCTTGCTCATGTGTGCTGGGCTATATGGCTGCGCACTGTGGTTGTGCCTCTAAAATTATGGTAGCTGATTAAGTGAAGGCAGAAAAGGCAGTTAAAACTCAGGCAAAAGCCTGCCAAGTTTCTAATAAAATTCAAAACACAGCAATATTTAAGAGCGTACAGGAAACCAGCATTTGTCTGTGTTTCAGTCTGCCTTGAAATCCCCTGAGCAATCAACCCACATGGAGGCAGCTTAAGGAATGGAAAAATCAGTCACTTCTATTTTTCATGTCTTTTTTAGTCCGCAAAGTACAATATGCAGTGGGAAAATGAGATCCAAAACACTTACTCTGCAACAAAAGCAATTTTGGTTGTTTTCAACTTGAGAAAACCAATGATACCACTTCCTAAGGCCTCTCAGAACAGAAGTCCATGGATGCTTGACCAATCACCTATCCTCAAATATGATGTTTCTTAAAAGAGTGCACTTGTTCCCTAGCTCCCCAAATGATCCCTTAGTTCCACGGGTATCCATGTTGGGATCCCAGAAACTTGTTCACAAATGTAAGTAACAAAAAGAAAAAAAATCTATTCCTCCCACCATTACTACTGCAGTTCTTAGTTATTTAGTGCTCCACTCCCAAGCAAGTTTCCTAAGTACCATAAACCACATTTTAGCTGCTTGTTTTACCAACTGTAATTCCAGCTCACATAGTATGAGAAGAAGTGTCCTGCAATGAGAAGTACCTTTCTTTGTGATAACTTTGGCTCTAAATTTCATATCTGAAGTACTAATTGCTCTTATGGTCAGAATCTTTCACAGTTTTCCTTTTGAATATAAGGGATTTCAGATCCTTAAACAAGGCAGCATAAATGACTACATTTGAGTAGAGGCCACTTGCAACTCTGACTTAAGGAAAACTTCCTTATTTTCTCTAAATGCCCACAATTCTCTTTAGAGGAATAATATGTACTATCAGATCTGCCCAAAAATGTCCCATTAAAAGTTTTTTCATTACCCAAGAGATACCTTACAATTATTTGCTGAAAATGTCAAGCCCTTTCTATCCTCCAAATGAAATGTTTAAATACAACATTACCCCAGACTAATTTTTACAGTATTATTTTCAGTGTTCTTGTTATATCTATTATTATTATTATTGAAATACCTATTTCCCTGCCATTATTTTACATCCTCACTGTTGTTGTTTCCTACCCAATTCTTTGATTTTCCTTCCAGCTTTTCATTCATTTTTCAAAACTGTCAAAAAACGGAAGGGAGGAGAGACTGCTCTCTTACTTCTCTTTGCTAAACAGTTTTCTAAATTCTGAAATGCTGCAAGTCATCACAGCCATGGTTTTACTTTTACTTTTGCCATATCAGAGATTTCTTCCCATAACCCCAAAGAACTCTGGAAAAAGATAGACAGTAGAAGAAGAGCAGTTTAAGAAGGAAAGTAAGTAAAGATTTTCTTTCCCACCCCTCCCAGGGACTTGACCTATGGTCCTGTTTGGAAAGATGGAAGAAGAGCCAGAAAGCAAAGAAAAGGTGAATATTCTGGGTTTTGGGTTGGTCTTAGGGACTTTACCTGGATTACTCTAGCATTTTCTTGTTTCAACACTGTGAGGTTCCAGTTAAATTTCTTTTCACCCTCTTCAATGAGCTCTACCTTTCAGACTATGTAATAACCTTTCCTATTTAATATTTCACTACCTCACCTTGCATTTGCTTCCAAAAATAGGGCTCAGCACTAATTATCTCTGGTTATGGGAATAATTAACTGAGACAAGAGTCCTCCCCACAGACAAACCTGTGTCGTACATTGTGTCTCCTTTTATCACATCCAAACACAGTTCCAAAATTCTTTGTGAAAAGAAAATTGTAAGACACAGGTCACCTATCCCCTGCCATGGTATTTTGGTTTCCCTCTGCTCAGGATACACCTCAAAGGCTCTGTCCTGGTAAAACACTGTCTCTCAGGACATGCTGCCCTCAGGAAGTCCAGGCACAGGCAGTTTCCTAGTTACAAGGTATTTATCTTCCACACCAAGTGTCCCTTTTCCGCTGGTGAGATACAGGGTACTAAAGCTCTGGGGCATTATCAGCCTAAGTCAACACATACTATTAATAATCATTACTTCTGCACTACATATTGCTTGGCACCCTCAGCCAGATTTAGCTCTGCTCTCTGCATCACAGTTGTACACATGCTCATTACCACGCAGTTTACAACCAATGCAATTACTTGGGCAAGTACTAAAACTACAGATATGGCAGAAGGACTTTTTTTATCTCTTGAACCATCAGAAAAACGGGGCTAGAAAACCTCCACGCTGAAAAACCCCCCACAATAAAGTGATTGTTAAGGGGATTTTTTTCCTCCCATACTTGCTTGATTGTTTGCCTTTTTTTCTGCTTACTGGTTATTATGGATTACTGCCCTAATCATGCTGGCAGCAGCATTGCCAGGCCCTGTTTTTTTGTGGTGAGAAGGGAGGCAGATGAGTGTGAGCATGTGGGTGCTCCTGAGCTGGGGAAAAGCAAGAGCTCAGGGCAGGACAGCTGAGATGGGCCAAAGGGACCAGTTCAGACAGGGACAGAGGGAATCACTGCCCCATAATTGCAAAGTTCTAGCTATTTTCAGAGCATAACTAAGTTTGTCTGCTTTTAATTCTGAAGCATAACACTTAGAGTCCTTTAAATTGCCAGAATTAAGGGAGGTCAAAAAACCTGGAATAAGGACAAAGCAAACAGAAATTACGTTTAGAGAATGCTTCTGTTAACTCTCAATGTCCTGTGCTGGAGAGAAAGAAAAATGCTAAAATCTTAAACTTTTCTACTTCCACTGTGTGTCATAGACAGAAAACCCTGGCTTTGCAGGGGAATACCACTGACCCACACTGTTTTCATTGTTTTGAACAATGATACCCTGTGTTTCTGCTGTCCAGATCGTGTCCATCCAGCCTCATACAAATGTGCCCTTGTTTGGACCATCAAATCAATGCTCATAAGTTTTTGGAAAGCCCTGTGTCTCCCAGGTACATGGATCAGGACCTCCAAGCCATGAGCAGCTGCTCTGGCTTTCCTTCATAATGCACATTAAGAGACTGTCTAGGAGGGAGGTGTCAAGCAATATGAAAGATCTCAAGGAATTATTGAAAAAAACCCAACTATTCCCCAAACCCATGAAGTTCTATTCCAGGTTTGAAATGCAGTGGGTAGAGCTGAACCCAGTCTTTCAGTCCAAAAAATGGTAAAACATATTAGAAACCTTATGAATGCCTGTTGTTTCCCTCAGAAGGCACTCACTGACTGAAGCCAGCAAGAGGAGGTTGTGGTTAGGACACAGCTGCTGTTTTCCTCCTCCCAGCAGACTCAAATCCTACCTGGGGGCTGCTGAATGAAAGCTCATCTCCAAAGCCCACTGGCTGGCACTTAAGTAGGTTCCTGCAGGCTGGTCCCAGACCCCTGTGCCTCCGTTTCCCATCTGCAAGGGCAAGATTTATGGTGCTGGCACAGCAGGGCCCTGCTTTTGGACACTGGATGTGGAAATACTGCTCTGCCACCCAAAGCAATAAGCTGCTGTGGGTGCTGGGAGAGAACAAGTGGAGAGGGGATGCACAGGAGGGGAGTGCCACAAAGGTTGTGGGGGGACAGGATGCAAGCATGTGGCCCACATGGTGACAAGTGGAGGCAGAGCTGCAGAGGAGGTGAAGGACAGCAGAAACAAAGAGGGGGGTAACCACTCTGATGTGGGTGCTCTCAGGATCCCACTCTGGTTAAAGTGCCCAAGGACAGCTGGTAACACACCATGTAGAAAAGATCCCATATGTACCGAGAGGATGATTCTGTGGTGTTGGATCAAGGGTTGGACTTGATGATCTCAGAGGTCTCTTCCAACCCAGCTGATTCTATGATTCTATGACTGGCAAGCAGGGGAGTTCCCAGCACAGGCAGGATGACTTCAGAGCAAGGAGAGCCAGGCAGGGCTGGATAAATCCCAAAGGGCCACTGTTAGACTAGTATGGGAACACAAGCAGTAGCAGGCTGGTTTTCTCTATATGATGCCTGTGCTGGAGAACAGAAATTGAGAGGGACACTTTAAGGGCAGCAGCCCCTTTACCCAGGGATTCCCATTCACTGTGTCAGGCAAACTGGAGATGCTGGATGCCAGCTCCAGCCATACACAGCAGGGCAAAGATTTTCCTCGCTGCCCCCAGACACCTATTTTTAAACTATTGCATGTTTCCTTTCATTACCAGTCATACTCATTTGCCTTGAAAGAAGGTTACAAATAAGGAGAAAGCCCCTTGTTAATTGACTGGATGATTTATTGCATCCTCCCTCTCTCAGCAGCCACAGGCTTAAAAGCTGTATGAAGAAGAGCTGCTAGGCTTTTGTTTGGAAATTAACTGGGTAAAGACTAACATGGAAGAGATGGGAATAACCCCAGTTGTTGGTTGCCTGTTTTTTAAACTACAGACAGCTCTTCAATGGGGAGGCCAAAGGCGGTCCTCCTTGCACAGTGCTGATCAGAGGTCAAAATCTGTCCACCGCTCTCTTGGCAATTGTATTCGATGTTATTTCCTCTGGAGCATCAAAATTTGAATGCTTGGCAGTTCTGAAAGATGTAAATAGAGACACGTTAAACAGACAGAGATTTCCTAAAATGTCACCTACAGGCATTTTTTCAATGCACAGAAATACCCCTTTTCTCTGCTAACCCAGAAGGCAACTTGTGCTGTCCTTAAAGTCAGTGCTAGCAACTGATTTAGGAAACAGGTTTCTGGATGCTTTCAGAAAGAAGGCCAGAAAGCACCACAGGGAACTGGACTTCCCTGGGTAATGAGGGAACAGGAGGAAAAAGATAAAAACACCTAAAGGACTTCCCTGGGTAATGAGGGAACAGGAGGAAAAAGATAAAAACACCTAAAGGAAAAGCAAAAAGGTATAAGAAGTAACATAATGGAAAGGAGGAGGGGAAAAAAGAAGAGAAAGGGGAATCAAAGTTTCAGACAAGCTTCAAAAGCCATCAAGGAAACAACAAATAAAATTAACCCCCTTATATCCAACAAGGTGTACAAATGTCTTGGTTCTGAGTAAGAACAGAAGAGCTCTGACAGGCAAACCAGAGGGATGTTATTTGGAGCAGCTTGCTGGCTTTCCCTAGAGTTTAATAATAGCAACTGTATTTATACAACTGTTTTGTTAAAAGGCTAAGTACTGGTATGTCATGCTAGTCACTTTAATTTAAAATAAATTCTAAAAGTTCTCACTGGAAAGGCTTGCAGCTAACTATAAATATGGGCAATATGCTGATGGATTTTTTTTTAAAGCAAATTTATTCTTCAGAGGCAGTAAATTGCACAACTGTGCAGCATTTCTGTGGCACAAATTTTCAGAGGCCCTGGGAGTCAGGATTTCTAACTGATCTTGTTGCACTTTTGTTGTTTCTTTTTTTTTTAAGCCCTTCTGCATGTAGTGGCAGCTGTGGTGGGTTTGATGTGGTTTGTTGATACATGAAGAGATTTAAAAAGGTAGATGAGAAAGATAGATAAAGGAGAAAATGAAAAAGGAAGAGTCTTGGGCAGAGTGATGGCCTTTTTCCTTCCTAAGCATTTGAACAAAAAAAAAGGTCAGTCAACTATAAGACTGAACGCACTTATCCAGGCTCCTGTGCCAGGGCTTCTCCAAATGAGCGACGATGGCCCCAAATGCCCACTGCTCTCATTGCTTTTCCCTAAGAATGGAAACAACAGAAAGTTTCCTCCGGGAATGTCCAGCCCATGCCCTGCACTGGCTGCACTCAAGGGGAGATATTCTTTCATGAAATAAGGACAGCTGGACGGTGAGCTGGACGGCACTTACTTCCCTTCCTTCCCTGACACTGGGAACTCATTGCTGGTGGCCAGCAGGGAGGAAGACCCAGGTGAATCCTTTGGCTCTCACAGTGTGAAAATGGTCCAACTCCCACACCCTATGTGTCCACAGCAGAAGGTACCTGCAGATTGCCCTTTCCACTGATCGCTTCCATCTCCTTTGCAAGCCTCATGACGGGTGAAAGGAGGTTCATCTGCCTTTCAAACCCCAGCTTCTGCAAACTAACCCAGCCCTGGCCACTCCACCAGTCCCTTGGCCAGCCCATGGCCAGCAGCACCCTGCCAGGAAGGAGAAAGCGACCAGGCAGGTTTGAGACTGCAAAGGCAACAGCAGCTCCCCCTTCTTCTGTGCTTGCAGACAGCCTAAACATATCTCCAGTGGGCTTTGCATGCACTTTCTTTGGCTTGTAAGAGCTGCTGGAGCGCATGACATCATACATTTATGTTGCCCGAGCAGCGGTCCCACAGCAAATCAACAGAGCTGTGGCACTGGGTGCCGAGGCTGGCAGCACCGCAGCGGGGGTCACATCTGGGTTCTGCCCTCACCTAGGACACCCCAGCGAGCTCTCTGGTACATGATGAAGCTCCATCCCACCAGGGCAGCCCGAGGACATGTTCCATTCACCGGCCTTTGCCAGAAGCAGAGTTTTCATTACAGCTGTCATAAAGGATAATTATGGTGAATTCCTTAGAAGGAACTGAAGTCAGCCTTGCTACCAGATAGCAGGAAATATTTATAACAATCATTTCCAACTGCAGCCTTTCATCTGAAATCTAAACAGAAAGCTGAAATCCCAGGCCTGTAAGCTGATACCTTGGCTATATATGGTCAAAGAACTCCACGGGGGAGAAAAAGATGCTAAGTCCCTAGCAATCCTCATACACATGGCTCCAAGAAGATCCATTAACCTCTGTAAAATTAGCAAGCCCGTATCATCAATTAGCTTTGAAGTATGATTGTCACACTGTTGCATTAAGAGCTCTGCTCTCCCAAGGATGTCTCAGCATGTCACACTCACAGCCACGTGTACGACAGGGCAGAGCATTCTGTAAATGCACAGAGACATCCCCCAGCCTCATGTGCCTGTGACAGCAGTAGGGAATTATAAAGCACTATTAACTATTGCAAAGTCATGGGATGACCCACTGCACTGCTCCAGTAAAGCACTGCCAAGCAGAGGTGGGGCATTTTTACAAGACACTCACTGGTGAACAAGGTTATGGTGTTTTCTGGTATTCAGACTTGCAAAAATGAGAGCAAAAACAACTCCTGCATGGAAATGGATTTAGAAAATCACAAGGCATTGAAATGCATTGCTTCAAACTCCTGTGACTTAGTGACTGTAACTTACCCTTTGTGAAGAAGTTCTAAATTTTTTTTTTTTTTTAAACTCCCCCATGTGTCCTTCTTCAGCAGCAGGAAATGAGCTACAGAACTTTACTCACAGAAGTGCTTCAGCAGCTGCTTGGCCCCCAGTGCAAGGCACACAGGCTAGCACAAGGTCCTTCTTCACAAACTGAAGCCTGGCTGGGATAGCAGCATTTTCCTGTTGCCCTCCTCCGCTTTTAGCTAAGCATTTGCTAACCTAGCACCACAGATGTCAGCTCTGTCCTCCGTTCCCTTCAGCCTGCAAACTGTTGCCTTCCTCATGGCTTTCAGGTTTCCTGTAATGCTGGAAGAGTCACTGCTTGTGCCTTTGCTGACTGGTTGGGAGGGTAGCCATGCTGTCTCTGAGGTGAGACATGGAGTAGGGGTGTAATAGCTTTCAGTTGAAGGAGGAAGAGAGATATTAGAAAAATATTCTTTACTGTGAGGGTGGTGAGGCATTGAAAAAAGTTAAACAGAGAGCCTGTGAAAGCCCCATTCCTGGAAGTGTTCAAGGCCAGACTGGATGGGGCTCTGAGCAACTTAGTCTAGTGCAAGGTGTCTCTGCCCATAGCAAGGGTATTGGAACAAGATGATCTTTAAGGTACCTTCCAACTCAAACCATTCTATGATTCTATGGTTCTGTGATGTATGCTCAAAACAGACAGGCTCGTAAAACAGCATTGAAGACTTTCCTTACAGGGAGGAAGAACAGGTTCATGGCCCCCAAAGAATCAACAGCTTTGGCCCTGTGATATTCAATATTTTCTCTCTCCAAGGCACTGCTGTTCACCACAGAGATGGCATCACGCTTAAAAGCAAAGACCTGGCATTCCTGCTCTCAGCCTGCTGCATGTAGGCTAACAGCTCACCCATAATGTTAATTGCAAACCAGTCAAGTGAGTTTGCCAACACGTACAAGCCTTGAGCTGGAGCTCACAATACTTGGTCTTCATCAAGACATCAGCCTCTGCATAGGACATCTCATAGAGCAGTCTGACAGGCATATGCCTCTAGGGTAGCCTTTCCTTTTCATCGCAGCTGAATGCCTTCCCATTATTTGGGACTGAGTTTCAAGAAGACAGCAGTGAACATCTTAATTAAAAAATAGAGAATATAACAGAAAAGTCACATTTCCTTTTGAGAGATATAACATACTGTCTCAACCTGCTTATTGTTATTAGGCAAGCAGCAGCAAATTCATTTCTGCATATGTCCCTGCCATATGGTGTGTCAAAACCATGAGAACAATTTCTATTTCAAAGCAAACCCTCTTTTGTCTCCCTTTCTGTAAATCATGCTGTAGCTCACCAGGGCATGGTCTTGAAATCATCAACCAACCAAATCTGGGTCTCAGTCAGTGCCCTAGCAGCAGTAATGCCAGCCAGCTATGCCAGAGCAAATGGTGAGTTCCCGGGGTAGAAACAACCATTGGACACAGCAAACCTCTTTGCAGTGATGGCAAGTAAGGAGACGCAGGCTTGAGAACTGCAGTTTGAAATAGGACCCCCCAACAGCTTTTGCTGGTAGTTACTCTGTGTGATATCTGTTATTATTATGTGGGCTGCATTATTTGGCTTATATAACAAGTGCTGGTGCACTCACAGCAGGAGCTCATCCTGCAGGCAGCACCAGGCCATATGCACATGCACCACCACACATCCCAGTGCTGCCCGGGGCATGATTTATATCCCAGTAAAACACAGCTCATTTATTAATTTTTGACATCTGAGAACTAAGCCTGATGGACATCAGTTCTCTCTGCAGGGAGCCTGCAAGGCCAAACCAGGAGCAACATTACACCTGTGCAGGTACTCACAGCACATTTTGGGGCAGGATGACTCGGGCCCACCTGGTCTGAGGCAGGGTACAAGCCCCTTCCCCTGAGTCCATGACACTCAGAAGATGAGCAGAGGAAACTGGAATGGAGGGACAGAGGGAATGCTGAGGTGAGAACAGTGGCACTATGATGAAAGACAAGAGATCTCTGTGGGAAAAAGGGGTTTTCCAACACCAGAGGAGGACTAGGTGTAGTGAGGAAAGACCTTCATGCCTGCTGACCCTTCCCAAGATCTGTATGTGAGAGCCCCTTTGCTGTCAATCCTCATTCCGCATGTCCTGGAAGCCTGGCTACCTCTGAACACCAGTGCACATTGCTCCCTGCCTGCCTGCCACTGCCAAACACATGGTACTCCAAACACTGCATAGGAAATGTGGAAGGACAGATCTGAAAAGGAAGGCGTATCTGCTAGATAAGCCCAGCCACAACAATGGAAAGGAAAAGGACCAGCCCCCAAAGGAGCACAGTGATATTTGCATGCAGGCTCATTCAGCACTCCCCAGCTGCCTGAAGAGGCAAGAGGCATACCCGCTCTTTCATGTGAATATGCAGCATCCTCAGTAGAAATCTGAATGTTATAAATATTTGTTGGATTTTCTCTCAACAATTTCAACAGATACAACCATGGGGTTTAGCTACTCAGGAAAACTCTTCAGGTTTATCTGCAGTCTTTTATACTCCTCTAGACTTCAAAAATGCTGTGCCCTTGCTGTGGATATTTTTGAGATTTGAAAAGAACTCCCTTGCTGAAAGAGCAGCCATAGAGCCTACCAACATGAGCGGTGGCCAGATGATTAGCCCTTGTGCTTCAAGACATTTTCAGCCCCAGTTGTGGTTCAGCAGGCTTCCCTCTGTTAGGCTGCAGCCACCCTTGCAGGTCTTCTGGCAGAAAGAGGAATTATTCTCCCTTGACCTGGCAGGAGCTGCTCCCCAGGCCTCAATGCCCATATCAACATGGCAAAGGCAAGCCCTGCCAATGCATTTTCCTTTCTCCACTTGGCTGAGTCAGTCCCATTAACAAGATAATGAGAAGAAAGAAGTAAAAGCCTGAAAAAAACTTCTCTGATGGGAGAATTTCAAAAGGCAGCTAGTTTCCAGAAGACAAGAACTATTCTTCACACTAATTATCTACAGAGATGCAAGAAACTGATTGACAATGAGAAATTCGATAATAAAAGGTCTGATTTAACTCATTAAGGTTTCTATTATGGCTCCAGGTATGTGTAGTCCCAGCGCATGCCAAATTTTATTTATGCCTGCATTACAACCACCTTTGGAGAGCACTGCTACAAGGCACAGAGCAACTGTTCAAGAAATTGAGGGTAATTTTCTTCTGCACCTCAAGAGATGTGAGCCATTTCCGCTGTCACAATATGCAAGCAAACATCCACCTCCCTCACAATGTAACCTCAAAACAATGTGACTGTACCCCCACAGCAGGATCGTGGCCCAAGGCCCTCTCATCACAGTAAATCTCTGCAGGTTAGTGTTGCAATGTCAATTTCTGGCATCAAGGACTGATGTAGGCAAGAGTGACATTTTATTTTGCACCAGGTGTCTTCCATAAAATACAAGCCAACAACCCCTCTAAATCTATATAGTTTATCCTCCTCCAGCTTTTTTAATGCAAAGCAGATATGCTTCTGTGGAGTTTCCAATATTCCTCACTTTCACTGAAAGCAGAAAACGCAACAAGATAGTTGTGGGGGAAAATCTTCAATCAAACATTTCCCCAGTTCCAGCTGATGTAGGAATGACAACCAACAAGCCTGTACACCCTCTGTCCCACAGGAAGATAAGTCAAATCATCTTTACAGGCCCTCCCTAGCTGCTTTGTAGCTATGTTGTATTTGTAGTTTAGACTAATTTGAGATTAAGCCTTTCTCTACATTTATGTTCTAAATTGGTGGCCTCCATCTCAACCAAAATCTGCTTCTTGGACACACCAGTAGGCAGATGAGGTACTCAGGAGACCCAAGCCGGGTTTTCCTGAGAGGGTTTTACCCTCCTGGATTTTGTCTCTTCTGGCCAAATCTGATGAGAAATCCTTATGCTGCTTCCTCCCCACTTGTAATCACCAGGGCTGCCTGACCTGCTGTGTAATGGGATTGATGAAAAAACGGAGGCAGGAGCAGCAGAGAGCAATGCTTCTCCTGGCATATCTCCAGACCCACTTTGCTCACACTGCATCCCTTAAGAGGATGTCCATGAGGGAAGGGCTTCCCCTTATGGGTTAGCAAATATTTTGCCTTCCAACCTCCCAGGGATTTAAACTCAAGTTAATCCCAGGTTTGTTACAGGAGTGACAAAAACTGGTTTGTCTCAGATTCTCCTTTGCCTGTAGTAGATTCCCACCACCTCT
Source organism: Sclerurus mexicanus (assembly GCA_013396755.1). Classification (NCBI taxonomy): domain Eukaryota; kingdom Metazoa; phylum Chordata; class Aves; order Passeriformes; family Furnariidae; genus Sclerurus; species Sclerurus mexicanus. The sequence continues at coordinate 194,187 of VWZF01005528.1, read as the reverse complement.
TTGTGTTAATGACACATTGCTCTTTCTGCATTAGAAGTCATTAGTGCAGTGGTGTTGGGGAGATAACTGCTGCCAAATCAGGGTCCTTGCTCACAATAACTGGTGCAAAAGGAACATCATTTTACTTCATTTTTAATGACCCAAATGCAAGCCTAAAGCTACCCATGTTCAAATGCGTTAGCTGAGCTCACCAGTTCTCTTCTAATTAGTCCATGTGTCTAAGCTCAAAAAGAAATAAATGAATAAAACTTACGCCACAAATCAAAGGGCGCTGTACCCAGCAAGAGCTGGAGGGCAGGCACTATGCCCTACTCCCCATGGGTGTTGGTGGAGATCAGCATCATGCTGAGCTCTGGGTCCAAAAATGGCACGTGGCTTTGCGACTCCCACCTGCTCCTTTGCAGGATTTTCCATCACATAACTAGGGTGCTAGAAGCAAATTCTGACTTGTAAAGAGCTGTTGCACAAGTTGCCTGACAATATATACCTTTTCAATGTATGGGCTTTCACAGAGAAATTGAGGTGCTGAAATGTCGTTGCTTCACCTTCTGTCACAGCTGCTGTTAGCAGGGGCATTCAAAACACTCGGTCTGAAATTCATCCCCTGCTGAAGTTTCCAGAGTCTCCCCCTCGCAATCCCAAACTTCAATTCATTTCTTAGGGCTTCCAAATTGGTTTATTCAGTTGCAGCTTTCCTGAAAGGTAAAGCTTTCTTCCCTAATTAAATAATGCTCACACAGATCAGTGCAGGAATTTTAAACCTCTGCTCTAGCTGGGAGGAAAGGGGTTAACACAATATTAAGTATGGAGCTCTTCATGTTATAATTTTTCTTTCCCTCTCTCACTTGCATGTATCTATCCACACAGAATGTGACTACCAAAATGCTGACAAACAACAGGAAAATTCAGATCAATTTAGTTCTCCCTTTCCCATGCAAATGATTTTTCTTGGCAAGGCCAGAAGTATTCTCTTTTCCTCATTGCTTTTATCTTTGCTGCCTAGAGCCAAGCCAGGGTTCTCCCTGCAAACACACTGAAGCTGAAACTTGTGCAACATCAGCTCAATGCATTTAATACATGAATGTCAAACTCATTCTGCAGCAAGAGCTAAAGAGCTTTTTTGAACTACCTATTGCAAATGTGAGCAGTACAACCTTGCTCTATGGTTTGATGGGATAGGGGCCCTCTGAAGAGGACCTTAAGCACTTTGCAGCTCTCGAAGTGCTCACTGGCAGCTGAGAGGAACCATACATGGGGATCTTGGCCCCTCTTTCATTTTTCTTTCCCACTCCTTCTTTACAAATTTTCATCACGCATTCACCTTTTACCTTATCCCACCTCATCTCCATACATGCATTTCCCTGCTTGGTCTTTCACCTACTCTAACTGTAGAGGCACAGGCATATGCAGCCCTTAGGTATATGTGCACCTCGAGGTATATGCATCCCTTTTGGAGATGGTTGCAGTTGCTGCATAAGCCCATCTACTCACATCAAGAGGAAAGGGCAGTGGTGTGGATTAGCTTTTTAGATGAGCTGTGCAATAGCTGCAGGTGACAAATGAACTGTGCCCATGAAGCAGAGCAGTGGCTGAGCAGTGCCACACTCCCTTTGATCTATAGGATTAACTGCCTGTTTTTTAAACCCTGAGAGTCTGACTGTATTTTCCAGAAGGTCTCTGGTTCATAACATGCATGTGGCTAAGTGTTCAAGCAGGCTGCTGTGGCTCTCCCTTCTCACTGGTGCTGAACTCTGCTCACCTCCATTTCACACCAGAAACCTAACACCCCAGCACCAGTATCAGCATGCCTGGCCATGAGATTACGGTGGTTGGGGGTGGAAATCAGCACTTCTTGTGCCCCACAAACACAGTTTCTCTTGTTTTGCCCCTATTGAGAGCTAGCCCTGTGCTCATGCCCACAGAGGCAACAGACATCACCTCTCAGAGGTTTCCTTCCAGCACTGCCAAGCCTCTCGTTCTGCCTCACAGCTGGTAGCTAACAGCTTCCCAGCATCTCCCCTAAAAATGCACTACTTTAGCAGTGTAATAAGCTCCCCAGGCTGAGTCTTTTACTGACTCCCCACAAATCACTGGAAGGACAAACTGCTGTTTTGGTTCATTAGCAAATGTTTTGTAGAAATCTGTTCCTATATTTGCAAGAGACCAACATGCTCATGCATAATGATGTAGGAATACTTGAATTGAGATGCAACTTAAGCCTTCCAGCTCGCCTTTCAGCTCTGCAGGACTGAAAATAGACAACAATTTTTCCCTCAAAGCATGGAAAATTCTTCTGTGGCACACCAGGGATCAGACAGGGCACACTAGACATTAGTCAGCATTTTTCTTAAACCTCCAGCTCTTGGAGCTCTGGGATTCAACAAGAAATTTAATTTTCACCTAAAACACAATGAGTGAAGCATGCCCTGAGGTTTTAGCTCTTGGCACAGCAGGGGAAAACATCAGCAGAAAGGCTCAAATAAAATGAACCTCAATGGCACTGGCATCACTTTCAAGTCTTGAAACATTTTAAGCAGCTGTATCACTAGGGAAGCTGTTTGTGACAACATCACAGATGTGACTCACGAGCTCTGTGCACTGAAGGGAGAAAGGTTCTGTGCGGAACAGAATGTGGGGGCAAAGACCAGGCAAAAGACTGTTAAGGAAACCTTCCTGTCTGACCAGTTAGGAGCCACTCTGGGAGTCACACCTGCACCTCCCAAGGTTTTAGCTGCTGGGACTGAAGCCCCTTTGCAGTGGACAGCTCCAGTGAACCCAGGGGTGCCCCGCTTGGCTCCCACCACATACCACACTCACTGTCAGAAAAGATTCCCTCATGGGGTTGACCCCATGTTTCTTGTAGCAGAGTCCCAGACGTCTGGTTCAAGTAATTTCATCGCAGTGCAGTGACACCGTAACAGCTGCCTCTGGGGTCAGTGAAGGAATCCCTTGGCTTTTGTACCCTTGAAGTCTGTGTGCCTGTTCCTCACATGCTCTTAACACCCCTTTACACATGCCTTGGTTCAGTGGTCATATTTGGTCTGGAGTCTTCTCACTGTTTATTTAGGTTCTCTCAGAGTCTCTGGGTGACTGGCCACTCCCTGGTCAGCACTGAAGGACACCATGTCCTCTGTCAGGCAAAGGGTCGGCACCAGTTTATGGCTCCTTGCCTGAGATTCCAGCTGTTTTCACCCACCTCAGGCACAACCTGCAGCTTGCACTGCAGCTGCACAAGATACCTCACTAGGTGTATTCCTCAACAAGAACAGGAGAAAAGGATGCAGGAAAAGGATCCCTAACATTTTACTTGTGCTTCTCAAAGTTACTGCCTTCAGATGGCAGAAGCCCTCTGGCACTTTGTATTTACAAATGGAAACAGGGACCACTTCTTTTGGTGCCCAGGGCTGAACTAAAAGCCGCCTTTAAGGGTTTGAAGTTGCTGAGGAAGAGGAATTTTGGAAAACTTCAGGCTAGTTCTGCAGTTCTACTCTGCCAGATGATATGAATCCATCCAAGCTTTCCTTCATAGTGGTTCTGCATTAACACCAAGCAGCAGCTATGGAATAAAAGCTACTGCTGCAGTCCAGAAAGCTTGCTGGCTTAGCTGGAAAAGTGCAACAGAGAATATTTGAACGCAAGGCAGCCACCTTACAAGGAAACCAAACTGCCCTCCTGGCTTGAAGAGGACAGGCGAAAGGATCAGAAGTCAGGGACTATGTCCATGAAACAGCAAAGGAGCAGGGAGGGGAAGCAGCTGCTTTAGTGGCTAGAGGAAACTTGCAGGAAAATAACCTAAGATAATTTTGCAGGATTTGTGGAGCATAGGGGGACATTGGCATGGTCCTCCCTGGAGTTACTAGGACACTCCTGGCTGGCAGGCATAGGGGCAAGAGGTTTTTCTCCTGTGTGTCAGGAGAAAAGGGCACAAAGATTGTTTCTCAGACTAAGTATTTACAACTCTCTCCAAGTTCCCCTATGTCTTTAGGATAGCCTCTCCTTGCATAGGAGTCTGCAATGGTCTTGCTTGGCTGCATGTAAGAGCAGAGCAATCTCCCTTTCAGTTACCAAGATCTGGGTTCCCATTTCCTGCTCTGGGAGAGGGAGGACATCACACAGGAATAAGAAGACAGTGGTCCAAGGGAATTTTCCTAGCTCTCCTCTTCAGATGTGTTTCCCAGGTAAAGTTTGATAAGCACAGCTCCTAGCCCACTGCTGCCTTCAGATCTATTCATTAACATCTCTGAGGGCTTTCCAAGACTGCCAGTTCTCAGGGGGCTGAGATATGGTGTTTTAATTGTATATAATTAAATACCACTCCCTTATCTAGATTTCAAAGTTTACTGCTGGGGCTTCGGTACCAACGCTCTTTCCTTCTAATTAGCTTCCTTAATCTGTGGAGCCTTGCTTCTTCCCCCACGGGGTCAGGGCTCTCCTGCAGGGAAGCCTGGATTGCATCTAATTATTAGTAAAGGAAACAGACAGGAGGCAAGCACTGGCCCTGTCCCATACATCGCTTGTGAGCAAAGAGCCCAGAGTGGGTGGCCTAATGGAACCTTCAAAGGTTGTATGTGTATGTATGCATTTGGTTTTTCTGTTCCATTTGTAGGTTGCTTTGCATGTTATCCCATCACACGTCTGTGGCAGAAGACCATGCAGGACTGGGGCCACCTGACTAAAGTGCACTTCACATGATGGACACTTTTGCCTGGCTAGCATGTAAGAGCAGGAGAGGAAGAGTTGCCAAGACCTCATCTGACCCAACATGTCCTAAAAGAGACAATACATCTGATATAATTTTGGGCAATGTCTTCTAAGTTGTTCCTTGCTGTTGAGAGATGTCACCCACTTCCCCAAGCTACTTCTGAGTGGACCCTTCTGTACTACAAGGAAATTTTCCCCTCCTGACTATATCTGAATTGCTTCCGCTGCTTCCTCAAGACTTTGCAGATGCAGAGAATATCTTATTGCCCTTTACCTAGCTCCAGGCTTAGATCTTCCCTATACCTCTCCCTAAATTAAACAGCCCCAGGTCTCGCAGTTTCTCACCTTTGGCTCACCAGTCATTTTCTACGCTTTCCACTGGACTCTTCTAACCCTCTTCTGTGTTCAGAGTGCACAGAGATGGACACAGCTGGGCAGAGAGAGACTAAGGGTGGCTACCCTCCTCTTGGAATATCGTCAGGATGACATCTGTCTCATTCACTTCAAGAGCATGATGTTATGAGCTCAGATTTGGCTGCCAGGTCGTAACAGTACCTCCCAACTTGGTTGTTCCCCTCCCCCTTGAATTCATGCTTATGACTATTCTTGCACAAACACTTTACAGTGCCTTGCTTCTCTTCATGTTAACTCACAGCTCATCTCTGTAAATCCCCATCCTGCCTTTCATAACACTTCCCGCCTCTATACTCTTTCTATGTGTAAATTAAAACACCAAGTTTCTCTTTCCTATGTCCAACAAGCTCCATTTCAGGTTAAAAACCTACTGAACACATTTTCACTCTCATCCAGTGACACGTTTCTCTTTCCAGACAGGTTAGACCCCATCACCCCAGTGGCCCATTTAGCCAGGGCTTCCTAGTGACAGTACTGAACAAGGCAACATTAAAAGCCGTTCTGAAGCTCAGTGATATGACAACACTGCTTCCCAAAAGGTTGACATAAAAGGAAATTAGGTTGGCTTGATAAGATTTGTTCTTGACAAATATATGCTGGCTGTTATTCAACTCCTTGTTATCTTTAAGGTACTTACAAATAACGTGTAGATTTATTCTAGGCTCTTTTAGGTACAAAAGCAGACCTAATCTGGCTGAGCTGCTTTTGAAGGCAGCTTCCGAGCTTGCCTGCACATGTCACCTCTTGCCCAGGAAACCTTACAGAGGGACTGCTAAGAGCCCCTCAAGCATTGCCCTAACAACACAAGGCTAGATTTCAGTATGCTTTCTGGGTCTGAGGACAGGCAGATTACATCATCTCTGTCCTACACCTGTGGGCCTCATGAACACAGATATCCCACAGAGGGACCTTTTTCTTAAGATCCTTAAGGCATCAATAAAATCTGTTGTTCACCTCCTTTCCCCTTCTTCCTCTACATTGCTAAGCAGTGAACATCCAGAATAGCAGCTTCCCATCTAATTCTTGTCCAGTTCATGCTCAGCCTGACTCTGACCCAACACTCCCACACTGCTCTGTTAAAATCCTCCCTACTAAACTGCCCCATTTTAAGGTTTTTGTATGATTCCTTCCTGAGTTCCAGGTCACTAGAGAGCTCATGAGTCAGGTAAATCTCCTGCTACACTTCCCTCCCTTTCCCCTGTGTTGGGATGGTTTGTGCCTGGGGCATTAATACTGACTTTGTTTACATTATTTTATTATTTATTATTACATTATGTTTACTCTATATAGGGGTGGTATCTTATTTCCCTAGGTCCTGTCACATACCCAGGTTAAGCTAAGGAGGAAGATAAATTTCAATAACTGAACTTAAAGTGTGAATGGAAGCAAATGGAACGAAGCAGTCACTTGGTTCCTGTGCAGAGTCTGGTGCCAGGTTAAACCTGCTCCCTACCTACTTGAGACAAAGTAACAGGTTTTGTCTCAGACCAAGGTTCCTCTTCTCAATGAAATCAGAGTGTCTCTCCTCTGCTCACTGCAGCTCAATTCATTCCAGACACCCTGAAAAACTGACTTCTTTTCTGCCTTATATGCTGTGACAGGGCTGTGAATTTGTATGAGAGATGTGCAGTGTGAGGACAGCAGCCTGGGCTGCACAGTGGCACTGCCGAGAGGGAAGGGAGGGCTGTGGCCAAGGATGCACAACTCCTCAGACCACAATGTCCACAGTCTCCAGACAAGCGTGTTGCTTGCCCTTATATAAAGGCATGCCAGGATAAGTCATCTGTCACAACAGTGGTGAGAGCAGTGCTCAGGATGAACAGGTAAGGTTTAGGGGCAGAGGATGGCAGAGTCACAGCCACACGAGCTGCACAGAGATGGAGGGGCAAGCACCAGGGGGAAGGGCAGGCAGGGGGGATGCCTGCAGAGGCTGAGGAGCTGAGAGCCTGCCTGAGCAGTTTGAGGTGCTGATGAGTGTGATAATGGATCAATAGGTTTCTACTCCAATTTGTTTGCAAAGACTCAACACATAACTATTTTGTTCTTTAGAATGACATGTACTGACAAACCACAAACATGCAAGCACATCTCAAAATGAGTTGCTTACTTGAAAGCAAGAAACTGAGTTTGGAAAAGAACTCAGAGCAAATCAATCCTTTTATTTGTTTTGTTCTGGACCCAGTAAGAAACTTCATGTCCTTCTTACATCCCAGCCAGTGAGATAACAGCTTTGCCACCTGGAGACAGTGCATCTGGCCCTTGGGACAAGGGTCACTGCAGGGTGTACTGGGCTTGTGGTTGAATTAGAGCCATATTGCATAACCCCAAAATAGCACAGTGTATGACTACCGCACCCCAGTGTTTTAATAGGAGCAAATGACCAGAGTAATCATTCCGGTCCTCCAAAGAGCAAAGAAGCTTGCTGACAACATTGCCATAAAATTTAAACCACCTCTAAAAAGACCCCAAAGGCAGTATCTCTGCACTGGACTCCACTCGGTCCCCACCCCTGTCTTCAGCCACCTGAGAGCATCTGCACTCAGAGGGCCTTTCCCTGGAAAGGACTTTGCTTTTATGGGTCAGGCATATGCTATCAGTTCCATCTCTCTCCTTCCAGCACCCAGCTCACAGAGACCCAGCCATGCCCCCATTCTTTGTTATTGCTTTATTTCTGATTGCCAAAAGCATTTTATTGTTCCTTTGATTGTGTAGGAAGGAGTCCAGACACTATGGAAATGGAACCATATAGGGACTGGATGGAGGAGGCCCACACTGGTTACCCTCTTACTTACACAGCAGTGGGAATATTTTCTCTCTTACACCAAGATATTTTTAAAACAGAGAATGCTGTTATTATTTGTTGTCACCCAGGATCCAGCACTGCCATTCTTGGAAACCAGCACAGCGCCTCCAATGTCATTGTCAGAAACTTTATTAGTACAGTTTTTGATATCTCCCAAGATGTCCTCAGGCTAAATGGCATCTATGACTTAGAAAGAGCTGACCTTAACTCCAACTATGCCCAAGACGGCAAAGAAGAGAACACCCCCAGTATCACCAGTGCAGCAAGACCATGCACCCAGCCATTGCAAACACTGTGGCTGTGAAAGACTGTTAATCAAAGCTCCCTATGTGAGAGTGCTGAAGAAACACAGGTGGTTCAGCAAGACCAGACTGTGAAGGTTAAGCTAAAACAGTTATCCTGTGGTGCTGGAGAACAGGGGAAGGAGCAAAGACAAGGATAGGATAGGTGACTTTCCCATTGCATGGCAACAATGTTCATGTCCTTGCTAGTGAACACATGATTTTTTCCCTGGTGTGAGCAAAGTCAGTAGAGGCACATAGAAATCAGATCCAGACATGGAAGACTGTGCATCACCTCTGGTACGCTTGCCTGACAAGGGCAGAGCAACATCACATCCCCCTGTCAGCAGAGAGCTGGCCAATTGCACTCTATCCACCTGCAGCAATATGGGAGGATGCCCCTGGGCTCAGCCTCTCCCTTTGAGTAGGGTCTGCTTCTGACTCAGTCAGTTGTCTGACAGGTCCAACTTCTCCTCTCTGTTCGCCTTTGGATGACAGTAGATGTTTCTCTGCCCATCTGCACAGATGCTTGGATGCCAGCTGTGGTCAGCTGTCTGCTTTTTGTTCTGTCACTCTTGTTTTAAGCCCACAAATTCAGCCCTGCTGCTGCAAGAATACCGAGTGCCATCCATTGAGTTCAAACCTGAGGGCAAAGTGTCAGAGGAAGGAAGTCTATTCCCAAGGCAGATGCACAGCTTGAAGTGCACTTGCTTCCGGATCATGTGTACTAATGAATTACCTCTCACAGCTCAAGGCTTTGCCACAGCAATGGATCCCATGCGCACAGAAGGGAGAGTGATGGATGCCAGCTCTGTAGACAAAACCTGCATATCACTGCTGGTGCCAGTGCTGCTGCCAGCAGTGCTCAAGCACATGCCAGGGACGGAAGGGTCTGCAAAGGGGGACAGGACTTCTCATATCCCCCATTCTTGCCTTCCCAGCAAGGAGCTGTGCAGCAGTACTTCGCTCCAAGATAACTTTTCCACACCAACAAGCTTTGCTAGGGTTGTTGTTTTCATTTCTTAAAACAAGCCTAGATCCTGTGTTTTATAAATTACTACAATGCATTTAATAGGTAGCCTTTTCATAAAGGAGCACAGCGGATGTGTACACAGGCCTTGATGACGCTAATAACTACCTCTCAATGGCTTTCAGGGAGTTATTACATATTTAAGATCCAAGCTCCCTTAATCAACCACAGAGATGCAGCTGGCAGCAGTAAATTGCCAACAACAGTTCATTACAAATAAGGAAACATTGGTTTTTCAAGGACAAAAACTGTGTCAGTTCTCCAGCTAACCACTCTTGTCCTCAACCTTCTCCCCCACCCTGTTCACCCCCAGTGATGTGCTGGCACAGCTTGCTTCACCCAATAACACAACTTCGCTGCCTAAGCTGCTCCGCAGGAGACATCATCAAATCAAGTTTCTAGGAGACATTTGGAGACACAGATGCAAGTATCTGCTTCAAAGGCTTGAGACCTGTCTTGGGCACAGCACAAAGGGGAAGTTCTGTGAACACCATGTGGCCTTATTTCCTTGCTGTCTCCTAACAGAAATGTGTGGGGTTGTCCACGCTGCTGACACAAGAGCACAGCAGTTTAAGAGAGATGCCCGTGGTTGGGAGATATAAAGCCATGTTCAGGAAAGACTATAAACATTGTTTGAATGAAGAGGAGAAAAGGGAAAGACAGCCTGTTACAGCTGTATCTTGCCCCCTGAAGAGGGGACGACCAGCTTTTGGCCTTCAGAAACCAAAACAATTATGTATTTCAGGCCCAGAGAACTTTTTCTCCCAGAAAGGGAAACAGGCCCCATGCCATGCCCTGGTGTGGTACAACACAACTGCTCAGACCCCTGCTGTGGGTCAGGGCCACCTCCCATAAGACAGACATGGATGGTACTGGATGGAAGAGGAGTACTGGGTGCTCCTGCCAAGGATCCAAGCCACAGGTCCAGGTGGATGTATTCATACTACCTGCAATAAAAAAATCCCACTGGGTGAGGTGAGGCTTCCAATGGCAAGGGGAACACACTCTCTAAAGCCCAAGCTGGGCTCTGGAAACAAGCCAAATACGAGTTTAATCTTTGTTTGGTCTATTTTCATATCTCACGCTGTGCTGCCAGATATTAACCCTGTGTAAGCAGGAGCTGTTGAGGGAGGGGATGCACATTGGTCCAGCCAAACAAAGAGAAAGAGAATGCGCCCAACAGTGAAACCTGCAGGGAGGGGGGAGGGGGGGAATGTTTGTTTGCTTCCCCTTCAGCCTGGTTTACAGCTGTGTCTCTGCCACATCAGAAGACACCCTTCTCTTCAACTGCATCCTACGGCAAGGCTGCCCATGATGAAGGCTTTATTTTTTTTCTCTGAAGCTGCAGGCCACAGATGCCAAACTGAGATAGAGAGGTCCCAAGGCTGAGTCAGGGTACTATTTTTACTGTTTCTTTAGAAATATCTCACTCAATTTCTTTCAGAAGTGAAAAGGGGCACTTAAAAAAGCAGTATCACTTGGTTTCCCTCCTGCCACAATTTGTATATATTGACATTGACATTTTTAAGGGGGTCTTGGGAGGGAACCTATGTGATTTCTGGGGACGCTTTCCCTAAAAAATCAGAGGATTTAGATGATGTTTGTGTTAGTTTGATGTTGTGCTCTGTTAGCACTTGGCTCCTAGATGTATGCTTCCAGAGAAATGCCAAAGCTGACTTGGACAAGTCAGATTCAGTGGGCAAAGAGTGTCACTTCCTAAACCTGCAGCAGATATCTCATAAAACCAGCTAACCTATACATTATGAACGGTGAGACCACTTGACATAAGATTTTCCAAGCATTTACAAGTGTGACTGCATAGGTGAAATACGAGTTTGGTTGTCCACTTAATTGTATGTACCATCTTCCTCACTGACATTGATGCATAAAAACTTCTTTTGGGGTGTGTGTGAAGACATCTGGAATGCAGATTGCAATAGATCTCTAGCTGCAATGTTATCTCCAGAAAAACTACTATTTTTGAACATGAAAGAACACACTGTTTTCATATAGGTTTGCAGTCACATCTGGAAGAAATGCTCCTCCTGATGCTTCAAGACAGAAAGAAGGGCTGATGTGATATCAGCTGAGGGAAGGAGTGCTTCCTACTCTAATATAGGAAACTGAACTTCTTCTGAATTATTTAGCATTGAGTCAGGACATAAAAATACACTGGCTAGATGAACCAGGGCCCTCTTCTACAATCACAATAGCTGTAGTAGACAGGTGGGTAGGAAGAGCCTACAGCTACACATGTTCTCTACGTTCTCATCAAGAAAGTTTTAATCATTAATAGAGATGCAAGATGAGGCTGGAATCACTTTGTTGAGGATGACCCCACAGGGAAGACTCTCTCTCACACTTTAAATCACAGCACTTTGTCCTACACCAATGTCTCAGAGCCCCAGATACCCATGCAGCACCACAGAGACTGACCTTGCTGAACCCCAGTCAAACACCTTAAGGTTTCCCACACAGCTTGGAACAATTTATCATGCAAACCCAGGTAATCCCTTTGCAAAACACATTTAAATGCTGTTTCTTTCACTTGATAATATGCATCCATTGAACACACAAGCTTGTGCTTCAGGAACATGGAGGAGAAAAGCACCACTCCAAGAGCAGAGCTGGAATAAAATGTTCCACAGGAGGACCAACATCTTCTCCATTACACATTTTTTTCTGGTAGCATCAGAATGAGATGTTTGTTTAAACAAACGGGAGTAGCATGGCTTCAGCAGTTAAACAGCTATTTTGTGTACTCTGGGAAAGGGGACATCAGCAGATTGCCAAATGGGAAAGTCTCTCTGGACATGCAAACAAACATGTTGTAATTAGGCCTTTTGGGAACCACAGGAAGGTCTCTAGAAGATCAGGGTCCTCCTAGTGCTTTCTAATTTTACTGAGACTTACCAGAAAGCCAGCCTTCTAATAACAGAGGCGTGTGCATGGTTTTCTTTTGTCTTCACGTCTCCCTGTACTGCCCTACCTTTATTATTAGTGCCCCAGAAAAACACATCTTACTCAATTTTATCAAGCTGACTGATACAGCCTTGAACGGTGCAGCTGGAGAGGCACTGAAGACCTTTAGAAAGGGCAGCAAAGACATCTCTTGGACACCAGAGCATGGCAAAACCTGAAATTTTAGAACTTTATTGAATCGATTGTGCTAAGGAATTACATCATTCTACATAACTGTGTTTTACTGAGGCATAGCACCATCAAGCAATGACAGAGCAAATAGGCTTTAGTTCTATAATCCACATATTGTGCTAGCACATCTTCTTTATTACCATTGAAGCAAACTCTTCCAAGGGAGGATGCCTGTAAGCAGCAGCTCAGTGTCAGGACCACTCTACCTCTGTGCTTCAGGGTTGCCCTACATTTGTGCCCTGGCAACCACGGACCTGCAGGAAATCTTCTGCAAGTCAGACTGTACCATCCAACACCTGGACTGTAGCACGTAAGTTTTAGACTAATGTCTACTGCCTTTCAGACACATGAATAGATTGAAATATGTACAATCAGTGTCATTCTGTGCATGTCCTCTTCCACCTGAATGCAGAAAGCTCCTTGGTCAATATCTGCAGTTGCCACCTCCTTACACACCATTCTCCAGGCCCTCATCTGTATCACACTGTGAACTCCTAAAGTGTTGTTTCCTATGTACCATCCCTCCCTGTGATTACAAGGAGATAGTTTAAAGGCACTAGAGATATGATGGCATTTGCACAAAAAAACCAACCAGTCAGGTTTCTAAGAAAGCTGTTTTCCCCTGTTTCTAGCTTGCTGTGCACATTCGGACAGCTGGTAAGAAGAGGAAGGAGGAGGTTTGCTGCCCTGGTGAGGGCACACCAGCACACCCCAGGAGGCCAGAGAGCATATCCAACAGGATCTGGTCAGCTCACTTCCAGCATGCCCCTTGGTTGCTGGCCTGTTGGCAAAAGTCAGCAGTGAATAGCTTAGTGGAGGGAAGGCCACCACAAGAGGCAATAGGCACAGCAATGCTGGGGAGAAGGCATCACCATCGCAGTGCAGAACCCCACATCAAAGATTGAGCACCAAAAGACAGCACAGACACAGGTCTTTCTTTGATGAAGGACAACACAGAGATCCTGACCAGAGTGCTGGATACAAGAAAAAGGAGAGTCCAAGCCCCTCTGAGAGCAATTGCAAGAGCCTATGGCAATGTGTTTGGCCTGCCATGTAAACACATCACATCCCATGGGAACTGAGAACAAACGTCAAGCCTAACTACGAGTAGCCCAGTTTTGCTAGTGCTGAGCAACCTGGATAAAAAGTAAAGAGCCTTTGGGAGATATCCTTATAGCCTAGTTCATTGTATCTCTGCAGACAACTCCCTGCTTCTCTCAAAATGGAAAAACAATAAAACAAGTAACTGCATTCCTCTCTACTACGGTTATCATTCAGGAGGCAGCAACCACATGCTCCTGACCATTGTGTGAGCAACATGCATGTTCTGGCCTGCAGATTGCTGGAGCTGTGAACTTCTCGCTTGGTTTTCCCTGGGATGTCAAAATCCCAACTGGTACAAATCCTGCCTGAGACCACAAATCACTTTTTCCCCCCCTCTCTACTTCAAGAAGTTTTATGAAGAAGTTTCATTCTCCCAGTGCACAGACACAGGTAACAGACAGAACACAAGGACCACTCTTGGCTCTTGCCAAGGGTCTGTCTCAGCTCCCAGGAGACCAGTAGCGCAATACATAACACTGAAGCCAGTATTTAGCTCTCCTTTGGCACAGCAGTGCTCTGTATCAGTGCCTGCTTTAAGTTCGATGCAGTGCTTTTGTGCTACAGAGATAAGTCCATGTTGGCAGGGACTGATCAGCAAATACAGACTTCACTGTAGGAAGAGCCTGAGGCTGCAATAACAGAACTCCCAATGCCTGCTCCTTCCAGAACACCAGCTGGGCAAGAAAATGTCTTCATGACATACCCAAGGATAGATGTTTTCTACCACAATTTATTGAGCTAATTTATATTCTCCACATAATGTAATAAAGATACAGCACTAATAATTTATCCACCATCCACAGAGCAACGCTCAAGAGTAGCCTCCAACAGCTTTCAGCCTCTTTTTTACTTGCAAGCAGCCAAATGTGGCTCCAGTTACATCCTAACCATGAGACTTCCCTACCTGACAACACTTTTTCAAGGCATATATTGGACAATGACCCAGGCCTGCAGCCTTTAGAAGAGGAAGAGATGAAGTGACCTTCACCCAAGCCCTGAGTAGAGCATCAGTAGGATAGGCTATGGCCCAGTCCCAGATGACCTGACCCTCAACAGGAAAGATACCACAATTCATACATTCTGTTTAAGCCTTTTGCAAGACAGGTCCTTGCGACTGGGTGGTCACAGACATTTCAGTTTTGTTCTCTGCTTCACTGCAGAGCTGAGGCTATAGAGATCTGCTCAGCACATGGGTATGGTGCAGGAGGTGGGGGTCCCATATCAGTTCCACCTCCCTGGTGCCGGAAGGCTAGAGTACCCCTGACCAGGCACTCTCTGGTCTGTTAGCAAGGCAGGAATGCAGCATATCAGGCTCCCCAAAGCACATATGGCCATTCATGGCTTACTGCAACATGCTGGCACCTAAACACCTCCAGTGGAGCTCTTGGAGCCAAGTGCATTTCATTTCAGGAGAAACAGAGACTGTAGGAAATAAGTAAAACCTTCACTTACACTATCTCATCATTCTGGAACTCCAGCTCCCCACAGGTGTCTTCGAAGTCCTCTCCTCCACCTTTGGCTGAGCCTTCAATGGTCTTGTAGGGCACAATAACATTTCCTCGTGCACCAGAGGTTCGCAACACTTTCACTTCCATGGTTCCTACACTTTCACTGATGTGTGTTACTGGCTCCTCAAAGGTGAAGATGCCAGCGTGGTCATCATCAAAAATGGTGACGGTGGCAGTAGATGGTGATCCCAAGCAGGCAAGTGTTGAGATGCGACTGGCCTCAAGAATGCCCTCATCTGAGGCCTCAGTGCTCACGCGGACGTTGCTGAGATGGACCAGGAAGTTCTCATCCTCCTCAAATATGTCATCATCGATTATGCCAACACGGATTTCCTTCTGGGTCTCTCCAGGCTTGAAGACCACTGTCCCTTCAGTAAACTCGTAGTCAGAGCCAGCATTGGCCGTCCCATCCTCTGTCCGGAAGTCAACGTACACCGTGTTGGTCAAGTCACCTCCCCGGCGAATGATGGTCAGGGCCACAGTGCCACAGTTCTCCAAACACTGGTAGGTACCCTGCTCAAAATAGAGCTTGCTGATGGGATCGTTTTCTGTCACCTCGCTGTTGACCTCGTGCACGCTGACAGCTTTGCGGGCCTGGTCTGCAGCATGTCTCTTCAGGATGTTGCCAGCTCCAGTCATGAGCCGAGTGGCCTGGATGCGGTAAAAGGCCCTGCTCTTCTGCTGCTGGCTCAGGACCTGGTAGTTCGCCAGCTCTATAAGCTGTTCAATTTCCTTGTCTGGGTGCTTTTGTTTCAGCTCCTTCAGGATCCGAGCCATTTCTCTCCTGGCTTCCTCATCATCCTGGTCTTTCTCATCCACCTCCAACACCAGTGTCCCATCCAAAAAGTTCTCCACATGAGAATTAGCAACCTTTCCATCCATTTCGATATCAGCTTTGGAGGAGGGACGGTCACCCTCATGCTCGATGATCATGCCTCTCTGCTTGCCAGCTCGGTATTTCTTGTAGACATATTTGTAAAATAAAAGTCTCCTGTCAGCTATCCAGGCAAACACCACACAGATGGGGAAGAAGAAGAAGGTGAGCAAGCCTTCCCAAACCTCCACAATCCCAGGAGAAGACACAGATAAAATAATGTAAAGCCAAGTGTAGGCAAAGATGCTCCAGGCTGCTGTAACAAAAAACACTCGCAAGTGCTTGATCTTCCTTATCTCTCCATCTGGAACTACATACACACAGATCGCAATGATGACAAACATGTTAAAGGCAGCACTCCCCACGATAGTGCTTGGCCCCAGGTCCCCTGCCGTGAAGCCATGGCCACACACTTCGATGACAGACAGGAGGATCTCAGGGGCAGATGAGCCCAAGGCCATCAGTGTGAGATTGGAAACGGTTTCGTTCCAGATCCTCACAGTGGTTTTGCTGGTCTCACCATTGGGCTTCTTGATGGTTATTTCCCGCTCTTGTGATGTAATGACTTCGATGGAGGACATGAAGCGATCAGCTATGATAGATACTCCCAGGAACATGTACACCATCGCTACAAAATACACTGTTGCCCGAGCGATTTTGTCACCGAATGAGGGGTCTTGGGGTTCCCATATTGGTAAAATCACACCCTTTTTGCAGATGTACGAGCCAGCACACTCCTCAGTGTCATTCACTGGCAGTTCACTGGGGCTCTCTGCACGTATGCTGTCTGCATGGGACAGCAACACCAGCACAATGCTCAGGAGTTGGAAGCTCCCTCGGAAGGTGGGTGGCTGAGTTACTCGCGACATGGCCACTTCCACCAAACAGGTCCCAAACATCCTCAACCTGCAGAGACAAAAGAAAAGATGCATTAAGTGAGGCCAACCAGAGATAACTGGTTTTCTTCTCCATCCTCTTTATTTCCCATTTTTCCCAAACATATAATCAAGTTATCCTGTTAGTCAAGAAAACCCACTGAACCCATTTTGTTATGATTACTGACGTTTTCCATGTAGGAATCATCTATTCAGTCATGTAAACAAGGACACATTTAGATGCTACCAATGGGCTAGCACCCACCCCCTTTAGCTACTATGAGGTTTCTTTCTCTTTGCTGAAAGTCTGTTTGTTCAATTGCATTTTCTTGTTCCTCATTGAATTAAAGCCCATCATTCTGCTTCACAGCTGGCAGTGTTTCCCATTTTGAAATTACAGTGCACTCAGTGGAATTCAGGGTAACAGCAGGAAAGGACAGAGAAATCTACTATCACTTCATCATGTTTAAAAAATATTTTTATACTTGCCATTTTAAATCACTGTAAAATATGTATTTCACAGCCTTTTCTTGCTCACAGTCCTCCCAAACATCTACTCCATATCAGAAATCTGCACAAAGTAAGCTCAAGCCCTGGAAAAACCTTATTCTTAACAGTAAGCTGGTCATAAGGCGCACCAGAAGGGCAGGCTGTAATTAATGATTTTGGAGTCATTCCTTCCACAGTGCATCACTTTGCACCTTCCCAAAATGGGAAAGAGCCCCATATGCATTGAAGCCTGGCTCTCTTGGCATGCTTGGAGAGGAAACATGTCCCTGTGCTTTCTTCCCACTAGGTCAGCTTTGAAGGCTTCCCCTTCAAGGGCCTTTCTCACTCCATTTACAACATCAGTCATCAGGGATGACAGCTGTACTTGCCCTTGTCCTGCCTCAGGATTTTCCAGCAATGTTGAGGAGCTGTTAAAGAGGTTTGCAGTTAGTTAACAGTGCATAAACCAACAGAACAGATGCCTTTAAGCATGCTTAGTGCAAAAACCCGAGCATGCTCAGTGTTGCATTCTCAATTTTACTAGCCAATAAAAGCCAGATCCCTAGTTATTAAAGTTGTATAGCCTTTGCTATACTGTGCTTCTCCAATCCAAGTTAATTTAATCACACGGTACTTAAAATGCTTCTATGAAGACAGGAAAATGAGTATGCCAATACCTTGACTTTGCTGGAAAATATAAAAAGCTGAACTGATTTTGCTCATAAAAAACCCACATCTCTGAAAGAAAAAAAAAAAAAAGCTCAGCTATGAGAAGTTTTAAATTCTAAGAGAAGGATCTAATTTCCAGGCCCATATCAAAGATGAGACACAAGCAGCAGACCTAGTCAATGCCTCTTCAAGTTCAGCCTTTGCAGCACCTGGCAGGTCTCACCCTACCATTTGCCATCTGCCTGGTCTTCCAGCAACAGCACATCAGGTCTGACAGCTCACAGCTGCATACACTGGGAGACACAGATTGACCCAACCACCCTAAAGGTGGCACCCAGTGACAGCATCACAGCTGGGCCCAGTCAAAGTGATTGAGACTCAAGTGGGATGGCTAAGCACACCTTCATTCTTCCTTCTGAAAGAGGGCTCGTTTAACAGCACAGTTGGGAAAAAGGCTGCCTCTCCAGCCACAGAGCAGGCTACACATGCTGCATTGCTGACTGCAATACTACAGCCCTGCAGGCATTCCTGAGGAGAAGCATTTATTGTCCTAAACAGGGACACACCAACATCTCCTTGAAAAAAAAGCATCTGGACACCACTGCCCACTTCCTTCTTCCCCATGACAAATCACCCTCCCTTATTAGGGCAGAGGCATGTTATGCAGGGACAGGGCTGTGCATAAGTGAACAATTGGCTGGAAGAAGCAGTGAGTACCATCCTGCACCCACTGTCCACAAAGAGACATTGTAATAATGGATCAAAGCACTCTCCTCTGTTTGCTTTTATATATGGATACTGTAGTAGGATTATTGGTCTGGAAGAATAATACTGAGAATTTATCAAGACAGTTTTATATAAATGGCATTTTCTCACCAGGAACTGATGGTTTGCCTTCAACTCCCCAGTTTTGTAATTAAGAAAAGAAAAAGATACACAGTGGAGGAAATGAGCAAGTCAGAGAGCTGGATGATAAGAACAGATCATTATGAACAAGAAAAAGCAAATCTCTTGTAGGAAGATAGATTTAAAAGAATGTTGTTTGTCTTGGAAATCCTGCTAATGCTACAAAAAAAGCTCTTACTGCCAGACTCCGAAGCCCTGAATGTTGTCCCCCTGATGATAATCCCTGGGTACCCTCTGCTTCCCCAAATGCAAACTGCAGCCACTGCTAACAAACCAAAGTAAAAAAAAACCAAAAACATGATGTACGTAAAGAAGAGTACCTTGTTGCAGGCTATTCAGCAGATAGCTAAGTTGAAACAGATGTGCATTCATGCTCATTGAAGTTTAACCAAAGCATGAATTAGTCACCCAACATCTGTACTCCGGTGTTTCACACTGCTCCAAACCAAGTCTCCAAGGAGACATTTGATAAAGGGGCTGCCAAAACACAGACTGGGTACCTACTCTATTTATCTCAGATATCTCCTAAGTGTAGTTTTATATCCTTTTTAAACATGTAGGCTTAAAAAAATTCATTGTGGGCATATTACTCAGCTGCATGGTTCTTTATCCTTTCCTTCTAAAGGGTAGTAGTTTCTTCAAAAAAACTCGAGAGCATCCACCTGCCCTTGTTCAGTTAATTTTTCTCCCTGTGGCAAGTCATATCCCTGCACACATACAATTATTCAGACCAATCAGGCATTGTGAAATCCCCTTGGCAAGAAAACAGATGGTTCTAGAAAAAATATTATGCTTTGGGTCACTGATTTGGGTCATAGGAGAGTCCCATCACACTCTGGACCAACTCTACAATCTTCAAAGGATTTGGGCACCGGAAGTCTCATCCAGAAAAAAAGACACCCATGAAATCAAATTAGTAAGTCATTTGAACTTTACTCGCCATGTTTTTCCTTTTCAAACATTCTACTGTGAGTTGGTTTTGGTTTTTTTGTTTGGTTGGTTTTTTAAATCAAGTCCCTTATTATGTTAAACAGCAGAAAAAAAGGCCTAGAGGCTTGCATCTGAGCAGTCCATCTTTCTGGCATTCCCAACCAGCATTCCACATACAAACAATACTTTTCCTTCAGATGGCAGGAGGTAAGAAATGCAGAACTTTTCTGGAGATCTCAGAGAGGTAAGAAATGTCCAGAGCTTTGAAAGATAAACCCACCAGCTGTGACAATGTGCCTTCTTTCAGCACCAGTAGCATACCCCAGCTCTGTGTTCTACTTTCTCCAGCATTGTGTGGTGTGGTCATCGAGTAAGACTGACGTCCCACCACCAGCTTTCCTACTTAAACCAATTCACAGTGATGCTCAGGAATTAGGGAGGGCTAGAAAATGCTTGGCCACAAAAAATGTCTCTGAGAAGCCGCTGCTATTAAATCATCAGCATTTCTTTATTTGTACAACCCAAAATAAACAGCTTGTTTCCCAGAGACCCTCTTACTCTGCATTTGCCTAGGGTCTCGGCCTATGGTTGGCACACTGCTGTAGGAATATTCCTAGACAAATCATTTACATTATTCTACAATGAGAATCAAGGCTATCAGAAGACCAGCCCTCTCTCCAAATTCAACTTTGTTAGCTTTTCATTAAGGTGTCTCAATTGCATTTTCCATCCTGGCCATCAACAATAAAAGTAAGCACGGGTGCTGATGCACAGTGTGTCAGGCTGGCAGCCCTGGCAAATCCTGCCTGCCGTGGTGCTCATGGCCTTGAAGCACTACCCCAATGCCTCACAGGACAGGCACATAGGCTGCTCTCGGGCTCTGTGCTGGCCATACATATGTGGTGAAAATTTCCAAACCACCATCCTAGGCCAGCCCATAAGCACTACTTGATGCCCAGGGACAGCACCCAGAGCCCTTTTTACCACTGCAGGAGTTGAACTGTCCTGGGGCTGCTGGAGAGCTCTCAGGGAGAACTAGAGCTAACCAGGAGAGACAGACCCCAACCTGCATTATCCTGAAGTTGCAACTGAGCCTCTGCCCTTTTTGAACAAGCTTCCCAGGGGTGCCAGCAGGTCATTTTGCACAGTCAGGGAGAAAAACCCGTGGGAGGCTGCATGGCAAGCTCAGTTTAGATGTAGCTCTGAGCCAAAGGATATTGGTCCTGCCTTTATTTCAACCCTTGCTGTTGTGAAACACCAGTAAGGCAGTTGTTGCTCACAGCAGGGCTAGGAGGGTTGCAGAAATACTTGCCTCCCTGATGGACATGAGAGCTCTAGGTTTTACAAACTGGTAGGACAGAGCTCATGATGCCAGCTCATGCTCCCACCCCCCAGCTCAGGAGCTGCCAAATGGGGAGGAAGCAGCCTTTTAGACTCTGTTCTGATCTTTCCCTCGCAGCGTTGCTCCTTCAGGCTGGCTGGCCACTGCATGCAAAGTGAGCCTGAAAGCAGTTCTGCATTTAAACAAAGCACAGCTTTTTCTTTGCAGTGGCCCCCCAAAAGTCCCATCTCCACTGGGTTACTTCAGCCTTGAATATCCACTGTAAGACCCTTCCTGTTATTTTCCTACGCCACTGTATCACACATAGGTCTATGACCATCTGCAACATGCTGGAAGCACCATTATTTTTAAGAGTACTGAAAAAACACTGCTAGTCCAGGCACTTTAATTACAGAAGGATTCAGCAGGGAAGGAAATGGCCTGGGCTCACAAAGAGTGACTGAGAGACTTTCCATGGGAAACTTTTTTCCCAGCATTCAATAGAAAACCTGTACAGAGCAGCTGTAACACAGCAGTGTTCACACCATTACAGCCACTGCTGATGCTACCCAACAGTGCCTACCCCACTGCGACATCAGTCTCATAATAAACATCACTACTGTGAATTTACTGGCAACTCTCATGAGAGATGTCCTCACAGCCGTGTCACTGGTGTATGGGAGTCGGAGCAGCACCCTCTCCCCACAAGGTTTGCTCTTCACATGAGAGTGGCTATTTTTCAACATGATGTGGAACACAACTCAGTAGCGTGTTGCAACAACATGGGGACTCCCAGACGGCCCTTCCCCATCCCATAGTCAGAGACAGAGACAACCTTCCCATAGTGAGAGTGCACTGCTGCAGAGAGACAGGGAAGGCAGCTCAAACCACCCTTTGCTGGTGTCAGGCACAGGAGAAAGATGATCTCCCTTTGGCCAGAGGGGCCAAAAACTGACAGAGAAGCAGTTAGTAGTTACTGCAAGGCATGGCCAGCCTGCAAGCTAGAGAAACAGAGCCTCAAAGCAAGTTAGATGCTCATTCTTCTGCCACTGTCCTTGGGGAAAAGATAGCAAGTTCCCAAAAGGCAGGCTCTTCTGGCCAACAAGCATCTCCCTCCCCACCATGCCCCATGCTCCTATCCCACGGTCAGACCTAAAGTCTCCAAGTTGCCACACCCCTTTTCCAGTTTCTCTTGCAGCAGAGCAGCACTTAAAAGAGTCTACTGCAAGCAATAACCAGCCTTCCCAGGAGAAAGCACTGCATACCTTGCCTCCACACGTGGGACTTACACCCACCACCCTATCTCTGGAGGGCTAGTAAACATCTCCTTTCCCGCTGACCCTTCCTGGCAATGGCCTGTACACCTCTGCCTCATTGAAAGCGGCAATCTGCTTTACAGCAGGCAGCTTGGGCAAAGCCTGTACTGGGAAAAGATATGGCTGTAGGAAAAAAATACAACAAACAAATAAATTGTCTGGTCTCTGACCACCAGTCAGCAAATCAGGCAAGAGTCCAGGTCCAGTTTCCTACAGCCAAGGGACACAAAACAGATGCTAACAGCCCTGCAAGGAGATATGGGGTGCTTGGAGATTTGTCTACGTAGCCACAGGCTCCACTGGCTTCACTTCTGATCTTGGTCCTGACCCCATGGCATAGCTTTGGTAAAACTTAGCTCCTGACAGCTGTGAGATTTACCCATCAAAGCAGGAAAAGGATCCTACTCCCAAACTGGCTGTACATCCAAACTTGGATGAAGGAGGAAAGCTGCTAAGTCCAAATGCTGTGTTGCCACTCAGGGCTGCACAGTGTGACAGCACTTTAAACACAGCTTGAAAAACCCTTGGCTCACTTCCCTGCTCCAGCTCTGCCTGGCTCCTGCTCCCTTCCATCCAGGTCTGCCACTCCAAAACAGGCACAGCCTGTTGGCATCCCTTGCCCATAACTCTCCAGATCTCCACATCAGGAAAATGATTTCCAGGCCATCAGCATCCTGATTGCATCAGTACAAAAAAGCATCAAAATCTTTCCAAATATAGTCAGAGGCACAAACCCTGACTATGAAGCCAGTCAAGTAAAACACACATCAGGCCACCCTGTTTTCTGTAAAGGACATTAAAAAGTAAGAATAATTATCAGTCTGCAATTGATTTTTTCAAGCATTCTATCTCTTCAATGAAGCATCCAATCTCCTCCCACAATTTCCTCAGCAACTTTCCAAAATAAACAGATAAATAGAGAAAACAAGACATCCCCGACACTGAATTTCAACTACATTGGATGAATTTGGGGGCAGCTTGCAGAGAATGAGCTTGGAAGTGTTTGTCAGGGACATTACAGTCTTGCTTTTCACGCATGGAGACCAAGTGTCAAGTTGTCCTTTTCTTCCATGACTCAAGATCTCAGTAAGGAATATGCCAGGAAATAAGAAGCAAGGGAGAACTACTACATTTTGCTGGGGTTGGTTTCTTTTTTGTTTGTTTGTTTGATTTTGGTTTTTTTTCCAAACATCTCCCTTTCTACTCTCAGCTGTCTCCAAACCATTTCTCCATCCCTACAACTCACCTTTGGTCTCTTCTTTCGCAAGCAGCATCAGGCTCTGCCCTGTGATTCCTCCTGGGCTGCAAATCCCTTCCCCTCTGCCTGTGGATCTCCCTTGCTAATTTAAGCACAGTGCTGTCTGCCTGGTCTCCACAAACCAGCTTTCAGGCTGCCTTGCCGACGGACTCTCTGTGCAATCTCAGGGCAGCCTTTTATCTCCCTGTGCTCCATATCTCCCTCTGTAAAATGGAAAGAGCATCTCCTATGAGTGCTGGGAGAATAAAACACTGCTAATAAGCCTGAAGCTTCTGGGTAGCCTGGGGAGGAAGTATCTGCACAGAGATGCCCCAAAGGGGCCAGAAGAGAGGAATTAACAGGCCTGTTGCTTTCCTCTATGCCTGTGTCCGCTCCTCCCTCTGAGACTACTTTTGGACTGGGTTTGTAGCTCTGTGTGGATCCTCTGTGCAGCAGGATGCTCTCCTGGGCTCTGCAGGAACAGAAAGCTTCAAGGGAGCAGAGACAACTCCCCAGCCCTAGCTCCCTACAACCATCCAGGGATTAAGAGGTGGGAGACATCCATGGCAATGTGTACGTGGGGAAAGACTGAGGCAAATGCAGGTTGTTGACCTGGGCAATTTGGACATGGTACTAGACAGGAGCTGAGCACATTAGTCTGCACAAAGGCTCACCCTGGCATGCTTCATCCATCAGCTGAGCGACTGTCCCTGGCTGGGGAAGGGTGGTAGCACCTCCCAGCAGAGTCACCATCCATAGGCACAGCTCTGGCACGGCTGACTCTAGAGGGAGCTGAATGCTAGTGCTGAGCAGATGCCCAGCTTTTAGACCCCCAGACCTCAGGAAAGGGCATCTAAGCCCAGGTGTGTGCCAGGCATTTGTTACTTACCTCAAACACAAGGTTAACTACCCCTCCCTTCTCCTCAGACTCCCCCGCCTTCTCTGTCTCCCCAGGAGCTCTTTGCAGCACCAAATCTCACTTCTATTTGTAGCCAGGTTTCCTTAGGAAGCCAGGAATATGAAATCACAGTTTCCCCGTCTGTCTGTCTGTTCACATCGCTCCCTCCTCTTTCCAATTTCAGCTAAAATCACCAGAGGAATATAGCAAAAACAAGCCAAGTTCCTACAAGCTTCCTGAAAATAGCTGGAGAGATACCACTTACGCCCTTGGTAAGGGAAAGACTGGTCAGTGAGCTTAGCCCATACTGGATGCCAGAGTCTCAACAGCACAGCACCCTGAGCACCCTGCAGTAGACCCAGGTGCATCCACTATTTGCACAGCTGTGGTACCGATGTCCATGAGCTGGGAGCACATGTAGATCATGGCACCTTGGCCTTGAACAGAACTCCAGGTTGTTCCCCATACTAGTCACAAGGAGAGCCATAGACATGTTGTCTATGACCAACCTGCTGGTTGGCTGTCCAGTGATGCTTGTGTCTTGGGGGTCACTGGGCTTTATTACAGCATCTAAGAGAACAGTGGTTTTTCACTGATAAGCCATCAGGACAGTATCCCCTCAAAACCACAGCAGAAAACCAAATTCTGTCCTAGATGCAATGCCAGAAAATCACAACCCTGAAAGTCCTGAGCAGATAAGGACACCACAAAAGGCAGAGAAGTGGCTATGCCTATACAACATCATTTAAGGTGCTGTAGAGACTCGCAAGAGTAAGGACATAAGCCAAAGTTTGTGCCGTGTCATGTACAGCAGCTCTAGGAGAGAAAACTAGGTGCAGCCTATTTAAGTCTCAGGAGCAACTCACAGCCAATAGATCACAAAAATCTTAGTGAAACTGGGGGAGAAAGAAAAAAGCAAAGTTTCATCAGCTTAAAACTGTGCTACTCTGTGTTCGCATTCAGAGATGCTCAACATAAAGAGTACATCCAACCTCCTCAGGTATCTTGAACACAAACACTAATAAGAAAGCTTTGGTAAACTTGGCACCCCAACACTGACTTCAGAGTTGTTTATGTCTCCAGAGAAACAGCAATGGCGGGGTGTAATAGGAGTCAGACAATGCATCACCTTTTCTGGGGAGTTGGTGGTGGGGGTTCATGGCTTGGCTAGCAGTTTAGGGCTCTAGAAATGCTAGATTTTCTCCCCATTTGGACTAAATGTCTGTGTTGGACAAGGGGCAAAGGTGCTATTGAAGAATCAATCGGAAGAAAAAGGGGAGAAAGAAACATTTAATAGATGCTTCCAAGGGACCACAAATGCCTTTCTTCGGTGATATTCACCTCCTTAGCCAAAGCTGAACAGCTCTTTTTTTCCTGGATGCCACCATCATGTCAACATGTAAGTGTCCCAGCTTCCCTTTTCTAAATAAAAGTGCATCTCTTCTCTTTGTGGTGGTGACAAGAAGCACAAGAAGCACACGAATACCTAGGCAAGTGTCAGGAGAGCACACAGAGAACCCCAGCCTCTCTCGGCCTTCATTTCCACCGCCTGACTCACAAATTTCCAGCACCTGGGACTGGAGGAACAGCTTCCTGCAAAGCGCAAGCAGAGGAGCCCTGAAATCACACACACGCACCCACACGCCTGTGACCTTGTGGTTTTACTACAGTTTTCATTTTCAGACTCCAATTCTCCTTGTGCTTGCTGCATTTCTGCAACATTTTGGCAGTTTGCTTTCGCCTTGGAGACAGAACAGAGTGTGGAGTTGTTCTGCATGGCTCAGTGGGGAGGGAAGCAACAAGGCTGCGAATAAAGAATTAAACTCAAGATGACGGAAGAGCCCCAGCCATGCTTCCACCTAGACAAAGCCTACGTGATGAGCGTTGCTTAATGCCACCCCTTAATAACACATGCTGCTCGAGACGAAAATGGGAATTTCAGCGTGGCTGCAGGTGCCTCCGACCACTCAGCTCGGGAACCGTTTCAAGTCAGGAAGAGCAGCCCTGCCTGGAGGCACGCACAGCCCCGTCAGGCGGAGGCACCGCACCCCGCCGCGCACGGGGGGATGCGCCCGTGAGCCCCCGGGGAAGGAGATCTGCCCCAGCCCTCTGCTCGACCCCACCTGCCCATCAATGCCCGGCTCTTGGGTTAGGGGAAAGGCAACCCCGCGCCGCAGCTGCGCCTCCTGTCGCAACATGTCGCGATTGGCCGGCGGGGGAGGGGGGCGAGCCCCATCGCCTGCCCTAAAGGTGCCGTGGCTGGGTTGTAGAAAACATTCCCGTGTGTGTGTGTGAGCATCCTACCCCTGCCTCCCCATCGGCTCCTACACGGCTCCAGGTCCCCCATCCCGGCCCCTCCCCAGCCTCCCCCGNCTCAGCCGGCCCGCCTCGCAGGCAGCACCCCCTCCCTCCGCATCCCTCCGCCGCGATGCGCGGGCAGGGACAAACCCGCCGTCCCTTTTCCGCGGTACAAGCCTCAGCCCTCCTCCTCGTCCTCCTGCTGCTGGAAATATTTCCCGATTTCCTCCTCGGATCGAGGGACTTTGAAAGGCAGGGNCCTGGCGGGGGGTTAGAGGCGGGCGTCGCCGAGGCAGGCTCAGCAGCGGCGAGGCATCGCGGCGGGGCGGGTGGCGGAGCCCCGGTGCGCGGCTGCGGCGCGGCGGCGAANGCCCTGCCCGCCCTGCCCTCCCTGCTTGGGGCAGTCCTCAGCCCTGCCCTGCCTGCTCCCAGCCCTGGTCTGCCTGCCCCCAGCCTTGCCCGTCCTGACCGGGACAGTTCCCATCCATTCCCTGCCTGCCTCCAGCCCTGCTCTGCCCCGCACGGGACAGTCCCCATCCATGCCCTGCCTGACTTCAGCCCTGACCGGTCAGCTGCTGCCCGCCGTGGCTCGTCGCATCCCCTCCGGCCGCCCTGCAGCCTGCCGGGGTAATCCCGAAACCACTTGCACCCTGCAGAAGGAAGCGAGCCCTGGGAGAGATGGCGAGAAGAGAAACGTGTGTATATGCAAGGAGTGCCTTGCTGTGTCTCTCCTCGTGTCCCGCTGTGTTGCCCACGGCCCCTGTGGGGAGGCAGGTGGACAGAAGTATCCCAAGGAGACCTGGATTGGGATTCACTCCCCTCTCACAATCCTCAAAGCTGTGGTGTTTGCAGAGGACAGTGGGGCACATGGAGTGTCAGGCAAGGAGCATACGGGTTAGCTAGGATCTTCCCGGGAACTGCCCTCACATCTGGCAATTTGATCAGTCCCGAAACCCACAGAGCCTCCTGTCTCCACAGAAGGGTCATCACGGTTGGGGAGGTCCTCCAGGAAGGCAGCAGCCTGGCAGAGAAGGACTTACTGCACCTCAGGCTGGCCCAAGTGTCCTTCCTGTGGGCAATTCCCCTTTCACCATGCCTGAATGACTCCTCCACCCTTCGCTGGCTCCAGCAAGGAGCAGATGAACCCATTGTCCCACCCTCCAGGCAAAACTCTCTGACTTTAGAAACTTAAAATAGGACCAGAGCTAATAACTCACACATTGGTAGTTTCAAGTACCCAGCGACCTTGACTAGCCCTCTATTTCCAGATCCTCAGGTGCAACAAGAATCGTGGAAAAGCAGAGACATTATTTTAGTTCCTGCACCCTGTTACACCTTCTCCCTCTTGTCAGCTGTGCCCGTAATTTTTGTTACCACTGGTGAGACAGAAACACAGAATTTTACCTTTGGATTTCATCTGTGCTTTACTTTCTTGCTTTCAAAAAAAATTTTTTTAAAGATTTTTGCTCTGCCCTGTCCTTCAGCAGAGATGGAAAACTAAATTTCTCTTTCCAAGATGAGGTGTAAGATGTGGACAATGTCACAAAACTCCTTTGTAAAGCACTTTATGATGATCTGACCAACCAACAAACCATCTACTTAGTGTTGCAGCTGTTATTGATATTCTTTGGCTTTGGTCTCAGTTTAAGAGTTTTTTGCCTACATAAGGGATGAAAGGCATTTCCACATAAGAATTTCATTTAGAAAAAAATCATGGGTTTGTATCCAGTAGCTAACTCTAATTTTCTGTCTCACCTCTTTTGATTTAAAACACTTCAGAGAAGGGATAAGGTTGCATCTGCCCATGTGTGGTACTTCGATGGTACTCAATTCTTCCAGCAGGGCCATTCATATAAAATGAGCACAGCTAAATGTGTACAGCATACACAGTGCTGTGTTCTGATCAGGGGCTGAGCAGAGCAGTGGATGTGTATCGATGGCATTTGGTTTTGGCAGTGGCTGCAGGATGCAAGGTGCTGCACAAGCTAGCATGGCAAAAGCAGAAAAAATTGGCATGGCTGCAGTGAACACAATCCCTGCTGTTGCTTTTCATCCTCTATACTGAAATCTAATCAGTGCAACAGTAAGCAGTGGAACTCAGGTTTTAGTCATGAAGTTCTCCCTAAAGCTCCCCGTTTTCCCTGAGTAATGTTGCTGACCTACTTCCCAGCTCTTTCAGTGAATATAGTACCCAACTCCTCTGGATCACCAAACAGTGCTAATGGGGATCCACTGGTGAGCTGCCCTCTAAAGAGCCAGGCACATCCTCTGTTCCTCCCAGCTCACCTCTCTCTGCAGTTTCCAGTGCGTGTTCCTGTCTCCCAGTGCCTCTTGCTGAGATTCTCAGAAAGACTGCTTCAGCTGTGGGATTTTTGTGCCATTCAAGGGGAGCTGAAGAAAACAAGAGTTTGTCAGTGTTTGTGGTGATGCCCATTAGTTCATGCAAATGAACCCTCTATATCACCCAGCCTTAATGGCACTGGGACAGAAAAGGTGAAGCAGTATTATCCCACCTGAACTTAAGAGCAGCTTTCAACTGCTTGAAACGTGACTGGTTAGGAGCAATATGAAGCTGGGAGCCTGGGAGAAGATGTGTCTCACTCTCCAGTTCTTCACACCCCCCTTTCAAGGCACATTCAGACCTTCATTTTTTACAGTCTCCTAGAGAAAGGTGGAGTAGGGCTCTGAAAAGTGTAAGTCAGCGAGTAGGAGAGACATTGATTCCAATTGCAGAGGAGATACTGTGTTACAGGACTGCAGTGGCCATGGCTCACACTGCTTTTTCTCAGCCAAGTGTGATGAAGTAGTTGTAACAGAATAGAGCTCTGTATGGGCTGTGAAATCTGCTGGGCAAGCTGAGTATATGCTCCCATGTTCTCCCTGATGATCTAGGCAAAAATGCAACAAGACTGCTCATGTCATGACATAGCAAATTTGTCACGGTGTGAGCACATCCATGCTTCAGCATGATTGCAGCCTGGGCCGTGCTGGGAGAGGTAGCAGTTTCCTCCAGCTACCTTTAGTTCCTTGTCTCTCTTTGCAGTCATGGAAGTGAACACCTACCATTGCAAATGTGCTTACAACCACTAATTAGTTGTCCCAAAATCATGAAGATTCTCATGCCAATACTAGCAAATGGTTCATTCATTCATTCATTCATTCATGCACACCCACAGCTCTCTCCGACAGCAGCCTGCATCTCTCTGCAGTTGCTGGAGGAGGTTTCTGGGTGTTGTCTACATATGCAGAGCAGAAAGACAATTTGTTCCTGCAAAGAATGGGGTTAGTGGACTGTGGAATCTCAAGCACAGGACAGAATGCTGCAGGCCATTTCTCTGCTCGATGCCTTGTGAAAAAGACATCTGAGCTGCTGCATGGTTTAGAGGTGGGTGACACAAAACCTCTAGCACTTCTTTGCTTGAAAAATGTGTGCTTTATATTCCCTGTAAAAGAGACAAGAGGTCAGGGCAAGGTTAGTCTTCAGCTCAACCAGGTCATGTTCACTTCCAAGCAGCTGCCTTTCTTGGCCATGTTTTACAACATCTCCTCAGTGGAATGCTTTGGTCTCTGCTCCAGCTTTTAGGTTCACATAACGATGGAGGATAACCAGTGAGTTCTCACTGGCTAGTTATCTCTGGTCATGGTTTTCCTTGAATCCTTCAGAAGATGCCAGAGAGGTCCTGCAAAAGCAGATGGGTTGTCACTTCTGGCTTGCCATCCGTCTTTGCTCCTCACTGCAGTGGAGCTGAGCATGCGCTCATTGAACGTTCTCTGGCTCTTCTATGCATGTTCTTGGCAGAGACCTGGAGAATCCTGGAGAGTGGTGTTTCTAAAAAAGATGTTCAGAAACATAGTTTCCAGTGATATGACCACTCACTTTCACTGGTACCTTCAAACCTGCCTTTGTGGTTAGGAGGATAAATCAGACATTTAGAAATGTGGCAAATGGAGTTGGATGTAGCAATGAGTAGGAAGGGCAATTTTATGTGCTGGACATCATATATTTCCTTTTGAGCTCTCCAGGCAGTGCATCCTTATCTATTTCCAAGTACCTGGTACAATCTGAGTCCTAATGTTCCCAGGGAGGTCTGATTGCATGACAGTTGTCCATCAGCTCGCCATGGGGCTTGGATGTGAAAGGTGTCTTCTCCCCTGGAAAACCAAGAGTACGAACTGTACCCCAGGGAGAAGGCAATGCTCAATGGAATGTTTTGGCACACCTGTGAAAAACTGAGAGCTTATGGTTTGCTGTCACCCCAATGTTTTGAGAGCCTGCAGAAGTAACTGGAGAAACTGTGCTGGTGCTGTTTCTGAGCTTTCCCCCAAATACTTGTTCTATGCTGTGTTTTATGCAGGTTTAAACAATAAATCCAGTGCCCTAATTCATGAACACAGCATTTAACAGCTTGGGAGAGAATTTTCCTGGAAGAAGCATAGACCAGCCAAGTTTTGCAGAGCACTGCTTATGTGTGGCAGACACAAAAGAGTATTTGTGCTGGAAACCACCTGCTACATGGAGATTGAAACCACCTACTGCATGGGGATTGAAAGAAGTAGTTAGAGGAGCTTGATGTGAACTTAGGGAGCTTGGCAATGGGAAGAGTTGCATGTACTTTGCAAACATATAGTCTGCAAAACAAGTCACAAACTCTTCTCTTTAAATTCCGTTTCAGAATCTTACTTTTCTTTTTGAAAAAACTGCTTTCTGGTCATCAGACATATACAGAAAAATTCAATACGTGCACAAAATTACTTCAGCATTGGGGTTTAATTGTAAGAGATGTACAAGGTGCAAACTTTCTCCTCACTCTCTCAAAGTGGTAGAAACAAAAAAGCCTTCTGGCAGCTGTCATTTGTCTCAAGAGCAGTGCATGCTAATATAAGCATCTCACTCCCACTTCTCAGGAAAAAACCAGCACCTAGCTGGAGTCACTGGCTCACAATGAGAAAAACGAAGGACCGGATATTCTCTGCTGAACTGCCTGTCCTTTAGCATCTTTGCCCACCAAAACCACCACACCAATGAGACTTTGTTTTGCTGTTACAAAACTGCAGAATACAGGAACTAGAAGTGCAGATGCAAGATCAACTGAAATGTGTTTCCAGTGAAAGCAATAGCCTAGTGACTCTGCTGCCTCCCTGCAAGGGGCCATGGAAATGCAAAGTTCAAGCCCTGAGGCAGCACTACAGCCAAGTAGACACTAGCACTCTCCGCTTGATACTCCAGCTTTTCCCACCACCATTCCAAGGCTGTCCTAACCTGGAAAAAAAATTAGGTTGAAAAACCGTAATTCTCCCCTCACCCAAATCCAGAATTAAGAAGTGACAAATACCATGTTCTCTGGATTTGCCTTCTGGTTTTGAAACCTGAAGGTTTGATGCTTTCCAATTTACTTGTCAATCAAAAGTAATTTCAAAGAAAAAAGTAAAAATAGGAGTGATACGTAATCACATGACTCCAGGAGCTGAAACTTCCAGAAAAACAGAAGTGCAAATACCATATGGCAAGATGTAAGAGCTGTGTCCTGCAAACTGGGGACAGTGATGCTTTCTTGGAACCTCTGGCCACATGAGGCCATATTCCTCATTTGATCTGTGTGCAAGGTTCTCATAGCTACTAGTGGGAAGTGCAGGGTGAATCAGACATAGTGCATGACTCTGACTGCTGCCTCTGGTTGTGAAGGTAATTTGACCTCCTCTGTATCATGTTTGCTAGCCTGTTTCCCTGTTTTCCAGGGAAAATAGACCTTTTTTTTATTAAAAGTGAGAAGTGGCTGATCTCAGCTTCATTAAGAACCTTATATTTTATTTATGTATTCCAGATCAAGAAAGCTGGTTGAATACCTTGCAAAAACCAAGCTCCTTAGGTGAGAGGTTGTGAAATGACTTCTCTTATAGGGAAACATTTCTTCACTATAATGGACTCTAATCTGCTGTACTTAAGGACAGTCAGAAATCTTCCCTGACTCCTTAATGCTTTAATTTTACCAACCTCTGCCTCAGCTCTGCCTTGTTTCGCCTCCAAATGGCCTTGTCTGGCTAGATATTCCTTCAGCGTTGACCAGGTCTGCCAAAGATAAGCCCGTGAGTCCTGGGGCCAGGTTGGTGTCAAGGAACATGCTATCTGCTGTTATCAACATGCAGCAGTCAATTTTAGGCCACAAGGACCCATGTGGCTGGGATTTTTTGTGCTATTTGGTCTTCCCAAGGCACCTTGAAGAAGGCCGATGTCCTTGTTCCTGGTTGACTCCACCCTCGGAACAGCTGAGACTGCAGCATGGTTCTTATCCCAGTTTCCTTCTTTTCCCATAGCTTAGATGTTAGTCCATTGGCCAGGGATACTCACTGGTTCACAGGGATCTTGGTATTTTGGCACAGTTTGCTCTATTTATTCTATTTTCTTCTGAAGATGTATGAACCAAAAATGCTTTTCCTCTGTATGCTGCATGCTCAAGCAGTGGTGAGGTAGTAACCAATGTTGCATGCCCTAAACATAGTTGAAGCCCTGCATCTAAAAACAATTTAATGAAGAAAAGGAAAAAAAGAAACAAAAAAAAAGAAAAAAAAACATAAGAAAACCAGATTTAACTTCCTGATTGCTTAACAGTTATGGGTTTGGGGATTTTGCTGGAGATTTTGGAGAAATGAAACTGTACCGTTTGTAAAACCACATTCTTCTTTCAGTGCTCTTGCTTGCCCATCTTGGAATTTCAAACATAACCTGTTTGAAAGCTGCTCTGAGCTGAACGTTTTTTTTAATTTCTGGATTGTGATGATGTTTTAAAGCAATTGAAGATGCTCCTTTGCCACCTGCCTCATGGTTAGAAACCCGCAAGTACCTTATAAAAGTCTTACAGGAAGCTGAACCCAGCTTCTGGAAAATCTGTTTAGGCTCTGAGGCTGTATCCCTGTGTTTGTCTGTGCAGGAGGGACATGGTTAAGTGAGTGCATATGTGCAGATGTTTTCTAATGCAGGTTGTGCAAGCTCTGACTTCTTCCCCCTCCTGTATTACTGCTTATCCAGATGAGCTCCTGCTCCTGCAAGGGTTTCCATCTCTTCAGCAGGTGAGACAATATCCTGAGGCTGCTGTGGAGCATATGTTCATAGGCTGGAGACAAGGGAAACAGGGACTTGGGGTTTCAAGCATTCCCTGGATGCTGCTGTGCCTCCTGCTCTAGCAGTGCAGACAGTGCAGTGGCAGGTTTGAAGGGAATGGCACGGATGGGAAGGCTTGACCATGTGAGGAGAGAGCAAAGATCTGTCAGTAAAACCAGTCCACTGGTGTTTAGGCAGCTGTATGTTTGCTAGACCAGTGTCTTACAGGGCTGATGGGAATACAGGCTTTCCTCTTTCGTTCAGTTCCCTTCCATATGTGCCTCAGTCATTAAGAAAATTTCTGGCCCCTGCACCTCAAGACCCCATTGTGATATTTTGGTATTTGTGCCAGGGCTGTTAACAGTGTCTGGCATTTTATTTGCTATCAGTAGACTACAGAGATAAGAGCTGTATTTATATGACCAGTGGCACCAAGAAAGCATGCAACAGCTGCAGAGCCACCAGTGGGAAGAAACAGGAGAAGTGAGAGGTCTAGAAGTCATCATTCAAGATGAAACATTGCAGGAATGCAAACTGTCAAGTCAAGAGGAGACATATATCCTTGCAAATCTGAAAGAATGGATGTTTTCCATTCCTGCTGTTGACAAGATAAGAAGTCAGGGGGTTAAACTACAGGCAGGGACAACAAAATTTGGCACAAGGAAAAGCTTTCTGTAGCTATGAAAGTGATGGTGTAGGCAGGTGAATTGTCTGTAGAGAAGGAGAAGTGTGTATTGTATCACTGAAAGGTTTTAAGATCAGGATGAGCAAACCTCTGTTGAGGTCAAATCAGGTGTAGGTGAGCTAACTCTCAACATCACTTTCATCAGAAAGATGTATCAGAGATGAACAATCAGGAGACATTCAGCACATCATAAACAGAAAACCAAGGCTGTGGTTAGTAGGCTGAAAGAAAATACACCTTTGGACTTTGGACAAAGATTTGGTGCAGCAGAATGGTCAAAGCACTGGAAATTAGGCCATGCTGGGAGAGCAGATCTAGGTGGCAACACTACTGAACCTTGCAGAACCTGTGAGCAGGTTGGCGGCCTATTTCCTGAGTGGATGAGCCATTTAGCTAGCAGGACACTGAGGAAAAGAACTTGCTGCTGCTCTGAAGCTCATGATATATCCCACTTGAGTTTTGCCCTGTCAAGGTTTGTTCCAGGCTGTCATAGTTTAGGAATGGTATTCTCCAGTTTAATATTCCCACTAGAACCATGTGCTGCTCCCCTTTCTCCCTCCAACTGGAGTGACCAAAGGCAAAGATCACAGGTTGAGATAAAAACAATTGACTAGAAATGGCAATGAGATAAGAAAATGAACAGTAAAACTGCAATATTAGTAACAAAAGTGTGCATAAGAGACAGTGATTCACATGCCAAAATGCTCACTACAGAGCTCCCAACCCAACTGCAGCCAAGCCATTCCAACTGGAAAAGAGCCCTTCCTTCCAGAAAAAGTCTTCCTTTTACCCCACCTCTGCAATGACCTGAGGTGGTATAGAGCAACCTTTGGGTCCCAGCCATGTCTTCTCCTGGCTACTGGAAAAATCAGCCTTGTTCTGTCTGGAACCAAGACACAGGCCCATATCCATATAACTTACTTAGAAACCTCTTCATTGCTCTTTCATGCTCAGCCATAGGAATCTTGAAGCTTACCCAAATGCTCTCAGGAGCTGGTCACACAGGAAGTCTTGTGTTGGAAACATCCGTCCTGTGTTGGCAATCCCTTTCACTTGCCTTTTCATGAGCCTGTCCCACTGTGAACTGCAAGCTGAGGTACACCCTGACCAAACCACAGCACTGTGGCAACAGTACAAGGGCACACCTGGGCACTCCTCATAGCAAAGGCACATGAAGACTCCCCCTCTAGTCTGTCCTTGTCAGATGCCGCCTGTAGTGCTGCATCCAGATATGGAGTCCTCAACACAGGAAAGACATGGACCTGTTGGAGCAGGTCTAGAGGAGGGCCACAAAGATGATTAGAGGGATGGAACACCTCTCCTGTGAAGACAAGCTGAGAGAGCTGGAATTGTTCAGCCTGGAGAACAGAATGTTCCACCAAGACTTCATTGTAGCAGTTCAGTACTATAAGGGGGCTTATAAAAATAAGGGAGAGCAATTTTTAACATGGGTAGAGAGTGGTAGGACAACCATAATGGTATTTAAGTAAAAGAGGAGACATTTAGATTAGATGTCAGTAAGAAATTCTTTACTCAAAGAGTAAAGTGTGGCACTGGAAGAGGTTGCTCAGAGAAGCTGTGGACTCTTCATCCCTGGAAGTGTTCCTGGCCAGGTTGGATGGGGCATGGGTAACTTAGTCTAGTGCAAGGTGTCCCTGTCTACAGCAGGGAGATTGGAACTGGATGATCTTTAAGGCCTTTTTCAACCCAAACCATTCTGTCATTCTATGATTCTATGAAAATACCATCTTTGGCTAAACCTGACTTATGGCTGTATAAAGTACAGCATGAAATAAGGTTATGAGAAGCTATCAGAACCCACAGATTGTAAGAAGAGGGGCAGTATACAAGAAGCTGACCATACGTGATCAGTAGTTACAGCAACTAGACAGCAACATGAAAAATGGTAGAAAAGAGAGGCACTGCCTATAAGAAATGCAGGGTTACTTCCCTAATTGCTGACTGCTTTGGTAGAAATTACCAAAGCAACAGTATCATGGATACCAAATAAGTGTATAAAGTCAGAAAATGTGGGGCCAGCAAGTAAATAGAGGTGAATGGTTTGTCTGGGAGGAGAGAGACTTGATAAAGAAGTAGAACCTGGGAAGCAAAAAAGAGGCAAAACCAGAATATAAGGCAAAACAAATGACATAGAACTGATTTGGGGCTGTTGGTCAGCTTTGTGCTTAATTATGACAATATGACAAATGAGCAACATATGTGTGAGGCTGTACCTGAAGTTGGTCAGGTCATAAACATCTGCCACATTCAGCACACCTCCAGCACATCAAATGAAAACCACTCCAAAGACAAGAAATAAAGCTACAACTCAGGATGAAGGCAGGGTATTTGTGCTGGCGAGACATCAGCTTTATTAAGGTTAGAGTCTTCAAACTTGTCTTATTCTGAGATTTCCTGTAGGCTGTGTACATCAAGGCACATTTCAAGATAATCAGATTGTCTGTTTCAAAGAGAAAAATGTTAAAATTTGGCATGTTTTTATCAACAGGGACAGAAAATGTCTAGAAAACATGAGTAGTGGCACAGCTTGTAATGCTTACAAACTTGTCTTGTTTTGTAGCATTCTTCTAGGTCT
Source organism: Sclerurus mexicanus (assembly GCA_013396755.1). Classification (NCBI taxonomy): domain Eukaryota; kingdom Metazoa; phylum Chordata; class Aves; order Passeriformes; family Furnariidae; genus Sclerurus; species Sclerurus mexicanus. The sequence continues at coordinate 157,003 of VWZF01005528.1, read as the reverse complement.
GTGCATCAAAGTGTGCTTAAAAATAATCTGCCTGGTTAGGTAAAAACATTCAAATTAAGGGTAAAGGACCAACGGTTTTTTAGCGCATTACTGTGGAAGCATATCTTCAGGAATTTTAACTCATAAGGCACTTTACAGGTGCACACAAAACAAGGTGTGCATCTAGACAGACTTGTCCTGACCTGTAAAAATGCAAGGATTCTCACCGAATTTTGGATCCTCAGCTGGATCTTTGGTGATTTATATGGGAGATTTTAAATGTCTAGAAAAGGGCTGACTAATTTTTCTAAAATACTCATGATTTGTCCTGAATCTTAACCAATGACCGGTAACTTAACAGACAAATCATTGCCAACTAAGCAGATTTTCAGTGGCAAGTAGTAGAGGGATTTCTCTTCTCTGATAACAAAAGCTTCACATTCTGTACCGACTATTCTCATCCACATGATTCTCATACACACTCACAGCAGAGAATCTTCAAGATTAACTCTTTTGTTGAGATTAATTTGAACATATGTCACACTTCAGGGGAAGGATGAGGTTATCAGCAGGGCTCTAAAATGCTCCCAGTATTGGTTACTCTTAGAACTTCACTTCAGATCAAATCAGCTCAAGCCAAAAGGCAAATCTCTCAGTTATCAAGAAACTGGAGCATCTATTTTCCATAACCCATGGCAAAAAATATAGAATCATGGAATCACAGAATATTTTAGGTTGGAAAAGACCTCTAGGATCATGAGTCTGACTGTTAACCTAACATGCCAAAGTCCACTACTAGACCATGTTCCTAAACACCAGATCTGCATATCTTTTAAATACCTTCAGGGATGGTGACTCCACCAGTTCCAAATAAATAAACAGGACTGGTCGCAATTCTGAGGTCTGGGGAACACCATTAGTAATATGGTTATTTTTCAAGCTGTGCTGTGGACTAGGCCCAGTACAGAACATGGTAAGAACACAAGTACAGGGTATCATACAAGGGTCCACTGTGATCCTGGAGCTTATTATGTTAAACTTTTAAGTAATGTAGCCAGAGAGTGAAACAAGGACACCTTTCACAGCTGCATCTTTCTCTTTTTGCAGTATTTTTCCCATGAATTAACACTACCAATACCTGAAAAATTTACTAGGTTTCTGCAAAGAGTTGCTTCATCAGCAACTTGGAAAAGCACACATGGGAGGTAAATGCTAGAACTTAAACCTCTATTATCTCCTTGGTCATGTTTCTGCCCTGTGCATGTGGCTTGCATCTGAAAGATGTCCCAGCAGGCAGCAGAGCAGCAATAAACATCATTATTCTGGCCAGTCAATAAAAATGTAGACCTATTAATGCAGCTAAAAATAAGGCAATCCAGAACATCTCTCATGCTCCTGAACCAGGCATTTATCCTGGACAGAAGATACTTTCAGAGCCTTGCTTCAAATAGCTGTTCTAGATCTGGGAGTTCATCTTGAAATAATAAGTTGGCAGACTGAAGTGACTTAACATTTAACATGTTTTAAAAGGACCATATGGAATAAGTTACACCAGAGTAAAACACTAGACTCTCACATCCAGTGTTATTGTTAACAACTTATTGAGCTGTGTGTATTTTTCGGCAGTGACAATGAACTCACTAAATAACAGGATAATATCATGGATCACTAACATGTTGTGGTCTGTGGCCACAGGAAGGGTTTACTTTTATTGTGTACACGTTGGCAGTCTCAACATACTAGCAGCAAATCCAAAAGTTTATTGCTGCATCTAGGACAGAAGCACAAGATCTCTGCTTGGAGCCTTTCTGTAAGCCAAAAAAATAACACAGGGTATTTCTCATATCACACTTGCCAGACTGCAGCAAAAGCAATGAGCAGAGAATTAGATGCTGGGAGAGTAGTTGTCACCTTGGATTTGCTTCCTTGTTCCAGTGTGTGGATATGGCAATTGCTGATGCTGGGAATCAGCATGGAAGGGGGCTGTTTCAAAGAGATAGGATCCCTATTCACACACTAAAGCCTAAGCCTTGATGCATGGTTGACTCTTTTAGAAACAGGCATCAAATCAAGCTGATTTGGAAGGGTGAAGAGGTTGTAGGGCAAGAAATAAGACTAGTCCATCAAGCCCCAGGCCCCTGTAGAAAACCTGAGAGTGGTTAGAGCTGCCTTAGGTGGACAAATACATCCCCTCAGCTGCTTCATGAACATTCAGGCTTCTGCCTGAGGCCTGACAGTCTGAAGCCATGCCTAAGTCACTATGGGTCAGGCCTCTCCATCAGCTCCACTAAACTCATGTGCTGTCCCTTGCTTCCGAGTGCTTGCTGAACATTACAGATGAAACTTGGCATCTTGGTGAAGTCTCCCTGAGGTCTGGGAGACCTAAGTGTCTGGAGGAGTGTTTTCAGGTAGATTGCATCAAAGGATCCCAGCCCATCTCCAAGTGGGTTAGGGACAGCCTCACACATTGCTGTCCAGGCAATCTTCAGGGACCCATCTGGCTGACAAAGAGATCACAACTCCATTCTGACCATGTTGCAACAGAAGGGTGTCTGATACATCTCAAGATTGAGAAGAAAGCAAAAAGGGATGTCCTGGTTTCAGCCAGGACAGGGTTCATTTTTTGCAGTAGCCAGGAGTGGGCATGACTAGGACATGGAGATTATTCTATACCACCCCCCATCATTGCTGGGGGTGGGGGTAAGGGAATCTTTTCTGGGGAGAAGGGGTTCCTTCTTGGTGGGAAAACATAGTGGACGGAGCTGTCCAGTATTGTCTGTTATTGGGGGAGGGGGATGTTTCTCTGTGAATCGTTTCTTATACCCTCTGTCATTAGTATGGTCACTGTTACTGTTTGCTTTCTTATCTCATTGCTGTTTCCAGTAAATTGTTCTCATCTCAACCTGTGACCTTTGCCTTTTGTGCCTCCAGCTGGAAGGGAAAGGAGAACAGCACATGGTTTTAGTGGGAGAATTAAACTTGGGAGTACTATTCCTAAACCACAACACCTTGAAAGCACTGGGGGACCAATGGTAGGAAAAAGATTTTACACACTGTTCAGTACACTTTATTCCCATGGGGAGAAAAACAACCCAAGCACTGAATCTCCCAGCATGGTAGGGGAAAGTGTATACCTGACCAGCAATCCTTGGCCGAAGATCCTGAGCATTTGTCCTTTTGGGTATTTACAGATAAGTCGTTCATCATTGTTAAACTGAATGGAATTCAAACTAGTCTTCCCACTGTACCTTTACTCAAATATTGACATTTTCCAGAATACCAATTCTGTTAGTATTTTCCTTTTCCTATGCCCACCTTTCTCCATAAATAAACTGATGTGAGTTCGCCAGACTGAAATGCACATCTCTCCTCTCCTCATGGCTCTGTAAAAGGCTCGTCTAGAGACATCAAAAATTAAAACCTTCATTTTATAATTGCATTTCAAGTTCAGCATTTCAAGGATTTGGTAAAGATCCTAAAAACAAACATCCCCAATTCAGGAGGAGGTTCAGCATTGAATATAAGAGAAATCCAAATATGCTGAAGTATGGAAACCAAAATAACTTCAGCTTTGCTCTTCAGTGACCCCATGCAATAAGAATACATTTATGATTAGATAACAGGAACAGCTAGAGCCCTAGATAAGAATAAACTGAGTTTTGAAGACCTCTGGATTTAATGTATTGTTGCTATGTTTCCCCCAGCATTTGTTGCCAGAATAATAGTGAGTTTCGTAAAGGATCAATTCCAAAATGAATGTCAATGCATAGATTTCCTGCCTTACCTATAAACTGGAAGAAAACACCATCACTGCTTAAAGTTGGCATGTTGCCCCTTCCCAGAACAGCACAGATCAGCAGATGGCGGATCTGAAGAGCGAGGCTCATGGCTGGAGTGTGTTTCAAACACACTGGAACAACAGATCTCTGCCGCTGTATGTCTAACCAGTGGCCTGATTGCTTAGGGAAAACATTGTGGGCACCTCTAAATCTGAGCCTTTTAGCTCTTTAACTCAAGGCCATGCAACTCTGAATTCAGGTTATTTCCTTCTGAATTTGTAGAGGCTTTCTCTGTTTGCTGAATGCCTTGTCTGCAAACCCCAGTACTAGGGTTCCTCCCACCTGTGCACAGTTCAGCAATACCATAATTCAGTTTGCTCAGGAGATGCTGTGTACTTGAACACTTGGTATCATCCAGAGCTAATTTGTAAGAGCTTAGACTCCAGGTTGGCGTTAACAGCAACTTGTACCATGAGATGGAAATTTAGGAATAGTTCGTCTCTGTAAGTAACCAAAAATGACAGATGGATTTAGATCAGCTGAGGCCATTGAAGGGTATTTGCTCATCTCCCCATGATGTGCAGTCAGTTATTGTACATAAAATTTTTATAAAGAAGAAGAAGTTAGTGAAGCTAGATGGTCTACAGTTTAATACAGTGAAACAAAAATGGGAACATGGTTTCTCTGAAGCACAGGCGACTTTCACTTCCCACCTGAAGTTCCACTCCTATTCAAAAGGATCATGGCCACGTGTGCACAGAAGATACTGGTCATATTTGTGCTGCTCTGCATGGGATTCCAAGTGATGAGTGCCATGGTACACACTGCAGTACTCACATGTGGTGCTTGCAGCCTGCACACACAAACCTTTCCCAAAATGCCATTCCTTCTAGAAAACTGCCTGTCTTTACAAGTCCTCTGGTGAAACCTTCTCCCAATAGATCATTGTCCTTTACCCTGAAGGTGGAGAGACCAGAATAGGAAGATGATGTTTCAGAAGAAAGAAAACCAAAGAAGAGAGCTGGTCATTTTCAGATTTTTCTGGATCATCATTAGGCCTCAACTCCTTGGCCAAACCAGATTTCAATTGGTAAAATGGGTCTGCAGGTTTCTAAGCTGGAAGCAGGCAAAGCCATTGCATAAAGCCCATTTTGGAAGGACATAGATGATAATGTGTATCTGGACAGGGAAGTGGATCACTCAAAATCTGCTCCAGTCTTCAGACTTCCTAGAGAAAAGACAGAGATGGTATCCAAACACCATCCTTTAGGAATAACCATAAAAATATTGAAGTTGTCTGAAGAAGAGAATATACAGTGGGCTTATGTGGTGGTGCATTCAACTGCACCATGATCTGAGTAATGCACATTAGGCCTCAGCCTTGACAACACTCAGGCTGAGCTCCTCGGAGCTTATCAGAAATACAGTCTGTTCCTACACGCTGTCATGTTGCCTAATATGTTCCTTGCTTTTCTAATGAACATCCTTGGAAACTTTTTGCCTGAATCACATTTTTGTTCTTGCATTCTTGAAGTGTAAGAATGAAAAAATGTGGCTGAGGTGAAAGGTTATTATGACTAAAATCCACTCTCTTTTGACCCTGTAAACAGTGGTCTATAATGAGACCTGTTGATCTCTCCTGTGCCACAGTAGGCTGTGACCAGAAACCTCCCTCTGAGCTGGGATACCTCTTGGAGTTAGCAACTTTCATGTTTGCTGTTCCTTGGGGTATCCCAACTGACTGATCTTGGGCTGGCATCTTACTCCTTATTACTCAATCCTTTGCCCATTGAGAAGAACACAAAAGCAGTCAAGGTGAGTATTTCATGGAACTCAAGGGAAATTTTTCACAGGTCCCTTGTACAGACTCTTTATGACTGTGTGCATATGCTATATCAAATGTGCTAGGGATACTGTTTTCTTAAATTCTTAAGTACTTTAGATTTATAAGTAAATTAGTTATAGCATATATATGTATATACAGTATAGTTTATATAAGTTATAGTAAATCATAATAAGTATAGTATAGTAAAATCTAGTAAATCATATATGGATCCAAGTGAAATTGTTAAGTTAATACATTAAGTAATAAGTTAAGCATTAAGTTAATGCTATTAAGTTATAAGTTCAGTATTGTCAGGCCTTTGGGCTCTATTCCTTTTTGTTCTTATACCTTCTGTCCTTTTGTCTCAGTTACCTACCCCACCCTCCCCCCCTCTTGCCCCACCACAACCATAGCTTCCACATACATCATCTTGCATTTATTTCTGTCCAGACAGATATTGACTGTAGATTTTTCTCTTGGTGTATTTTAACTGTTTAGTAAGCACTAGAGTGAACCTTGCCACAAACTCTGTTGTGCTGCTGCTTTCATATTAAACCTACATTCACTGATACCTTTGCTGGTGATTTTTTGACCGACCTTAAAACACTTGTTTTGCACAGCTTATTTCAAGTCAGAGCTCGTTTGCAAAATCCTCACTGAGTGACTTCAGGGTGTAGCTCTCCTTAGTGTGATTTATTTTTGAGGATGCTCTCTTCTTAGGCATACTGTAAATCATAAAGATGGCTTTCCCTTCTCACAAGAAATTTTGAATCCAGGGACCAATTGTGGATGTCTGGTGTAAAGATTTTCTTCAGACATGATGTCTGAAAGCCAAATGTATATGGCTTTTTTTTTTTTGTTTTTAAAGCCACTAGGGTTTAGCAACACAAACCACCAGTGCATCTACAAGTCTTGTGTGCCTGTGACTCCTTGCATAAGACACAGAACATACTCCTGCTTCCTCCAAGCACTGCCTGGGCGAGGGCAGCTTTACCTTTGTCAAGGTCTAGCAAGAAGAAGCACTGAGCTCGGCTTTGCCCTTATTACTTGACTACTGTTTTTGTGCTGCCCCGACTCAGCTCGGCAGCCTTGCTGTGTCTGCTTGTGAGAAAGAGCAGAGCTCCCCCTTCTCCCTCTCCTCCCCGCACTCTGGCAAAGAATGGTGCGTGGGAGGACCTCGCGGCAGATTCTTGGAGACTGCAGCACTCGTAATGACTAGTCACTTATAAAAGACGTTAGTGATACTATCACTGATGCTTTATATGACTATTTATATTAATGTCTAGGGTCTCTGAATGAGATCCTATGAATGAGATCTGAATGAGATTTGCACAAGGGACCAAACAAACACTAGCCATACACATGACTAATCAATAGTAAATATTAATAATAGCTGGGACACTGATAATAATAATAAACATTAGTGATAACAAAGCCTGCCTGAAAATGCTCCTGATAGAGGAAGGGAAGGGGGGCAGGGGGGGAGCAAAGGACAGTCTGCCTTGGGGCTAGGAACCAAGAGATGACTCATGCTACCCATGGCTTTGTCTACCAGGCCACACTGCCCCGGGCCCTGGACTGAATGAAAATACCAAATTAAATAAATTCCAGCTTTTCCAGCTCCATCCTGCCACCCTCTTCCTGGTCTGCCCAGCACAGCTGTTGAGTAACGCCTTGCTCAGGGACCATATGCATCAGCTAGTCTTTGTCCCTGGGGAAAGGAAAGCTTATGGTCTAGTAGGAGGGTTTTCAGTAGAGAGGGAAGGGGGGTAATTGAGAAAGAAATTTTATCAGCAGGCTCATAGCAACCTATAAACCAGAATCACAGTCAATAGAAAATAGAAGCAATCTGAGTAAGTGAAAAATGCACAAATCTTATCTCATATTGGTAACAGCAAAAAGGTATATTTGTTAGTGACTCACTAGCAATTTAAAAGCTGTTTATTGACCTTAATTATTTAAAGATTGATTTCAGTGCTAGTGTTTCAATAGGTAGGTGATGTGTATTTAAAATGTACCTCTCAAAAAATCCGAGCTTGTCTGGGACAGAAAAATTTCAAATGCAGCTTAATTTTGAGTATTTCGTTTTCAGCACTTGAAAGGAAAGCAGACAAAGACAAGATGTGTATTTCATTGAGTGTAAAAAACAAGGAAGGTGGGAATATTTATGGAAATGTTAGCTAAATAAGCAGAAATGAGGGCTGTATGCATGGGCCCTCTCAACCGCAGACTCTGCTATGGAGTTACAAGCAAACACTTCCATTATGTTCTTCTTATGTAAGAATGGATGAATGGAAATGTTTATGACATTTGTGGTCTAGTGATTTCCCTTTGCAGTCATCCTTCATATCTCTGGAAGCCTCCTACAATTTCAGTCATACTCCAGATATTATTTTCAGTACTTTCTGTATAATTTCACTGCACCTGCTCAAATGTTTTTTTCCAGTCTATTAACCACCTGAAAAATGACAAAGCCTTACCTAGAACTTTGCAGTGGGACTATGAATACCATATTATAACACCTGAAAGCACATGAACTGTTACTCCAAAGCCATTCTCTAGTATTTAAAGAAAAGTCTCATGTTTAACTGTATCACCATGGATCAGCAAGATTTTAAGCCAAGGCTATAAAAAGCTTTTTTTGTGTTCTTTTTAACAAACCACTTGGTGAATAAAGCCTTTCTGCCAAGGGTAAACTCTGGTTTTTTTTGACAGTGCCCAGTTCCCAGAGCTAACACATTTCTGTGCTAGTTTGAAGGAGACTTATTATTTCAATGCTTTGGAAATATTCACAATAGCATACAGCTGTTTTCGCTGGAGTTGGCTTTCACAACACTGTAACAGCAGTTAAAACTGTACCAAAAATCCTTGCACAGGATGTAATCAACCTCAAATCTACAGAGAAACATTGAGAAACTGCCTTCAAGTGCCAAGAAAAACAACAGTCGTTTAAAACAAGCTCTTCCTAGTGTCCAGTCAGCTCAACCCAAATGAAACATATTTCTCAAAATGAAAGTAGTACAGACCAGAGAAGAAAAAGCCCTTTCCTGTTTTTATGATTTTTTTTAAAATAGAAACACAGAAAAACTCTGACACTGAAAACCACCACCAATCCCTCCTGTCCACTGAAACTCTGTCGTCACTCAGCCTGTAAACTCAGTTCACGAGTGATAAAATGCTTGTTTTCCAAGATTTTTCACTTGCTTCTTTAAGCCACTTGGAAAGTTGCTGTCTCTCCAGAGGCAAAGCTGTTATATGTCATGTTTCTTACTCAGAAAGCTTACCCATTATCCAGCTATTGGAGTCACGCATTGCCCCAGATTTACGGATTTTCCCAGGATGTCAGTCTAACCAAATACTTAGGTGTTCCCAAGAAACACTTGAATTGCTTTTCACTTACCCACGCCGAGTCTCAGCAGTTGTGGGTAAAGCAAAATGGAAAAAGCCCTCATGTGATAGTGTCTCTAAATTTACCAGAAAGAAAGGAGCTGGGATGCTTGTCCTTTAAGTGTCTCTAAAGATGGTTTGCATAGCTGGATCTCAGCTTATCTATGCTTTTCTGCTTTTGCTTCCATACATGGATCTGTTCCCAACAGTAACTTCAAGCTGTCGAAAAGAAGCTATCTGGCAGCTTTCAGCTTCATCTGACACGTAAATGAGTGGAAATAAATGATTATATTTCCTCCCTGCCGTCCTTTTTTTTTTTTTTTTGGTTTGCACCTCAGAACACCTTTTCTTTTTTTTTCTTCTCCCCAGTCTAACATTTTGCTATTTTTCCCAAAGTAATTCCTAAGAGAATGCAAAGAGAAATGACCAAGGCAGATTTCTTTTCTCCCTTTCCTGCAGGCTCACATAATTTTATTCTCAGAAACATTTTTATTTTTTTTCCATTTGCTTTGCTTATAGGTCAGAGTTTTACATGTTTGCTACTTGGAAGCATGTCAAGGCAATATACATCATGTCTGTAGCAAGGGAAGGTTAAAAGTCAAATTTTTGGAAAGAGAGAATACAGATGAGCCACGTGACTGCTCCCAGATTAGCAGCAGTAGCAGGAGTAAGCATTCCTCTGATATTACAGTAGTCACCGTGGGACATGCCTTAAACACTGCAGAGTGAAGCTGCAGTTTGGAAGCTCCCTGAAGATGTATTTATGAATAAATCACGTTCTGTTCTCTTTCCTACCTTCCTAGGTACTTTTCCAGTTCCTAGATTTCAGTTTCAGAAAGTGCTGTTAAAGAACAAAAATGTGCAGAGGGAGCCCTATGGCACAGGTCAGGAAAGTAGTCATATAATTACACAATTCTGCCCTTTGTAATCTTTACTGTGCAAAAGTGGGGATGTCAAGGGCTCCAGTGAAAAGGAAGATGTCTTTGTTATTGTTTGTTATAGTGGCAGCTGGGAATAAAAAAGATATTAGTGACCTAATCAATTGCTTCAGGGCTCCCTGAATGAAAGAAAACTGGTGAAAGACACGTTCAGAAATACTTAAGATACCTAAGGCTGAATGTAGGTCTCCCTACTCAGGCCACTTGCATGGAAAATGGGATCTTCAAACTTGGTGGGTTTGCTTCGTTGCAGGAGATGGAAATTCCTTGTATATTCCCACACAGTAATGACCTTGACCGTTTGAGATTTTTCTTGAACATCTGTTGAACACTAGGCAGAAGTTTTTAAAGAGCTCACCAGCTCCACCTTTGCAATTAAGGATAAACTACATTATTTCAATACTATGTTACAAACTGGTCAAGTAGAAATACTTCATCAAATGGCTTTTTTGACTCCTGCTGTTTACTGTCTCAGAAATTGAAGGTGGTATGTGTGGGTGCCTGTGTGAGTGCGTGTGTGTATAGATGGGGATCCTGGGAGATCACCATCTACCCAGAACAGACAGCTTCCTTGGAAGCACATCCCTGCATCCAGAGCAAGCAGGAAGCCCATGGAAGCATGCAACAGGCAGCAAAAGGAATTCCTTGGAAAAGACGCATAGAAATGAAGAGAAACCTCCAGTTTTTAGCACACCAGCCAAATGATTGTTGTTTTTTGTTTGGTGCGGTGGAAAGGAATGGGATGAAAAAAATCCCTTCTGGAAATGTGTCCTGGAGTTTCTCCAGCCTTTCAAGAGCAGGAGCCAAACTCGTCCTAGGAGGGTACTTGAACAGGAATATATGCCACTGTTGCCTATTACACAGACTTGGTGACTCGTGAGGTCTAGTACAAATGAGAACATGATTCTGCAAAGCATTTAAATTCCTGTTTAACTTTAAACATTGCATAGTATTTTTGTCTCCCCTGGGGTTATTCATGTGATTTTCTTTCTATGCTTTACTAGGTTGTCCAGACATTAAGCTGCCATGAAGCAGCATGAAAAATAAACAAGATTTGGCACTCACATATGAGTGTATTTGTGTTTCACAGACCTCTTGACTTTCAGGTATTGCTCCTAGGAAGACTTAGGGTCAACCAAAATGTACTAAGAAAGACTCAATTCATTGCATGTGTCCTCCTTTCCATGAAAAAAATGTTGAAAACCATAGGTGTGCATGGTTTTCAATGTTGAAGAAAAATGTATGTGACCTTGAGAATAACATGATCATAATTTTGGTTTCTAGAGAGGCAAGGGGGTAGGCTGTTTCCTGGCTTTGATCTGCCCTTTGGGTCTGCTGCCATGTATCATCCTCTAGATGGGTGGCACCATTCTCTTTGAACTCTGCTCCTACACAGAGTGCCCAAAGAGCTTCTCAAATTTACTGTCAAGAGCTTTTTCCATTCTTCTGTTCTGGGAGAGGTGAAGTTTGTATCAGGGTATGTGGAGGTGATAAGGTGAGAGACATTTTCCTAAAGCAAAAGAAAAAGTAGACACTGGTGTTGCCAAGGGTGTGCCACAGGAGATGGAAATAAAGCATCGTTGACCTTCATGCCCACTGACTTCTCTCCTCTTCAAAACAAGCAGAACAGATGGAAAAGTCCATCTTTGGCAGTGAGACCTGTGGAGAACCTCAGCAACTCTGCCTGACCTGGTGCCAGACGTACTTGCAGAAGTGTTGGGGAACACAGGGCTGGGATGAGGACCAGTGTCTGTGCCAGGTGAGGGTGGCTGGGCTTCATGTGACGAAACCTGGTCCCCCAGTGGGGTTCCCCTCCTCTACCTGAGTCCCCTTCCAGAGTTGCACACCTTCCTGTGTAAAATCCTCCCCAGCTTCTCCTGCAGCATTTAGTCACTGCATCTCTGGGATTGTGTTCCAGGAGCTTATGTTTTATTGTGCCATCCATCCTTTGCTTGTCACTGTCAGTGCTGCAGCCATGAAATGAAACGGGGCCTTGGTCTTCAGAAACATGAGTGCTCTTTCCCATGCTGTGTGCTGCAATTTCAAGCCACCAAAGAGGTGATGAAGTGTCTTTTATGAATATCAATGTGGATTTTGTAAGAGTGATTTAAATATAGCTGCCTGCTTTCCTGGGAGACCCTGTAGCTGTATTCTCACTGCAGCAAAAGCTGCACCATCTGCCCAGCATTCACAGCCATTTCCCAAAGACCACCAGGGACTTGTCATTCTGCATTTGGCTTGTACAAGGTTCCAAACTAAAGGCTTTCTGGGGAGAAAGAATGGATGGGCAGACTTCAGCACAGTCAGATGCACTGCTCAGGTGCATTTGTGGAGCATTATGTGGTAGGAAAGCTGGACACAGCTTTGAGTAACCTGATCTAATGTGGAAGTCAGTCCAGCTCTGAGCAGGGACTGGACCTCCAGAGGTCCCTCACAACCTTAATTATCCTGTGATTCAGTGAGAAACTCAGTTTAGGATATAACCATATGGAAGGGGAATAGCAAGGAAATCTGAACTCCTAGGGGATCTGCAACATTTTTTGTGTTCCTCTTGTTTTCTTGTGACTATCTCTCAAGCTCTTTGAGCGTAGTTCAGCTCTCATTTCACATACACGGCTTGCCTCCAATGTTGCATGAACCTTTCTGTGCTGCAAGTGAAAATCCAATACTTCCCTCTCTTTTTGTTTAAAGCAAAGTGATTAAAATGCAGTTGGGCCTGTGCCCAGGTAAAGAACAAGAAAGTCAGGCAGTCATTCTTTCCTTGTGTTAAGTATGTAAAGCTTTGCAAGCGAATAAGACTTTTTCTGTTTAGGGTAAACAAATATGCCTTGAACCTGGGGAGTGTCCAATTCTTAGTGATTGTTTATTTCACCAAGGCATAAATTACTGTGCCTTCAGGACAAAGCTAATAGAAAAAATGCTAATTAGTGCTGGTCAAAAATTTTCCAGTGGAACATTTTTCTGTCAGAAACTCTCCTGATTAGTCAAAGTTGAAATGTTCCAGAAAAACATGTTGATTTTGCTCAGCCTCAAATACCACAGGGTGAGCTGAGGTGGAGTGGGAATAAGGAAAGAGAGACTCCATTGAAATGCCCTTGCTGATCCCCTGACAATTTATCTGCTTGGCTGCCAGCCTTGTGGCACTGCTGAGGATTGGAGTTCAAGGCAATCTGCCACACAGAAAACATGCTGATGGACAAGTCCTGAAAATTCCTCTTTCCTGGATGGAAGTCATAAATACAGAAGTCAGGGAGCCTGTCTTATCTCTCCAACTCCCTTTCACTGAACACCAGCCTGGGAACATCCATGCAAAATGGCATATCAACATTTCCAAATTAGATACTTCAGGCAGCTAAGTCAGACCTTCTTCTTGGCTTCCAAAAGAAAAGACTTGAATTTTGTTCTGAGTTTTTTACTGGCAGAGAAGGAGGAGCTGCTCTGATATTATCTGTGTTCATTTGGACTCAGGCTTCTGCAGGTCCAGCTTCTCCATCCCTGATATCTAAAAGCTGCATGAAGTGCTTTTTTTTCATCTCACACTTCCATGCCTTCTGACAGAGCTGCCTCTGCAACTGAAGAGAGGAGTATCACAGCAGCCTGGTCCCTGTGATATTCCTAAATTCAGAAACAGCTACATGAGCTTCAATTCACATATAACTTGAGATATTTGAGGGCTCTATGGCCAAACTGGAACTGAAAAACCCATGAGCACAGGTCATGTGGTATCAGCTCATCCCAGATCTGCACTGCAGGACTTGGAGGCCAGACATGCCATCAAGCAGCGTGCTTAGATTTTGCATGCACCAGTGTATGTTTGCTCCTGGCTCTGCCTGTGCCTTGCTAACTCCTTTGCTCCACTCCTGCTGAAATTATCCTAGTTTTTTGGCCTTCCACATTTCCCTCTTGCAAGGAATGCCCCTGGAGCCAAGATTCCATGGGATCGGTGGTCATGACCCTTCCCTTAGCTAGTACCACCTCTTCAGATCCTAGGCCTGGCAGAACACAGCTTTAATACTGATCAGAATATTGCAGGAACCAGGATTAAGGGCAGTCTGAATTGTCAAGCATTAATATTTGATGCATTTCAATATTTAAAGAGCTTGATAAGATAATTTAAGAAACACTGTCGCTTTTTAAAATTATTTGTAGGCAACTTATAATGGAGCAAATCCACTTGGAATGAACACTATTTTGGCTAAAGTAGACATATGGCTCAGACAGCTGCCTACATTTATTTAAGACATCAGAGAAATGAAAATTTTGAAATTCTCTGCTAGAAACCTCAGGTCTCAATAGACCAGACTCCCAGTCAGCAGAAGCAAGCAAAGAGTCCAGCCTTTTAACACCGGTTGGGCTCAACAATTTTGTTGGAAGTTTTGCCTTGGAAAAAAAACTAAAACAGACAGAGGGTTTCCCTGAAAGTTTTGTTTTTTGTGAAAATATTTGGGTTGTCATCTAAACCTTGAAAACCACAGCTGGAAAAATATGAACTGCTGGTTGCCAAGGAAGAAGAAAAAATCCTGCTGCTTTTTTTTCCCTTGATTTATTTGTTTTCCTGGAAGCATCCCAGTGTCAGTAGCTGCAGCAGTTTACACCTGGTCAGGATCAGGCCCAACGCTGATAGCAGCATTATTTGCTTGATAAAAGCCATCCAAGTCTGCACAGAGTTCACTGTGGCAGTGGCATCTCTCTTACATATCACATAGCTGCTGTGAGCCTGAAGCACAGGGCAGGGAGACGATGGCACTATTCATGTGATGTTAAAATGAGCTCCTTTATGTAACACAATATGCTTCAAAAGTACCCAACGCACCACAGAAACTGTGCAAGGGAAGCCAAGAAACCTTGGTACAATAGCACAAACAGAGACAAACAGTCTGTAAAGGACAGCACACTTGGTTACCAGTGAGGGAACATTCTGCATTAAACGGTCCCTTTGTTTCTCATTTTCCCATCCTAATCATCAAGGGAGATCTCCAAACATGCCACTAAAAGATGAGCCTGAGAGCTAAAATTCATACCTGCAGTGGATCCTGGAAAACAGGAGTTGCTGGTTTTACAGTGCATAGGAATTTTCTCCAGCTGCCCCACAGGGATTCAGGAAGAATCACTACACTTTCTTCTTTTCTCTAATCACCACTGTGGTCTAAGCCACTTCTTCACCTCTTTCCTCTTTGATACTCCTCTCTGCTGCCCAAACACCACCCTGTTCTCTCAAATTTATAGAATCACAGTCATAAAATATGCTGAGTTGGAAGGGACACAACAGGATCACTGAGTCCAACTTCTGGCCCTGCACAGGACACCCCAGGAGCCACACCATGTGTCTGAGAGCATCGTCCAAACATTTCTTGGACTCTGACAGGCTTGGTGCTTCCCACTTCTCTGGGAAGCCTGTTCCAGTGCTAAACCACCTTCCTGGGTGAAAAACCTTTTCCTGATATCCAACTTCCCCATGCTGTTTCCCCAAGTCTGGTCAAGAGAGTGAAGAGATCAGTATCTGCCCCTCCGCTTGCCCTGACAAGAAAGTTGTAACTGCAGTGAGGTCTCTGCTCAGTCTCCTCTTCCCTAGTCTGAACAAACCAAGTGACCTCGGGTGCTCTTCATACATTTCCCTCTCCAGACCCTTCAGCATCCTCATGGCCCTCCTTTGAACTCTGTCTAATAGCTTAATGACTTATATTGTGGTGCCTAAACTGCACACAGGTGAGGCCACCCCCGTGCAGAGTGGAGCAGGACAATCACCTCCCTCACCTATCTGGCAATGCTGTACCTGATACTTCCCAGGACACAGCTAGCCCTCCTGGCTGCCAGGGCACTGCTGATTCATATCCAACTTGCCACTGACCAGGACCCCCAGGTCCCTTCCTGCAGCACTGCTCTCTGGCCTCTCATTCCCCAACCTATCCACACAACCAGGATTACCCCATCCCAGGTGCAGAATCCAGTGCTTGCCTTTGTTAAAGTTCATATTGTTGATGATTGCCCATCTCTCTAATATATGTAATTTGTATGAGACTGGGTAATTAAAAAAATCATTCTCAACCTGCAAAAGTGGAAAGTAGAAAGTTCTACTCTGCATGGCTTTTCTGTGGAACTGCTAGCTTGGTCCAACCTACTGCCCCTCCCTACAAACCATGCCAAGTTCATAGCCTTAGGCCTTTACCAATCCTGCAAACCAGTTGCTTTATATAGCCAGCATCCAAGGGCAGTGCAGGGAAATAATTACTCTTCGGCATTTCCTATGGAAACCAGCCCATTGCTTCACAGATTCTTGGGCCAGGTGCATTAACAACTAGAAGCTTAGTCTGCAGGCAGAGTTTGGGTATCTCGTTTGATCTTTCTCTGTTCTGGTTCATTCCTGTGCAAAACAGAGATTGTAAGATTTTGTTTCTGCTGTTGTGTCTCTTTGGATTGAGGGGCAACTCCTGTCTGTTACTGGATGTATGGATGCACTTAGAGTAGAAATGTCTGATTCTGTTGTGTTCTAGGTACAGCTATAATGCAGTTAGGGAAAGAAATTATTTTTCTTACCACTGAGGCAGGTGGTACAACTTCTATGGCAAAAAAACCCAAAACCAAAAAAAAATGGCACCTGTCCCAGAAAACAGGAGCAAACATGACAGAAGTGTAGTAACACAACAGTTGAAGGTTTCAAAATGTTCACACTTTTATGATGGATGAAGCAAAGAGAGAAGCAAAAAGAATGGAGGTGTGCACTTCCAATCATGGCAAACCACCTAGGAGCAGGCACCCAAAGGCAGGTCTAGTTCAGCTGTGAATGAATGTCACTAGTACAGCTCTGCCAGTTATTCTGCAGCCAGAGGAGATTTTGGAGCCCTGAATGGTTGAATATTGTGAGTTTCAGAAATCTATCTTCTCTACACTTTGTTTATGGCCTGATACTCCTTTGTTTTGAATAGACAGATCCCATCTTTTGATTTCTTTCCTTGCCATGAAACCATGACCAAATTCACCCAGGCCAGTGGACTTGCCACAATAAAAGTAGTGCTTTATCTGAAGAAAGCTTAGTCACAGAATTTTTCCTGAAGGTGTCTGTTATCCCAGGAATCACATTTTTAGCCCTCTGGGTATAGGAGGGAGCTCCCATCCTGTTCCTCAAGGGCTCCCTTGCATCTGAAGTCATATTGAGGTGATAGGATCTTGACAACTTTTCTCCAGAGTGTTTTCATCTCTGAAACCTTGTTGGTGTGATAACATTAATCAGCACTTCTGTGGAAATAGTGTTTCTCGAGATGAACATTGTAATCAAGATGAAGAGCCACTGATGTGTATTGCTGAAATTAAAGAGGCTAAATTTAGCAAAATTGCTTTCACTGAGAAAATACATTTTGATCCAAAGCCACCATTATCCACTAGCTTCATGGTGGTTTGACAAAGCTAGGCATGCTTGCAGTCAGAGGGGGTGGTACCTCTGTTGGAGCCCCAGCACAGGTGGTCCTCATAACTCACATTTTCTCAGTCTTACTTTCCTCAGCGTGTCAGTGGCCTCCCTCTTATTCTGTCATCTGTCCAGACACTTGCAGAGAACAAGCTCCTAGAGGGAAGGCAGTCCAGAAACAGAAAACCTGGCTCATGCCTGTGCTGGGAGAACTGGCAGCTTCCCACTGTCTACTGCAGCACCCCTCATTCCAGATCCTGCTGCCTGTTGAAGAAAGAGTTTCTCCCTGGTGTTGTCAGCCTTGTACCAGGGCTCTCACTGACCTGCAGAGTAGGGACAGATGTCTAGGGGTGACACTGCTGATGTCCTTGAGACAAGAGATGCTATGTGCATATGCTCCATTGACTTGCTATCCAACCCCTTATCTCCACCCAAGATGCATGCTATTAACTCATCAGTGGAGGAAAGGCTTTTTCTAAGGCAGCTGAAGTCCTTCTTCCATCTCTGACAGCCTCTCAGTGCTTGTCCTTCTCTGTTTATGGTGCCCAGTGCTTCCTAGCCTCATATCTTTGTCGGCATGTGTGTCTTACTATGGAATAGCAACCATGCCACATGCTGCTTCTCATCATCCCCTTGAACTCTCTGGCCTGCTCACTGCTCTGCTGGCCCTTCCCCACATATCCCAACCATCTTGTGTCCCACTCCATTCAGGAATGGGTAGTGGGAGACATCCTCCCAGCTCTGTTCATCTACCTTTTATCTCATTCAAAAAAAAAGTGCCAATTTGATGTGCTGGTGACTTACAGCCTCTGAGTGACATGAGTCCATACACGTGTTTGAAGACTAAGGGCAAAGCTGAAATTACCTGTTAATGCTGTCTTTCTGAGGCTGAGAAGGTATCTCAGTGGAAGGGATTGCCTCTCTTTACCCGCTGGCAGTTCTGTGCTCTAGGGTCTCCCAGATATGTGAAAGCCTTGCTGAAGGCATCAACTCCTGCTATGGGGGCTTAAAAAGGGCAGATCTTTGCACCTCCTGTTGCAATAGTACAAACCAGAGCAGATAAATATTCAAACCCAAAGAGCAATGCAAGGGTGTAATGTCAGTGTTAGTGTGACTAGAACTGGATAACTTGCGCATGAATATGGCTAAATAAAAGAAAGATATCTATTTGTCCATAAACCTGTCAAGGGTGAAATATTTCAGAAGTAGTTCACGGTCTGTGAAACTGAAATACAAAGCCTAGAAGTACCACTTCCCACCAAAAAGCATGAAATAGCTCACACTGCCAATGCTGGGGCCGTAAAGCTGGAAGTGCACAACTCTGGGGCATCCCAAGCTTCTCTTTTCCTACCTTCAAACTCCACGAGTGGCTTCCTTCTTTACCATTTCTCTGGGAAGAGAGAGGAAAGAAGAGGAGAAAACAGAATATCTTACTGTTGGGTATTACTGCTTATACTTCACACATTGTCACTTAATGCTGTTAATGCAGTTCATACAACATAGGACAGATTTAATATGCAATTAAAATAATTACTAGGTAATCATTAATAATTTTCTGCATGTTCTCAGGGGTCTGAAAGCAAGCTCCAGGCTGGCAGAGCAGCAGACCTACATGTCATGTCCCATCAATTAGTGCATGTCCTAATTTTTTTCTCTTTCTCAAGACTATCTGCCCCAAATTATATCACGGAATAATCAAATGGTTGCGGTTGGAAGGGACCTTAAAAATCATGCAGTTCCAACACCTCTGCCATGGGCAGGGACACCTTGCTCTAGACCAGGTTGCTCAAAGCCCTGTCCAACCTGGCAGGAACACTTCCAGGGATGGTGCATCCACCCTTATATCTAATCTAAATCTACCCAATTTGCTTCACTCTCAGAAGAAAGCTGATTTTGCCTGCTGCTTCTGTTTGTACTGTCAGAAATATGCCCCAGACATTTTTTTTTTCCTGTGATTTGATTAACTAGTGGCCTCTGGTTTCTCTGACATTAAAGACCTGCCTGAACCTGGGTGAGGAGATGACTTCCGCCCAGCTGCCATGAACCATGTATTTGTGGGTGGGAAAATGTTGCTCAAGAGAGGATATTTCGGAGACATCTCAGGCATCGGAGACGTCTGATCTTCCCACTACTGCTCAGCAGTAATAACACCCAGAGGACCTTCAGCATGTGAGGCACAACACTGGCCTTCACCATATTAGCACTGCCCCCAACATCCCTACTCTTCTTGAGGCATAGAAAAGGGGATGATGTCAGCAGCCAGAGGAATATAACAATATATGCTGGGAAATCTTTCCTGTGAGGTTGTTCAAACATGGGCATGGAAGCCCAAGAGCAGCTGTAGGATCTCCTTGCTTGGAACATTCAAACCTCAGCTGGACATGGCCCTGAACAACCTTGTCGGAGCCTGCCCACAGTCCCTTCCCACCTCAGTGACTCTGTGATTCTCTGTATTTTCAAGATCCAAAGGTCTGATAGAGGAAGTTTTCTGGAACTGATGACTGTTGCTTACCCACCAGGAGGCCCCGAGCAGTGTTCCAAGCGCTTCTTTCATGGGAGTGGGCTGGCTCCAGATTACTCCCAGACATCCTAACCTTTGCTCTGTGTTTTGTCTTCTGCTAATTAAATATTCAGGATTGGAAGGCGGTGGAGACAAAGATTGATCATTTGATACTTCAGCTGTGATTATTATGAATTCATTTATTTAAACCAATTTGGAATTTGTTTTTCTTACTTTTGAAGGCTGCCTTTGGATAGTTTAATAACATTACTTCTAGTGACTGCACAAATAAATATCTGACAGCTCTAGTTTAGCAAACTCTCATCAGTATGGATATTTTCTAAAATATAATAATAAATACATCCTTGTTAGAAATATATGATCCATGAATCAAAATTCCCAAGGTCTTCAATTACTTTTTGTGAGTGGTGTGAGGAAGATTGCTTTCAACCTGTCACAAGCAATCCCTGGTCTGGGATCTAGTAGCAACTACTCACACTGAGGTCACAAGTCAGTTTCTATTCAATCCCTTTTGTTTTCATTTCCCTATAACTTTCTGAGACATTCATCTCTGGGGCTAAAATTTTCCATGCTGAGCCTCTGCCTGAGGAGGATTTTAGACAGCTTTATTTTGGGAGGAAGAGCAGTAAAAGGCATTATTTCTCCCTCCCTCCTATGGCAAGGACAGTAGGATAACATTTGCAAAGTGCCATGAAAGATCTTCTTCTCTCCAAGGAGATGGACACAATCCACAGCTGGAAGTAGCTGGCTGAGGCAGGCTTACAAGCACATGAAAAATATTGTATCAAGTATGAACTCAAGGGAGTCTCATGGGAAATAGTTTGGTATAACCCTAGACCAAGACTCCAATGCCGCACCGGCAAAGCCTATTCTCATTTGTGGGTTGCTCTGCTCCTCAGGGATCATCCCCATGACTGGGATAGGGCAGCGGGCTGGGACTTCTCCAAGAGAGCATAGAAGTTTCAGAAAAATGCTTGGACTTCTGTTATACTAATAGGTTTTCTGTTTTACCATTGACCATGAGTATCCATGCCCTTTTCACAGCACTTGAAAAATGTTTTAACTGGGGCTATTGGATCAATAAGTTCCTGTTCAAGTGTCCTGCCCTTCCTACCCCTGGGTCTGTTGTTTCCACTAGTGAAGGTGACACTAATTAACAAAAGCTCTTTGTAAAAGTTAGTCCTTGGTTTAGAAATGGCCCATCTTACCTGCCAAGAACATTCATTTCTTCAGAACTATTTAAAAGATTTTGGTTTTTGGGGTCTGTTTTTTGGGTATTTTTGGCTTCTAACCTTATTTTTGTGTTATGCTCTGAAAAGCCTGGTTCAGTCTGGAAAATTCTGTCTGGTAGAGATGGCATCTTTGCATATACCCTTGCTTTCTTCCAGCAAAGCAGTTGCAGTTCTGTGTTTGTCTCCTGGCTAGTCCAATCGCCACAATTAGACCTGATTAGCAGTCCTGCTGTGCCACAGCCTCCTTTGTGTCACCTCCTGGCTTGGAGTAGATTAAATAGCACAGGCAGCTGAGGATGCATAAATGTATTCCACAGAAGGAAAAGGGAAAGAATTAGTTGTTATGGTTTATTAGGTCCAGTGACATACTGAGGCCTGTGTGAAAAAATCTAGAACAGCTGCCTTTTAGATAATGTTAGTCATTTTAAGGCCTATCTTTTTGCAGAGTTCAGTAGCCTGTTTTAATTCTTGATGGTCTGTTGGGTAGAGGCCATTTGCTACTCTGTTGTATAAGAATCAGGTGGTTGGTGCAGGTGGACTTCTGGATATGACAGTGGGAAGGTACTTGAGGAAGTTCTCGTCCAGTGGGTGCCTTAGTGAGTGGTTTGACCATATATACAAAGTACCTGTGATCCTGAGTCTATCCATTTCTATCATTTATGGATACCTCCAGAGGGCAAGAACTGCACCAGATCCACTTGCAGCCCTTTGCAATATGTACCTGATGATCAGCCGTCTTTTAAGGGCATCTCATGATTCGGTGGTGTGTAGGCAGGTAGGGTTAGAGGGTAGCTCTCAAAAAACCTCCAGTGGTGACCAGTATGTTTATTACCATGGGGCAGTCCTCCCAGAAACCTGAGTGATCACATAGCATGTTTTCTTCTGCAGCATAAGGTTTGCCAGCTCATATTAGAAGATGTGGTATCTTCCACCATGGATTTAGTAAGACAATTAAAAAATTGGAATAAACCCCTATACTTTTTTGGAGCTGAATTATGTTTTTAGCTAAACTGTAGCCCTCACTCAAATTGTAGCTAGGTCTTCTAGATCAAACATGTCTTTTCAAGCCCATACACTCATTCTTAATGGTCTAAGCTCTTCGGCTTGCTGGAAATAGAAGGATTCTGATTTTAACATGTGCAAGGAATTTTATGTCTGTGCTTCCAGTGTATCTGGAAGCAATGACAGATTCTTAATAATTTCAACTCCATTGCAGAGCTGAACTACAGTGTGATCCTGCTAAGGTTTCCTATCTGCCTAGAACTGAGTCAGCTGGTGCTATAAGCATGGGAACAGACGGTGTTCTGTTGGCGTCAGCTGGGATGTGTCTGCAGAATGAACATATGTTCTCCAGTGCAGCCCCTTCATTTGCTGTTCCCTTATAAACTTTTATGGTATGATTTTTTTTTCCCCCGCCTAAATTAAGAACCTTCACTTTTTTTGAGAGGTTTTAAAATTTTCCCTTCTCTGTAGGGGCAGGGAAGGGCAGATGCTGGATGACAGGAGCTTTCATTGATTGAACTGATGAGATTTTTTCATGTCCCACCTAAGAAGAAAATTGGAATAAAGACACTAGTAATTTGAGCAGTGTTCTGAAAGATCTTAGTGATTGTCAGATTGTTAAATTCACTATAGGGTAAAGAGGGAGGAAAATTAGATGGAGTTAACATTAGGCTGGTGAATAAACCTCTGCAGGCTTCAGAGTCCTCAGAAAAGTTCTGCAAACTTGCTGGTGGCACTGCGTGTTGCAGGGTCCTGGATCTGCCTATCCCATTAGTAAGAAATCACAATAAAGAAAATAATTAATGGGGATGTAGAAATAAGAAATGGATCTGTGTGGGAAAGCATATTAGTAAATGTTTTAAAAGGTAAAGGAGGAATAAATGCTGATTTTCTCCATAGAGAGAGCTTGCCTGTGGAATCTCATCCATGGGGTCTAGGAGAATATGGCCAAGCTTGATGTTGATACAGATCTGTTCTGAATGGTTCAAACTGAATTAAGAGCTTCAGAATCAACTTGCAAATAAGATTCACTTTCTTTAACTGAAAAATTATATCTGTGCATGCGGGGGAGCCTTCAATATGCTTATATGTTGTTTGTCTCTAAATTACCATGTACCATTTACAAAGAGGATCTGAAGATTTGAGAAATTTCTGAAAACATCAATTTGCAGCTCAGCACGGTCAAAAAGAGAAATGGGATGTGAGTAACTATTAGGAAAGATATCCAGAGAAAACCAGACAATATTGTTATCCTGCTGTATGAAACCCACATGTGCCTCAGACTCGCACATGGCATGAAGCTTTGTGCACCCTGTCTCAGAGAATACCATAAAAGCAGTGAAGAGAAAGGAGGAAGGGATCTGGGAACCAAGGTATGGGAGAATGTTCTTCAAGAAGAATTTAAATATGAGTGGGAAGAAAATAAATGAAAGGGCTGAGATCAGGTCCTTCATATTCATGTATAAGAGTGAGAACAGAGAAACAGTAGCTACTGCTTCTTAAAATTGAAAAATATTCAAAGATTTTTTTAAGGAATATTAAAAGGTACTGAAGAAAGAACTCTTCTGTATAGATTCTTTGTTGCATAACAAAACTGTGGAGCTCCTGCCAGAAGATGCTGCACAAACTAAAAATCTAAATGAGAGGAAGCTTAAAAAAATAATTAGAAAACTCTTCCATAGTTGATCTGTCAAAGGCTGTTTAACAGGTTAATAATTCTTATGGCCTACACTGTCAGCTAATATGCTGGGCAAATATGGCAAGGAATAGGTGTTTGTGTGGTGTGTGTCCTAGAATCTGTCCCCAGCAGCATGTGATCACATATAGTGCAGACAGATGTATAATGACTGTGTCTGGTCTACATATCTGCTGAAAGAATAACTTTTTGCCCAGTGTATTTTCCTTATTGCCACTGTGTTTTAAGGCTGTTCACAGAGAGGCTGTGCCATGGTATGAATTTACAGAATTAAGCATGAAGAACTCTGTTTTGGTTGGACTCTGCATTTTAATTTCCCCGAAGAATAATGACAATGTAGCATACAAGGACAGGTGACAGTCAGATTTTGCAGCATATTTGAGACTATAAATCTATTTTGTTCTACATAATCTCAAGAGCTCAAGTACAAGGTGTCTTGCAGTCAGCATTTTCCATCTGCCTCTGAATGACTTGGAACAAGAATGTGAAATGCGATTTAACAGTTTCAAAGCTTGTCCTCAAAAGTGGTGGCATTTTAGTGGCATGGGATCCCATCCCATATATTTTTTTCCTGAGCCTGGGTATCTTTTAGCGTGAAAGCACTTTGCACATTTTGAGTTACTCTAGCAGTGACTGCTTTCACTGCGAGAGTGAAAGTGTGAAAATTTCTTTTTATTTCTACCACTGTTTTGGCTGGTGCAGCCCCTGCAAAGAGCTCTCTCCATGGGATGTGTTACTCGGAAATGATCCGTACTACTGCTGAGATTTGGGAAGTGCTTTGATTCGTTTTATGAACTGCTTCACTTGCAAAGAAAACCTGGTGAGCGTTCGCTGTTGGCCTGTTTGGTGGAGAGGGGGAAAAACTCCCAGTGTTTATTTTATTCCTTTGCTTGATGTGGATAATTTTGCCTTTGTATATTTACCAGACTTTTAAAAGGTGGTATTTCTCCGTACTAGCTAAACTCCCGTGGCTCAGCATCAGGGATGCCTATTCACCCGGAGTACACCTGGTCCAGGTAGTTCGGCTTGAGAGCTGCAGATTGAGCTCTGGGTGGCAGCCGAGACAAGAGGCTGTGAATGACCAACATTTGGGATAACCAAGGACATGAAGATAGGTGATGGCCAGGTGAATGGACACTTAGAGACACAACAATGAGCAGGGAGCTGCTGACCTTTTGGATAGCAAAGGAGATGGGTGACGCCAGCGAGGTGAATGGACACAGAGAGGGGAGCAGGAGCAGGGGACTGAGGAGGAAGAGCAAGAGTGACATGCAGGTTAGACTGTGAGGGTATAAAACCCCAGAGATTCCTTTGTTGGAGTCCTTGTCAGAGGCACCAGGTTGGGCTTTTTCTGTGTTACTGCACCGTGAATAAATGGCTTTATGGAACGACACATCTGAGAGTCTGTTGAGGAAAATTTGGTGTCAAATGGGTAAGGAAACCTGGTCTGACTGCATGTGAGTGGACTGTGCAGGGTGCCAGGTGTGGCACCAGTGGGCCTGCTGTCAAGGGGCTCCGGTCCCAGCAGATAAAATTCCTGGCTTTGGGAGTATGATAGCCAGTCTTGTGAATGGCCAGACTGGGAAGTTTCCTTAACAATGCCTCCCACACTGTCTCTGCTCTTCGTGGTGGGTGGCAGATGAGCTAGAGTGTATACAGAGACTGAGTAAGTTATTTAACTGTTTAAAGAGAAAACTGGGAAAAGGAGGGAGCTGGTCAGTGAGCTCACAGATGAACCACACAGGAGTTTCTGTATCATACAGTGATAGCACCAGCTGCTTCAAAATTAAGGTTGAGTCTGAAACTGGGGACCCCAGCAACTTCTTCAGTCTAGGAGAAGCCAAGTTGAGGGGAGGATTTTCAAAAGATGGGGACTTTTCTACCTCTGAGGGAAGCAATTCCCCTTTCAAACCCTTGGATGGGCAGCAGTTAAAACCAGACTGCTTAGTGCTTTCTGCTTCCAGGCTCTTTCTGACTGTTTGTGGTTTAGGGAATTTAGCTTCAGTTTCTTCAGGTTGCCTGCCATCCTCTGGATGTGTGATCAGATTCAATGCTCTCTAAACAGCACAGTGTTGCTCTGTCAGGGAAGAGTTCAGTTCTGTTTCTGGAGCAAGACAGACAGTGATAGTGGCTTGTCCAAGCCTGGCCTGGCAATGAACTGCTCTTAATAGTGCAAGCAGGGCAGTTTAAGGGTCTTTCCTCTCCCCTTTCCTCCTGTATGCTGTGTACTGGCTGCTTGGAACCACATCCATAGATGTGTAAGCTAGAAACTGCATGGTTGGTTTGGGTGGCAGGGTAGCACATCTTGTTACTGATCATGAGCATGGATACTGGTGCAGGGGTAACAAACTCCTGGCAGCCCCCCAGGGAAAAGGAGACTGCACTGCAGAGGGTGGGGATAGAGATGGGGAGATAGGCTGAGAAAGGTCTGGCTTTGAGGTGAAGGTGAGGAAAGAGAGCTGGGGAGGAAGAGACTGGGTGACCCAGACTAGTTGGGAGGGAGGTTAGGATGGCTTGAGAAAAGGGATCAAGGTATCACAGACAGAGATCAAATAAGAGGAGACAAGGCATGTGAGCCTGTGCCACTACAAATGTGTTTTTTCTCCCTGTAAACCTGAAAGGGAAGCCCTAATACCCGTTTCATTCTCTGGAGTCAAATGCCTATTACAGCTTTCGTTTGGTAAAATGGGAATATCACCTTGGTGGTGTGGTGAGAACAGGTGTATTTATGTGACAAAATAAATGTTTGATTTAAAAAAAATTATATAATACACAATACAGATGGTGACTTAGTGAGGGACTTAGCCTTGCAGATTCATTTCTGGAGCCTTTTTATTTGTACTTTGAACAGGGAGAGATGTCAAGGGTTCTAGCATCTCTTTCCACACACTGTGTTAAAAATTTAACTTAAAAGATGCTCTAGATTTAAGAAAGGTTAAACATTTTTAGACTATCTAAATCTCACTTATCTTCATGGTACAATAATTTATTATCAAGTCCTGTATCTGGAGAAAGAAGAACAAGTTGTGCTGTTTCTGCTTTTCTATTGACAGACTCTGATTTCTGTCTGGTAGCTGTTCCATATGACTTATTACTTTTACTACTTCTTCATATTAATAACATCCTTGTCTTTCTGACATACATTTCTAATGAGACCTATCAATTCCTCTTACCCTCATCAGTGAAGAAGTCTGGCAAACATGTTTATGCGCTGGATCAGATGCCAGTTCTTCAGAGCAAAATGAAACTAAGGTTACCACAGCTGGTGTCTAAATCTGCTGACACTGCATTCCCTTGAGAATAAACTGATTTGCTCAGCCTACACTGAGTAAGTGAAGCAGAGAGGTGAGCCCAGGTCAGGAAATGCTCAGGACAGGACCAAAGCATGATGCTGTGTGGTAGGTAGGAAAAAGACTTTAAATGAGAGCACAATCTCACTAGCACAAAGGAAAGGATTCCTTGGCTCCCCTTTGGAGGTAACAGATGAAATGTACCCAAGGACAAAGACAATCACTCCAAGACACATTCGGATTTTAGACTACTCTTACACTTCGTTAATGGTCTGGGCTCTTTCTAGCACTGAATTGTGAAATCTTTGCACACATAATTCTCACGGACTTTCTTTACAGTACAGCAATTATGGTGATTGATATAGACAAATGTGATCTTGAAAGAGCAATAAGGAGATAATACAGCTCGATCCTAAAGCAAATGCATTTTGAAAATAAATTTTTGAAATAAAAATTGTAAGAAGAATCATGCAAGTGTATGTCTTTGTGCCTGACTCCCTCAGTTTTGTCTGGCTTTTGTCCTGCAAAACTTTTAGCAGTGACCTCAACTACACTGATGTGGATTATGACTCCCTCAGAAGGCTATACTGTGACAAATGGGCTTACTTGCTTATACCAAGAGGCTGGAAGTTAGGGTTTATTTTGCTGTATAGTATCTTTCTAGGGGAAGTGAAAATGTTCTGGAACACGTTTAGCCATATCAAGAGGAAAATGTGAATCCCTTACAGTTCACACATAAAAACCCATTAAAAATTTGTGTAAGTGAAAGAGTAGAGAGCACATACTTTACGGAAAAGTAAAATGGACAAAGATAACTTGAACTGTGGGTTTGGCCCAGCAAACAATTTTGCAAACACATGTTCCAAGTGTTCACTTGGCACTGTAAGCAAAATATGTGACCAGTTCTCTGTAAGTCTTTGTAAGCAGGGAACTGACCTGTAGCAATATTCTCATTTATCACCAGTTTATCTCCAAACTTCATTACCTCTGAAAGCTGGCTAACCTCAGACTGCTTTTCCTACAATTCTGAGTTACATGAGAAGGAATACAGTGCTTTTTACTGATATTTGTGCAAGATGAAATCATCATTACAGCCATAGTGAAAATGTCAAGCTCTTCCCTTTTCCTGGAGTTTCTGACAGATCCTGCTGTACAGGCTGCACTCCCCTCTGCTGGAGGGAAGCTCAGCGGGTGAGGTGCCTTGGGCTTCCAGTGGAAGACAGAAGCCATGCTCTTTCTTCAGCCAAGGAGATTTGCTTTCCACTGACTGGTGGAAAGTTCAGTGGGAGGTGAAAGATGTTGTGTGCTGTCCCTGGCAATGCATGGGGATGGTTTAATGGCTGTATTTTTCTGGCATGGATTTCCTCATCCTGTTACTGAAGATTTTTCTCTCAAATACTGCATTTAACCTGGTGCTTTGTCATGCTGCTGTCTCTGAACACAAGCATACATTTTTTGTGAGCTAGCTGGAGTATTTCCCAGATCTATGCCTTTTTGGTAAACTTACTAGATTTTTCTTGTTAATATGCATTATTATAGCTTTATGCAAGTCATGGAAAGAAAGTTTCATGTGATTTTCACCTCCTCAATGCATCTGGATATGTTTGTAGTTGTAGTGCTCCAGGATGTGAACAAGCATGATTAAGAGGTAGAGAAGACAGAGGCATATGCAGGAGATGGGAGCACCTTTTTCATTGAAACTCATGTGCTTCAGGAAAACGTAATGCAACGTGAGCCACCAAAATTTATCCTGATACCAAATAGTGGCCTCTGTCTGACTCCAGCAAGATGTGCCAGGTGGTTTTGAAGGTGCCAACACTGTAGGTCTGCCTGTTACTCTGACTGTACAAAGTAAAACTGCCAGGATGCAGGGGAACAACAGAGAAAAAGATCAGCATCAGTTTCTTTTGGCAAAAACACATTTAACCTAATGGAAGAAAGAGCAGGTTAGTACCCACTGTCTTCTTGGTGATGGTACCTCTAGCTACTAAGGGTGGGGACCACTTCACACAGCCTGTCTTTCCTGATGCATCCAGGTTTCTAGAAGCATCCATTGCAATTGTGGATTCATCATTCACTGTGTCCATAGTTTATGTTCCCATGATTGCAGCTGATCACTGAATATCTGAGCATGGCTGAAATTCCTGAGCAAGGACTAATTCCTGAGCTACAGGAGAAGAGGTTAAGTTGTACCTGCTTGTGCTAAAGGCAACAGCCTCTAGGACAAGGAGGAATGTCTTTAAACTGAAAGAGGGCAGGTTTA
Organism: Sclerurus mexicanus; assembly: GCA_013396755.1. Classification (NCBI taxonomy): domain Eukaryota; kingdom Metazoa; phylum Chordata; class Aves; order Passeriformes; family Furnariidae; genus Sclerurus; species Sclerurus mexicanus. Next base: position 127,689 of record VWZF01005528.1, on the reverse strand, counting down.
GATTAGATGTTAGGAAGAAAATTCTTCACTGTGAGGGTGGTGAGACACTGGAACAGTTTGCTCAGAGCAGCTGTGGATGTGCCGTCCCTGAAGGTGTGCCCAGCCAGCTTGGACAGGGCTTTGAGCAAGTAGGTCTAGTGCAAGGTGTCCCTGCCCATGGCAGTGAGGCTGGAACTAGATGATCTTTAAGGTCTCTTCCAAGTCAAACCATTCTATGGTTCTGCGGTTCTATAAAGCTACATTTTCTTTTGATTCAGGCCACAAAGTTCTATCCTCTTTTCCTGTGGGATAAAAAGGTAAAGTCACAGTAGGACCAGTGTATTTGAGATTTGTCACTGGAAAGAGGATAATATGACCTTAACAATCAGGTTTCTTGCTTTTGTGTGGACAGTTCTAATCACTAAATTTATTTAAATGATAGTGCTTTTCATTAATGGTGTACCAAACTCAGAAAGCAAACTGTTCTGGAACCTGTTGTTCTTGGATCACCCCTCTGAGTTCAGGTGTTAGAAAGAACGATCACAAATGGTGTCTGTCGTAGGAAAATGGTGTCACATAGGAAAATGGTGTCTTTTCACCCAAGTGTTGTGTCCTAACCTGACACTGAGAGTTCTTGAAGCTTTCCTTAGTGCACAGTAAAAACTCTGTGACATGGCAATAATTACTAAGGAATTTCTTTCACCCATGTTTTCATTCTAGTGTTGGAGGTTTACTTGACTCATTATCTTGGAATATTGTCATTACTTTACTGAAAACTGGATTGAACACTAATTCCTTAATATCCATTTTTATAATCTTAAATAATCTTAGAAATTGAGAAATGGGGGCATTATGTGACTGAATACATATGAATCAGCATTTTTTACTGGGTCAGTGATTTACAGCCTGTGATTTACAAGAACCCTTTAACAGTCTGTTCTGCTTAGTTGCACTGTATTAGTGAGGAATCCCTTGAGAAATTCCTTCATTCAAACAAAGCAAGGGGGAAAAGCAGGAAGAGAAGAAAACAATAATCACTGGATATTTTCAAAACTTGACTGGTCAAAGGCATGATCAACCAATATGGTTTGAAGTTTCCCTGCTTTGAGCAGAGAATTGGCTTGAAGCTGAATTACTCAATGATTCTGCAAATTTTCATAAATAGCTTCTCAAGTAGGAGTTGACTTTTTTTTTCTGAAACAACTTTCATAGTCTTTGGATAGTAGAAGGATTGAAAAAGAATGTCAGGAGTTGTCTCAGGTAGTCAGGTTCAGCTCTAGTTCTAGGCTGGAGATATCATAAACCTCGATACGATGCATGTAATTCCACTTCTTCAGTGAAAGGCAATATGGACCTCTGGCCATAAAGGCCTGCACAAAATCCATGGCTGGGATGAAAACAGCAGTACTCCTCCACCTAAATGATTCACAGGTCTTGCAAATAAAGAATATCCCAACCTTAATAGCAAACCTTATTTAGCTGTATGTCATCAGATTCACACTGATAATGGAGTTATCAAAGTCAAGTTAAAACTGGTCCTAAGAAAGAAGTAATACTGGACACTCTAACATAGGAAAAGAAATGTAACCATAAACATCCATGTACATAAAGTTTGACTTGGACATCAAAAGGTTCCTTTGTAAACATCCCACAAATATACCTTAATTGTTCTTAATACCGGTTGGAGGTTGCACAGGGATTCTGTAAAATGCCTGAGAGTAGATCTCAAGGGATGCATGATGCACAAAGTGTGGGTTTACTATTCTTTCATCCTTTTTCCTTCTAAGTCCTCCCAAAGCCTACATAATTTTGAAGACTGTCTACAGGAAGGAAAGGCTGAGTGAACTTGTTTTTTTGGTAGCACTGATATCTTCAGGAGCTTTAATGGGCTTACCTGAGCAGGTGTAGTAGCTCACCAGCACACGGAAGCACCTTTACTTGTCTAATTTACTTCTTAGCATTTTCAATCTTATTTTTACTGGGAAAATGTAAGGTTGTGGTCTCTAAATACACACAGTATTCAAAGTCTCACATGAGACCAAAAGACAGAGAACGTACTCCAAGGATTTAAGGCAGTGAGTATTCACTGAAGTCAGTGTTGAGCCATCTACACAGTCTACAGTCCTGTGCCAAGTGATTAAAAGAAACAATGAGGGGAATTGAGGCAGCCAGCCAGGTTACATCCAATTACTCTATAACCAGGTGCATTGTCTTGAAGAAGTTCACAAGGCGGTCACTTAGAACTTTGGGGGTTCCAGACAGTGAAGACCATCAAGGACCCTCAATGAAGACCCTGAGAGACCTTATGAGGAAATGCATACATGCTAATAAGTGTTGAGAAAATCATGAATATGTAACAGGAATGCAGGGAAGGAAAAATTAATAATCATGTAATGCAGACATATAAGCTGTAGTGAAGAAACCTCGGTGTGCATTTTGGCAAAATGATGACCCATGCACCCAGCACCGATTAAAGAATGCCTGATTTCTAAAACTCACAAACTGAGCCTTAGTGGTTTCTTTTAAGTGCTGCTTTTAGGCAACAATTAAAAGATCAAAAGCACAACAGTTAATCCCAAATAAAGTCAGATTTCAAACCATGCTGTCCAAAATTGAGCACTTCTCTAATCTGCTTGAAAATTGGAGCTTGTTCCCCATAAAGATTTTCAAATTATTGAAAAATCTGCATTGGTTTACTTAATTCATCCTGCCATTTCAAAGGGCTCAAAGTAGGCTTATGTTGTGAATTTTTTCTTTTCTTTTTTCTTTTTTCCTTTTTTTTTTTTTTTGACACTCTTCTTGAGTGGTATTCTGGAAATACTTTACCTACCAAGTATCAATCTTCTTTTTATGGTATTTTGCAGGGCATTTGCACATACCCTTCTCCAGTCCTTATGTACACACCACACCATTCCCCAGAGCAGGAATGTGGGACACAATGGCGTGTCATGTCCTCAAACTCCTGTGTTCCTGCAGCCAATATAATTCTCTTGAATTTTTCTTATATCACTCAAGCAGTTCCCAAAATAAAATCTTGAAGCATTTTTGAAAGCCTTCCCTTCTATGCAGGAAGCTGCCTGTATCAAATAATCAGGTCTAGAAGAGCACTTCAGATGTTGTGCCAAAACACAAAAATGTGTCACCATCTGCAATATCTGTTCTTCAAATCAGTATCTGTAGTTCAGAAAAAACTAGTGCTAGTGTGGTAATAAGATATCTAGTTCTGAATGCACTGTCCTCTGCTTTCAAGACTTTTTCCTGATAGTGCCTTGTAAAGGGTTACTTTGAGGAAGATGGCAAATTGAATTAATCCAATGAGGAAACCACATTTTGAATGATCATTCACTTATTAAAGCAGAGTCAGTGTTTAACATTTCTTCAACACAGTATTAGAGGGAAATGAATGAATTATTGAATGAACTATCTTCAAAAGTTCCCTAAGGCTTATATCATCTTGCACTTACCAAAAGCATGATGCCTGCTGTGCTCAGATAATCCATTTACAAAGCTTTTAAATATATTTAGGGGGTAACCTTTGTTTCCTATTTCCAATTAAACAAAGCATTAACTTCTTTTAGAAAAGCCTTTAAGAAGCACAAAATCTCATTGTTTAAAATAATTTTGGAAACTAGTTCCCAATTCCTAACAGCCCACTCTAGACTTTGAACTGGGTTTTTTCCTATAGTGTCATTTTGAATTAAGTTGGTTTATCTTGAGTTTGCCATCTCTTATTACCTCATAGTGTTCAGAGTGTAGTAATAGTATACCTAGAGACTGTGTGACTCAGGATGTGCTGAAGTTGCTGATTGCTAGAGAGTGTGTGCGGTGCAAATGAAAGGCATTTTTGCCGTGCTTTATAGACTCCCAGCAGTGTTGGAGGGAAGGACTGCTGGAGATCCATAATCTGACCTCTTGTCACCAACATCAGATCAGACTGGCTGCACCTTTGTCACAACGGTGGTAAGTGTTCCCTTCTCTGGAAGTTTTTATTCTTTTTCTGCAACTGTAGAATTTCAGATTTGTTCTGAAACAGGTCAGCACCAAAACTGACACTAAGATTTATCTCAAAGTCTCCAACTGTGTACCCAAACACTCTGCATATGCAATTTTAGGGTCCAGCAATCTAGACAAGATCTTTCTCCTTGATGAATTTGAAGTCAATTCTGTGACAGTGAATGAAAAATGTTAGTGTTTTCATTAATATTGGTACAAAACATACAGAAAGCTTGCTGTTTGCTCCTGGATTTTTGTTTAAGATGGATGTGTTTCAAACATTGCAAAATAAAACAGTTTTTTGATCAATTTAGGCCTTTTCTCCCTTTTTGCCTCGTTCTCACACAATAACCTGTAAGCATTTGAAAGTAGAACATTTGAACTGCTTTGCTAGAAAGGTTGAAAATGGGGTCCTGGAAGTTAATCTACAGCAGCTGTTGTGTTATCCAATGGGAATTTTTACCTTAATGATAGTTGCACCTGAAGATGAGGAAAAGCTTCTTTACTGTGCAGTCACTGCACACTGGAAGAGATGCCCAGAGGGGCTGTGTAGTCTTCCTCACTGGAGATACCCTAGAACTGTCTGGATGCAATCCTAGGTCATGTGCTCTGGGATGACCCTGCTTGAGCAGGGAGGTTGGACCAAAAGAACCACTGTGGTCCCTTCCAGCCTGACCCACTCTGTGATTCTGTAATGTCTTGGGATTTTTTGCTGTTCTAATGGGTGGTAGGGGCTCTGACTAATCCATGCTGCAGTGGAGGGAAGAAAACACCTCCTTGTCAGAAATGGGCTACTTAATGACCCAGTGACCAGGTCTCTTGTGTCAACATGCTACTTGCACAGGCTGGGACTGCTCTCTCCCCTTGCAGGAGACGCAGCAAGACAACAAAGTGTCCTCTTACAGCACAGTGAGCAAAACTGATATTAGAGCATGTAGAATTAAGCATACAAAAGGTAAATGTGACTTCTAAGAGACTTTAAGTTATCTCACTTCCTGCTGGCAGTGATTAAATGACTGCATAACTAATAAATAATTTTTCCACCTGAATTGAAAATAACCTAAATGGAATAATAAATACCATCACACAAAAGCTAATTTTTTGTTCTGGATACATTCTGCAGTGACTCTAGTTCTTGCTACAGCCCATCAAATTGCAAAGGCATCCAATACAGAGAGCTTAGAGTAATTTGCCTTGATTTAGGGTTTTCATCTCCTGCACAAGCTGGGAAATTACTTGGAATGGGTGTTCACACTTCAGGGCAAGCAGATCTGAGCTGACTGAGACACGTAATGACAGCTTCTAATTTCTAAAGGGCAGCCTTCAGATAACTGTGGTTTTTGGTTCCTCAAGTGAGCAGCCCAATCTCATTTTCACAGACTCTGTTTAATATTGTGCTCCTGGGAATGGTGAAGGAGTATGAAATGGTGTTTCACATACATGTATTTTTCAGTGCTTTTGGGCACTATTGTAATTTGATTCCTAAAGGAGTGAAATTAATGAGTCCTGAGGGTGAACAGGATCTGCAACACCTATGGGTAAGTCTCCAACACCTCTGTTAATTCTGGAAACATCCATGATAGTGTGATGGGTCCTCAGCTCTCCTCAGACTCTGGTTCTGCTTGTGAACACACAGGTTTGCCAGTCCTGCAAATGCTGTCAGTGAGGGCTTTTCAAAACTCTGGGAGTGTTGGCATTGCAGTCACCAAAGATCCTGAGGTAAAAGTGCAAAGAGAAGGGATCTCCACAAGGCTGGTGATAAAGCTGATGTGCTGATGAGGAAAGAATAAGTCTCCGGATGTCATGATGATTGTGTTGTCAGGAACCAGAAAAGGTGTCTGTACGTTCAGAGGAAGAAGGTGGAAAGAAGTGCATGGTAGGTCATGTGGATGTCTTAGAATATATGAAAAGCCTCACCACACAGGATACTGCATGCTCACATAAGGTTCCTGAGTGAATAGAATTGGAACTGGAAAACCTGCTCAAGCAGAAAAACCTGCTGGGGTGGTAAAAAATATCACAATTTGTTATACTATGAGTGGATAAACCATTCAGATTGTCTTCCTTTTGGGATTCAGAAGATCTTTGTTTAATATGAAGTCATAGTACAATCAATTCTAAACAAGTCTCTGTGTTTTATTACCAGTGTTTTGCTCTCCATTTAGCTTTCAGGTATCAGACTTTGGCTTTGGTTGAAGACTTGATACGTTTAGCTGGAAACCAGACCTTTTTTTGCAAAATACCATTTAACTGAAGACTCAATTTTTCAGTTCAAATCACTTGACTGTGTCAAGGTAGGCACTCCTGATGTCCAACTATGCTTGTTTCATTTGTGACTCATGGGATTCCTCAGTGAGCTGAATATCTTCTGAGTCATTCACATCTAGTGGAGCTTTGCAAAGCCAAGCAAAAGTATCCACAGAGGTTTTGCAAATGTTTTATTTGAATCACTCCAAAGACAAAGACACTGAAAACTCCCTGCCAGCTTTGGGTTAGTGAGGAATGTTAATTGAAAACTATACCACCACTGTTACTCAAGATGTGTTTATACCATTTTTCTGGAAGACTTTTGAGTTGTAATTTGAAAGTGTAAGCAAGGCAGTGCTAACAGTGAAGCAGGGACAACAAAACTCTCCTGGTAAACAGCTCCAAAAGTACAAATTAATCTGAGCAGCAGGGGTGATGAGGTAGAAATTTTAAGTGCGTTCACAAGTCTTCTGGTAACTCACCAGCCCAATGGCACTTGGGAATGGAACATCCATACCCCAGTAGGAGAAAGGAGTACTGGGAGGCCTCTTGATTAACAGTCATTTCTCAGAATGATCATCATCTGCATTATCTGGAAAATGGGGGTAAGGTGTTACAAGTCCTCTTTTAAAAGCTGTCAAAGCTGGTGACCCTCAGGGGTTATGAGAGGGTGAGGTGTTGATGTGAAACCAGGCATTCCAGTCCAGGTACTTTTTCAGCACCGCTCTTTTTCTCAGCATCCCACATTTCACACATTTTGCCTCCTATTAATCATGTTCTGGATCCGCTCTTGTCCACCTAGATCCCTATGGTGACTGCCTCTCCATCTCTTTCATGTTGTTTGTCTAAGGTCCTGTCCTGCTAGTTTGACCTGTCACAGATATTCCATGATATGCAAAATCCTGCCTCTCCTGAAGGCAAATTGATCTTCTGTTGGCCTTCATGTTGTTAGAGTTTAACCTAAGGGTTATCTCTGAGGGGAATTTCCCATTAAAGAGCTGGTGGGACCCAAGCAATATAAGAGGGTATTGCTGATCTCAAGTGGGAGCTGGGCTATGGACCTCCAGCAGTATTTCCCCACCTTGGGCTGCAACTTGCTGCTCCAATAGTAAAGTCTATCACAAGAAAAGCATAAGCTTTCTCTCTTTAGACAGAAACAGTCAGACGATCTGCTCCTGATAGCTACTACAGTAAGTCTGGAGCCATACATTACAAACGAGATCCTGTGATGACTGTCTTTGCTCTGATGGAGAACTCTGCCAGGTCTGTCAAGGAAGCAGGGAAATGAACATATCTGTGCTGACTGAGACTGTTTTGAATTAACTTTCTGTTTCTTTTTCTTTTTCTGTGGTAAGGTCACATGAAGGTATTGGAAAATTTCAACACAAAGAAACTCAACACCTTAAACTTTGCATAAAAGAGTTTTAGATATATGAAATCCTGGGATATTTGGCAGCCTGGCTAACCTCTAAGCAATAACTAAGATTTTTGTGTTTTCTCAGAAAATTTGAAGGTTTTAATTCTGACAAAATTATGTCAACACTCTGTCAGTTGCTTCTTGGTAAGTAGTTACAGAGAGCAAAAAATGTTTTTGAACTAAATATGGACTACATCAAGGGGAAAAGGATAAAGCATTAAAGTTGTTAAAGGTGTGAGAAATGCTGANCCTCCCCAGCCCCTTCTGTGTCCCTTGACCTGTTCTAAAGCACCTCCAGTGTTTACCCCGCCCTGCTCCCCGGATCTCGGTGGTCCCCATGTCAGCTCCACCGTTCTGGGGGGGAAGGGAAAGCTTCTCCCAGCGGTCCCCATGCCAGTTCCACCGTGCTGGGGGGGAAAATTTGTCCTGGCNTCTTGGTAAGTAGTTACAGAGAGCAAAAAATGTTTTTGAACTAAATATGGACTACATCAAGGGGAAAAGGATAAAGCATTAAAGTTGTTAAAGGTGTGAGAAATGCTGACACATTGTTATGGATGAAATTTGTTAATTTACTGATCAAAACCAAGAGGTATTTTATTATTTTATTTGTTTGAATGTGGAAGTTGGTTTGCTTAAAAACTTGGGAATTTCTTTTTAGCAGCCCTGGGAAGATAGCTGCTGGGTGATTATCTGAGGAATGCGCATCCACCCGTCCTGTCTCACAGATGTGCAAATCAAGTTAGCCTAGTCTCTGTTATCAGCNAAGCACCTCCAGTGTTTACCCCGCCCTGCTCCCCGGATCTCGGTGGTCCCCATGTCAGCTCCACCGTTCTGGGGGGGAAGGGAAAGCTTCTCCCAGCGGTCCCCATGCCAGTTCCACCGTGCTGGGGGAGAAAATTTCTCCTGGAGGACAGCCCTAGGACCGAGCTTATTGCTGATACTCGTAAACGCTCCTCACGACCACCTCAGAGAAACAACGTCGTCACCAGTTTTAGCCCACAACGCCACAGCCGCCCTGGGTCCCAAATCACCGCCCGCCAGCTTCAAGACCCGGCCACCCCGTGAAAGCTCAGAGCGACCCAGCATCGCAGAAACGGATGCCGTGTCTCTCTGCTTCTGGATGGGGGCATCCACTCCATCGCGTCCAGCCTCCGGAGCCCGCTACAGTGCCTCAGCCGCCTCAGAAACAGGACCACGTTGGACCACATGGACTGATTACGCAATACACAACGCAGGGCATTTCGCAATACCTAAGCCAAAACTGGGCATGCGCAAATGACCCTTGGTTACATAACCATTGCAAATAGAGCATGCTCAAAGGGGCGTGGCTTAGGCAGCCAAAAGAGAATAAAAACCGGGCACTGGCTCAGAGCCAGGGTGAGTTTTGGTAGGGCCCAGTCTTTCGAAACTGCCCACTATCCTTGCTGTTGCCTCTTGGCCTGCCTTCCCTCAGAGCTGATATCACTAGGTTGTGGGGCAAAAGAGCTGGAATCACTAAAGCTGAAATCACTCATTGCTTTTTCTAATAAAATTCACTCATTTTTTTATTTTATTCTAATAAATAAAATTACTTAATACTGTGTTTAATAAATAAATTGAATGCTGACATCACTCATCGCCTCTACGCCTATAACACTTATCAATAAAATTCAGAAGGGGACAAAGTCATTGAAGCAAAACTAAACTTTTTATTTAACAAATTCAGCTGAATTGGTGTGTCCCCTCTGGCCTAGGAGACAGACACAGGCCAGCAAGAACCAGAGGTTTTTATACCTTGTAACAGCCGGGGGAGTCCCTGCTTCCGCTCCCATTGGCTGGTACTAGGCAGCTCACAGCCTGGCCTGATCCACCTACCTGCCCCAGACCCCCACCCTCACAAAAAGGTGCCAAAAACAGGTTCAAACCACTCCCAGTTCTACCTGCCACAAACTCAGCTATCCCATCCTCCCTCTCTGCTCTTTACCCATGCAACTAGCTTCAGCAAAACCCGAACTCTATTTCTAACAAAGGCAATCCCTCTCCTGACTTGGAAAGATATGAATCTGGCACACATTTCAACTGCCAGGTCACATATTAGCAAGGAGCACCTGAGCAGCTAAAAGCTTTGTGCAAATAGTTTGCCTCTGTGTTGTGAAGCTCAGATGGTTTGACTGAAACTGTGGAAGGGGCACAGCATTTGTGATGCTGAGATCTGTCCTCTTGAAGTTCCTCTGCTCCTCGCCTTGCAGGGTAAGTGGATAAAGAGTTGTTTACAAGAAGACAAAGTGGAACTTTTAACTAAAATGTACTACACTAAAATGTAATGATATAGTGTTGTGGTCATAAGTATTAATTTTTATTTGATGTAAGTCAGTGCATTCCCTGAGGTGTAGCGGAGAAGACAACACTGTGCAGAGACTGGGTTTTAATTTGAGAACTACTCTAGTCACATTTAAGTTATATTTTTTGCTTTTATATATGATAATACCACTTTTTCATAACACAAAGATCAAGAAACTTGAACAGGGTAATTAGTCTTTCTAAACACTTTGTTACATTTTTAGTTTTTGGTGGGGAGAAGCAAGAGAACATAGTGACTGGGTTTTTTCCCTGTTTACCTGTCTGCTTGAAGCTCACAGCTCTTGAATCCATTTGCCAAATTCAGTGAGACCAAAGGGAAGGGATCTCAAAGCTGTCAACTTGAATTATATCCCAGTTACATTGTAGCTGCTACATTACTTTCTGTTTACTTAATGAAAATTGGCATTTACATGGAGGTAATAGCTCCTTTTGGACTCATTCAGTTGAAAAAAGGCTCAGAGCAATTCTTGCCCCTCCCATGTTATCCAGGTTGTATGTCCTACAGAAGACATTGAAAAAATTTTATGAATAATAAAACTTTTCAGTCTTGAAAATTTCTAAACAAGCTTTTGTAATTGACTGCTGTTAATCATAGATGAGACTGTTCCACCCTGATGGTATGAGAAGGAAGGAAGATCTTTATCTGGCTGAATGCTGATTTACTTTCCAGAGCTGCATTGATTGTGTGTACTGTCAGAAATGTAAGCTAGAGCAATAGGGACACAAAAAAACACTGAGCAAAAGAGGAATGGAAAACAATGTTGCCAAGGCAACTTTCTCATGGTTGCCAAAGATACTTTAAAAAAAAATTTCCTGAAAACATTAGTCATAGTTTTTTTTTTTAAATATTATTTTTATCTATTAATTTGGTGTTTGCTTTCCCATAGCATGGGAGGCGTGGAGGTAGAAGATGACCTCTCTAGGAAGAGAATTGATTTCTTGGTGAGGTCTCAGGGCTGAGCTTGCAGTTAGCCAGGACTGCAGCGGCCTGATGTGCCTATGAAGAATGTGCTGAAACTGTGTGGACTGGCATGTTGTTACACACCAGAAGGTTCTGCTTCGTTATGATCCCAGTCAGAAAGACATTCAGGGGCTGTGAAGTATAACTGAAGGATAATTTAAATGCTTGTTTATCAGGATTAGCACTGTACAGGAGTGGATATTGGAGATGATGCTGTGTCCCTTCAGATACCGGGAACCCCTACCTGTGTGGCACTAAGTTGGTCTCTGATGAAGGCACAGTGTGTCATGCAGATCCCATTAGTTCCATTAGTTCAGTCATTTGAGCTTTTATATGATTTCCTTCCAAAAAAACAACTCCATGCATTATTTCTAATATCAAACAGAATTCATATTGCCATGAGAACTTCTTGCTGAAATTTTAGGTAAGGATAAGTTCACACAGCTGCATGGCAGCAAGGTTCATTGTCCTGTGGCTGAGGGCCAGATGCACCACATCCATGGCACATGGGAATGCCATCTGGGATGGACCCTTCCATCTCTGAGTCTCCAGGAAGACTCTGCAAATTAGAAATGTTAGTTTTTCATGCTGAAAACCATCCAGAATCTGCCATTCAGAGACACCTTTGCACTCTTTTTGCAAAAGAAGCTGTGATACTTTCTGTAACTGCACAGTGACTGCAATAAAGCTGTACCAGTTATTTATTTATTGTTCTCCCCGATATTTAATCTGAAAGAGAGTATCTCCAGACTACCTCACAAGAAGTGCAATTTTTGGTGATGAAAATTTTCATCTCACCCTAGCATGGTTAAGTGCAGTCTGGAAATTACTAGTGTTCCTTCTAATGCTCTGTGAAATATTTTTCCCCAAAGATGAAAGGTTTTAAATCCATAAAAAAGGGAAAACTTTTGGCAAGTGGAAAAACAAAATAATACTTTTACTGGTAAAGTAAGATTTTTTGCTTTGGTTGCAAGTGATTTCTTCACTTGAAACAATTATCTTAAAGGAAAAATATGTAAAAAAATGTTGCAACTCAACACACATTTAATCCTGAAAATGCAGAGAAGGGAACTTGGCATTTATCTGAATTATGTAACCAATCCCTCAGTGGAACTGACAAGATTTTCAGGAGCATGTCAGTCCCCAAATTCCTTGCAAATCCTTATACCATGCATAGGGCCACAGAAATTTTCCAAGTCACTGAAGATGATGTATATACCCACTGCCTCTCCACTCTGACCTCTAGATGTTCACATGCCTCTTCACACTAGTGTTTTGAAGAGCCTGTGATGACAGAAACCCAGGCTGTGACTGATGAGAGCAAATCCCCTACTGCAATTAGTATATTACAACAGGAACTGTGCTTCCTCATCTCTCTGGCTCACTGCACATTGGATGCAAAGCCAGTTACTTCCAAAGCTCACTGGAAATATAGACGTATGAAGCCAAACTAGCTAGTTCACTGTAGCAAATCACCTTGCTCTAAAGTCTTGTGTCCAGATTTTGACCATCCCCTTCCTAACAACAGCTAGGGATAATCAGGGAGAAATGCTGAAAACAGGAAGATTTGCATTACTGATGGAGACCATCTTAGCCTAAATTGTGTGTTTCTGAAAACACTCGTAGCTGCAGAGCACCAGGAACCATTGGCAAAGAGATTTTAGAGTGGAAAAGGCAGAAAAGATGGATGCACAGTTGCTGTGCAGAATAGTAGTTGGAATTACTTGTGAAATAAAAGGAAGAATAGGTCACAAATTGGCCTCTTGCTCCCAGTGTTTCTGAAATAAAAACTGATGTAGTCATTGCAGAGCCCTGGTGATTCAGGGTTGCCAACTGCCCAATGCTCTATGTGCTTACTTTAGAGTGGTGATCATTTGAGGTTGTTTCCTGCTAGGAAAAAGTGTGTATGGGTCACCCAGTCAGTGTAAGATTGAATGTACTGCTCCTGCTCTGAAATTAATGCTGATAATATAGGACCTCTGTGTGGCCTCAATATTTACTCTTAATAGTATTAGCACAGAAAACACATCTGAAAACCAACCGAACCAAAACATGACAGTTCCCAGTCATATTCTTCAGTTTTTCCCAATCTATATACAAAACTTAGGAAACACATGACATGTTGAGACAACAGTAGGAATAAAATGTTCAGCCTACCTTGAACCTGAGGCAGACTGTCAGTTCTTCTGTAGGTTTTGGAGTGGTGGGCTTCAGAAATGTTACTTGCAAATTAGTCCCTTCCAGGGCTGACGTGTTCCTTCTGCAACAGTGAACCCACCTTGTTTGTTTGCTGAATTAATTTATTTCCTAAACGATCTGGACAAATCGTTTTGTGAGTGTGGGTGTTCAGCCAGCTACTTGCATCCTGCTGGTTACCTGAGCTGTATGACATTATCCCTGATCACTGCCTGGAGGGTGGCAAAGGCAATAAACAGTGAGGTGTGGCACAGGTAAACAACTATGACTAGAAGTCAGGAGGTCTTGCTAAACACATGGACACTTATTGTGGTCTGTAGGATAAGCTGTGACTCCTGTGTTGTCAGACCAGGCATTTGTATCCATAGAAGTCATCCAGGAGCAAGGATTACAGTTCATCTCTTTATTTATACATTGTTAAGTCAGAGGATCTTGTCTCACAAAATTGTGAATAATTGAAATGTCAGCAAACTTGAGATGTGGCTTCAGGAATTTATTCCTTGCATCAGCTACAAGAGTCATTGTCTCCAAACTCCCTTCATCTGCTGATGTGAAGAGAAATGTCCACCCTTTACGCAGGACGAGGCAGAGAGGTAACAGCCAGACTATGCCTGACCTGGCCAGAAGGTTTGACATCCTCAGTCTTTATGGGTATTTTTCTACAATAGAACAGGATATTTCAGTTGGAAGGGCATACAACAATCACCTAGTTCAACTGCCTGACCAATTCTTCCTGCATATACAAACCACGGATCTATAATCTTCCTGCAAAGCCTTGCTTCCAGAGATGGTACAATTCCTTTTTCTTCTTGAACTCCATGAATTCCTTATTCAGCCAAGCTGGTCTTCTACCCCTCTTGCTTGAGTTACAACACAGACAAATTGCCTGCTCCTGTGCTTCTAAAAATGTGGTTCTTAAAGACTGACTATCACCTGTGGACTCCCAAGATCTCAAAAGCAGATTCCCAAGGTGCTCTGCTAAATAGTGCCCTGGCTATCTTACAGTTTGATCTCCTGATGTCCAGGGTAGTAACTCTGATGGCCTTTTTTCTCATTACAGTGAAAATTTTCAACTCAATCATGTTATTATCATTGCGGCCAAGACAGCCACCTACCAACACATCCCCCATGAGTCCTTCTCTATTCACAAACAGCAAATCCAGTGGGCATCTTTCCAAGTTGGGTCACTGAGTGCTTGTGACAAGAAATTGTCTCCTACAAACTTCAAGAATTTCCAAGACCTGTTCATCACAGCAGCATGACATTCCCAGCTGATGTATAGAAATCTTTCTAAGAAAAATGGCTACTCATCCAGGAGTTTCTCCCAGTTGCCTGTAGCATAACTCATCAGTGAGTTAACCTGTCCTGGCTGGGGTATCAGTTTTAGACACCACTACAACACCTCTTTTGTTTTCCACTCTCCTAATCCTCTCTACCACATCATCACTAACTGTGAGGGCTGTGTAATCAAACCTCTTCCTTACATATAGAGTCATACCTTCAGCTTGTCTGCCCTGCCTATCCCTCCTGAACAACCTGTAGCCCTCCATCCCAGCACTCCAACTGTGGGACTCATTCAACCCAGTCTCACTAGCACCAATGACATTGGTCTGGGAACTGACCAATGCTTCCTGTTTATCCTGGTTTTTTTTATTCACACTGTGTGTGTTGGTGTACCAGAATTTCAGGCACACTCCTGAGTCCTTCATGCTCCTTTGAGCAGTGTAAATGTTTCCACTCACATTTCTGCCCTCAGGTAATGCCATGCCAACTCTTGGCTTACCTGCTATACCTCCCACAGCCTTTCTTTGTCTCTGCCTCTGGGAATATCTCTTCACATGTCCCAAAGCCAGAACCCTGGGTGGATGCATAGTGGAACAGGGGGGCCAAGTGCTGGAAGCTCAGGAGAACAGAGGAGACCACTTTTTGCTGGATGATGACCAAGCTGCTGTCTGGGAAATATATATTGCTGCTGCTGCCATTGCTGCTGCTGCTGCTCCCACGGGCCTGTAGGAAAAGTCTTTTTGTCCAGGCCCTCATGGTGCTTTCTGCATTGACTGACTGGCTGTTAGGACACATGAGCAACAAAACAGGGAGAAAGGAAATAGTAGAAGGATATTATGTGAGCAAATGTTGCTTCAATTAGGTAAACCATATTAATTAATTAATGTTCTGAATTGAGTCATACTACATCTGTCTACGAACATCTGATTTAGGAAAAAAAAGATATTCCAAGGCTGTCAGGGCTGTTAGTCCCATGGTATTGAGGAACACTGAGGAACACACCTATTGCAGGTACCTTGTGCAGCTGCAGTGCGAGCTGCAGGTTGTGCGCAGGGACGGGGGAAGGGCTGGAGACCCTGGCAAGGGGCTGTGACTTGGTGCCAACCCTTTGCCTGACAAAGGGCACAGGAACCTCTGGCACTGCTGAGGGAATGTGGCTGGTCACCCAGAGATTCTGGGGGAAGCAGTGAAAAATGAGAGACCCCAGACCACATATTACCACTGCACAGACTGTGCGGGTGCAATATCCCAGGAATTCCTTTGTTGGGGTTCCCTCCCTGGAGGCACCAGCTGGAGCTGTTACGGTGTCACTGCACGACAATTAAATTACTTAGAGGAACCAGATGTGGGGGACTGTGCTATGGGAAACCTGGGGCTGAGCTGGTGACGGAGCCTCATCTGACTGTGAGTGTGGTGTGTGGTGGGAGTCAAACAGGGCACCCATGGGTTTACTGGAGCTGCTGTGAAGGGGCTCCAGTCCCAACAGTGACAGTCTGGGGTGATGGAAGTCTGACTGCCAGAGTGGTCCTGAATGGTCAGACAGGAAAGTTCTCTTAACTGTAGTGAAATGGATTTAATTCAACTGGTACACTACAGCTAAGTCTCAGCTCTGAGTTGTTTCATTGAGTTTAGTTTAGCATCTTTAAAAGACTGTATTATCTCATTTCTCTCTGGGAGATCAATGCTGAGTTTAAATTTAACTTAAAATGAAAGCAACTGTTATTCTTCAGAGTAAATATGTTCTTATATCCTCCAGCTGATTGAGAATCAGACAGTTCAGAAGACAGAAACCAAAGACATTTTGAACCATTGTTGTTTATACTTGCAGGAGGAGGAGTAATTTGTTTCCCACTCTCATGAGTCATGACTAGAGGTAGTAACAAAAAAGTGATGATGATTGAAAATGAGACTTTTATACCTTTTCAGAAAAAAAAAAAATGAAAAAAAGAGAAACGGATATTATAAACAGGCAGGATTATTATGATCTTAAGAAAAATTAGCATTTCCCATATTAGCTGACTACAGCCTAAAGCAGCGTCTGTAATCTGCATTATTATGCTAATTCATTATTTACATTGCAGTTGTGCATGGAGATCTTAAGCATGCATTTGAGTCTTACTGTGTTAGGTGTAGCACATGCAAAATAACAAAGTGAAATGTCATCTCATAACTTGTTTCACTTTCCCTGATCCTCAGGTGGGAAGGAAGGTCAAAGGTTAGAATATCACTCTGACAGTCATGTTGGGTGCTTGGGACTGGGCTTTTTGGAACTAAATTGTGAGTTCAAATGACTCCGCTGAGGGATTGAGTACCACGTGCACCTTTTTGGTACAAGGCAGCTTTTGCTGATGTGCTAACAATGCTCTAACTGGGTTGGGTACCTAAACCCAGGGCTGATGTGAATTAAAACTAGGGCACTGTCTGCTTAAGCCAGCTTAAAGCCTGTGCTTCAATGCAAAGATAAGTTTTCTTTAATATAAAACTTGAAGCATTTTTTTTGTTGCCTTTATTTATTATGTTTATTATGTGCCATTGCATTATCTTTATTATTATTTGCAGTCGCTGTGTTTCCAACTCTCTCTGTTTGTTTTCTGTCATAATCAGGTAGTTTTTGACCTTTGGAAAATCTGCAAGAGCTGAGAGGAAACTTGAATACATCACTGTTGAATGGTGTCAGACTGACCATCACCATGGTGTTTTTCACCATCTATAAGCTTCCTCTCTTCCTTCTTGTCAGCTCACCTACTTACTGATGTCTTGGGCCAGAATAATTCATTTGCACCTTGGTTCCATTGGCAAATTTTATTCCTATAAATATTATTAATATTTTGTGGGTCTCATTATTAATATGCTTTACATAGATGGCTTTTTTGCTGTAGGGCCCTGTATCTGTGCTAATCCATAACAAGGGTTGAATCTAAAACCCTGTGGCATTGAGTGGGTTCAGACTTCAACAACCAAAAGGAAGTCACAGTCCAGCTAGCTGTTTACTGTGTGAACTGTAAATAGTGTGAGATTACTTTCCACACTGCCCCTTGTGAAGGCTGGTCTCTCAACTCTTTCCAGACCATTATTATACTTAACTAAAATGTTGCCAAGTCTAACTTGGTTTGGTTTCAGTTCCAGTTTCTCCTTGCAGTTTGCAAACTTGAGTATTGCATAAGGGTGCCAGCTCAGTCACAGTGCTGAGCAGGCCTGGGAAGTTTTTCAAGTGCAGAGGTGTAAATCCATTACTATATGTACATAACTATATTCCCAACTTCAAATATGTATCAGAACTTACAAAGAAACCTGCCATCTCCTCCAAAATATGCAGTAGAGCAAATTTCAGAACACTGAGGTTATAGCTTTCAAAAGACCCCAGGGCAATCTCATTCCCCCCTGCTTTGGTGGAAGAGGTGATCAAAGACCTAAAATGGTCCCTCCTTGGCAGTTGTCAGGATGCTGAAGACAAAGCCATGGCCTCCCTCACTTAGCGTTTGGGGAAGTTCCTACTCCAAGGAGCTGGGATGGAGGACTTTGGAGTTCTCTTACCCCTGCCCTGTCCAGAGCAGAGCACCACTTATGCCTGATAAAGGTGTAACAGCATGGGCAGCTGCCTTCTCAACATCTGGAGCAAGAACTTACTGTCTCTAGCTGTCCCTGTTGCTGCCCCACACCTACATGGAGCAGGTGTGTGCGTTAACACTTGGATTGCTCATGCATCATCCCCATGAACCAGGACCTCCTTGTCTGTCTATAGTTGGCACGTACCTACTGCGGTTCGCTGGTCTGTTTTTCAGGTGGCAAAGCCCGAGACTGTCTGTGACTCTTCAGGTCAGTCCTATGGATCGCTGAGGTGCATTACTGAACCATCTGCACTCCACCAAGAGTTCCACTCAAAATGTGGCTCTGGCATCCATCTCCTCTGCCTCTTTCTGGTTCCCTGCCTCATCCCTACTTTGTGTGTCACTCATTAATCTTTCCTGTGTGTTTTGAGATCACTGCTTATTTTGATCCAGCACAGTATTAGGCTGTTGGTGGGTTTATCTTTTTAAGCCCTTTCTGATTTAATGAACTTCTCTGCTCTGCCTCAGTGGAGGAGTTGTTAACAGATGGCTGGCATTTGCATTTCCATTTCAAAGGTTCAAAGCAGTTGAGCACCTGAAGGCTTAGTGAGATGCCTAGGTGACTCTGCTGTAGCTAGGTTGCATGGTTGCACTGCTGTTCCCCCTTCTCCTAAGCTTTGGGCATCCTTGCTGTGCAGTCCCTGTCAGAGACTGCTCTGGCTTTTAGCAGTGTCTGATATATTTCATGGCACACAACCAGGATTCTGTGGGATAATGCTTCTAACTGAAGCCTTTGCTCAGTCCCTCTGGAATTCATTTCTGCTCCTTGATCTGTGGCTGGTTTTTGAGTTGACCTTATAATGATTCTGGGCATCAGACCTGCCTGGCTGTTAAAGCAGTAGTGTTTGTTCCTCAGCAAGGATTGTGGAACATTGTGGATTCTTAAACCATTATTTGATTTGCTTGATGGACATGCATGGGCAAAAGTCACAAGCTTCTTTGTGTGGTAGTAGTTACAGCTTTCTTCTTAAGAAAGATCAAAGTGATGTTACTTGTGAAAAATGAATGTTCTGGCACACATGGGGGACAAAAACCAACCAAACCAAACCAAACCAAACTAAACCAAACAAAACAGAACCTGAGCAAATGAAACAAGGGAAGTTATCTTCAATTACTCAAACGTATAATATCTTCTAGTCCATCCATGAAAAGAAACAGGTAATGTGTGCATACCTTCTACACTGGACCTGCAGGTTTTGAATTTCCACAGAGGAGATGTGAAAACTTTCTAGAAAAATCCAAACAGACAATTTTTTTGTTTGATGCTCTGTAGGCCAAGTGGTGGTGGTATGATTCATGCTTGCTTGCTCTGATGGTCCCCTGAACTTTATAAAGTGATCCTCACTAGAAAAATTCCTGTCCTGTAGAGAACTATGCACTCCTGACTGCGCTGTTACAATACAGTAACATGTACTGGTAATGAGTCCAGTTCGGATGCAGCCAGACCGTTAAGGCATGAATGCAGATATTTCAACCAGCTTGGTTTCAGGGTCAAGGCATGGCTGATTCACTAGTTGAGGTGTAACTTTGTCCCTTTTCTTTCTGAGATACAGCATGGGATCACATGGGAGGAAATCTCTGACTGAGGATTCTTTAAAGAAAGCAGAAACATAAGGTGTATAATGTACTTCTGAATCACAGATATATGGTGGAGCAGATCATGACTAAACATAAGTAGGTGTTCTGACCACTCACACCACTTGTTAGAAAGCAAGAGTTTCACTGAGTCAAAAATATTTTTAGTATGGTACCTGCTTGAACAGAGAAAATAATATCACTGCTAGTTATTTCACATGTTCTTGAATCCCTCCTGTGA
This sequence comes from Sclerurus mexicanus, assembly GCA_013396755.1. Taxonomy (NCBI): domain Eukaryota; kingdom Metazoa; phylum Chordata; class Aves; order Passeriformes; family Furnariidae; genus Sclerurus; species Sclerurus mexicanus. Next base: position 107,848 of record VWZF01005528.1, on the reverse strand, counting down.
ATTTGCTCTATCCCCTCTTTAGACACATGGCTGGCACATTTACAGGTTAATTACTTATTACTGTATATTTTTTTCAGTTTTGCCACTGAGACTAGGGAGTACAAATGAACTGTGAAATGTCTGCCCTGTAAGGGCAGTTACGGTGTAATGAGACTCCTCCAATCCGTCCATTCCAGGCAAGCATCAACGTTCCTGTCAAATGTCTAGCCATCAAGGCTATTATTACAAAAAATAAGCTATTAAAAAGTCACATCCTGAACATATCACTCGAAAAAAAAAAACAAAACCAAGCAAATAAAATCTGACCTCTGTACCGTCCTCATTTAAATGATATATTTTTATTCTTTCAAGGAAAAGCAGTGCTTTGGGGAACAAATAGGTGCTAATTCTTTCTTTTTTTCCTCATCGAAGGGCCATTACTCATTCTTCAGGAACTGGTCACTAGAGCGGGGGATCACAAACTCGCATTTGCACTCCCTGTCTCCTATCATTTTGTGTTTCTCTTTTTCTGACTAGTGTTGCCTCGAGCGACAGGACACACCACAAGGATTTCAATGTCCTATAAAACAAGGTGTTCAATAAGCAGAAGAACAAATTAAAACTCGTTTACTACATAAATCTGGTTCCTGTCTTGTTTCCTTTATAGACAGTTTCTGTTCTGTCATCAATGATGCCTGTAGGTAGTGATGAATGACATCCACGCTCGTTAGCCAGCCAGCACATGTGTGCTGACAGGCTGCCAGCTGCTGCCAAGCACAGTTCCAGCAGACAAGAAGAACACTTTCTGGACTGCTTTCCTCTAGCCAGATGCCAATATTCACAAAAACTGTAGAAATATAAAATCCGGGAAGCATCAGCTGCTCAGTGAGATTGATTAGTGTGTTAAAATTTATTAGTGGAGGATTGAAAGATACACGAACAATGTAATCTCTTAAACTTCATGGATGTAATCTCTTAAAATTCATGGATGTAAGAAATCAAGCTAAAAGGGAAGAGAAGCCTGTGCAATCAGAAGTGATTATTTGTGTCTTTATCCCCTTTCTCTCTCTACAGAAGATTTGATGTAACATAGTTTAAATTCCATAATCCTTTGATCAGGAATCAGATCACTAATGTTTTCACTTACTGCTTCTGCTGTAGAAAAGATCTTAAAAGCACACTGCAATAATGTTGTAACTTTTTTACCTTGCACTCAGCTTCTCTAAACTACAAGTTTCATATGTGAGTGACTTACAGCACGTTACAAAAGTTGTCTTACTTTAATCAGAACAGCAAAGAACATGTTCTCTGGAGGATTAGAGCATATTCTCTTTCTTAATTAATCGAAATTTAGGTGAAGGCTTACAATGAATTGTTGAGCCTGTACTCCTGTGATTTAGCATGTCATAATTGCAGTGATATTTAAAAATAACTACATAAAATATGCCTGCGTCTTCTAAAGGGTTGTATGGCAAATCCCTTGCCTTGTATTGTGTTGTAATTGGTCGGATTATTTTGTCTAAAGACTTTCCCTCTGTGCAAGGCATTCATAACCTGATCTGATATCTGTTAATGGGGTACATTTCCTTGCATGCATCACCAAATTTATACTCCATTTAGCCTCTGGACCAGAAGAGGTCACTTCTGGACATTGTAGATAAGTTCTTTTCTGGCTCCTGCCTTCTCTTACATCATTTGATATGTCTTATACCATCAAAATTAGGTATAGCCCAATACTGCAAAATTTTTCAAAGTTTGCATCCAAATCTTCTTGAGTTAAGTGCGTTCCAGGATATATAGGCTGCTTCCCTGACTGAGTGCAGGTAAAAATTTCCTTCTGAGTGTCATCATTCCCAAAGCAGAGTTACAGTATTCCATGATCAATAGCTCTTACTCTCATCTCACTACCTTAGGTCTGACTGGACAGTACTCCCAGGTGTTCGCTGCTGTGACCTGCCTGAGCTTCACTGGCATTTTTTGTACTGTTTATGTTGTGAGGACTTAGAGGATATTCCTCTTCTTTCTGATAGTCTCACTGGAAAGGTTGTCCCTGACTTCAGGCAGACACAGCCTCCTGAAATGGCAGTGGCATTTCAGTTTGCAGCCATTATGAGAACACTTTTCTGTGCCAGTCCTGCTCAGAGTACAGTAAAAAGTGAGAATACAAACTGATTCAGAATGACACTCTGCAGACAGGCCTACTCTGATATGAATGTAAGCCACTGGATGTTCAGATGTCTCACATGGTTTACACCCAAAATCCAGAGTCTTTCTTGAGATTGCTTTTAAATTAATTTTGTAAATTCCTTGGTAGCTGCAAAATGTGCCTGGGACTTGCTTATGGTCATGTCCAAGAGCTTCAGAGTGCCTCATGCCAGTAAGATATGTTGACCAATACCATGAATTGGGTTAGACAAAACATTAAAACATGAGTTAAAGTGTTTGATTTAGCAAGAAAGAAGCCAACAAATCTAAACAATGAGGAGTCCCGTTTCTGTTGCCCATTACTGTGGGCTTCAGAACACAAATTGTGCTTTGATTTCTACTGTGGAATCTAGTCTAATAGCTAGGGATGTAGGAAATTCCTGGATAAGGATAACACAAAGTGTTTTTTCAAGTCTCTAACTCTTCTTCTGTCTTCAAAAAAACAACTGAAAAACAGGTAGGTTTCTGACAGGATGGGAAGAAAAATTCTAGTTCAATTCCATTTTCCTGAATAATGTCACAACCCTCTCCCTTTCCTGAAACCTTTGAGAGCATCTGCTGATCTTTGGTTTAATTTTAAGCTTTTCTGAAGTTCCTGAAGTGTCTTCAGCTTCTCAGCCTTTGCTTGTGGGGTCCAGCATGCACAAAACCATTTGTCTTGTTTTATTATAAAGACATCCTCCTTCCTCTGAGTAAAATCGTGTTTGAAATATGTACTTTTTAGGTTTTATTTTGTAAACCAATTATACAATTATGTACATTTGATTGTCTTAAGAAATGCCTGTGGGATGAAAGGGAAGAATACAGCTATAATAGATGTTAAATGATTCTAACTAACTGTGTCAGTCCCTGAAGTGTTATTAGTGTCTAATTGTAGCACATTAGGTCAAAACCACATTATTTTGGCAAATATAAGAGGGTGGAGTGAGAGCCCTCTGTGTGTATGTAATGAGGAGTGCATCATCTCTCCTCCACATTACTGGAAAACAACTGATGTCTCTACTGAGTCATTTCAAATGGCAAAGCAAAATCTCATTTGTACTGTAAGAAGCTGAAATTGTTAACCAGTGCCAGCCAGTGTCACAATCTCAGCCTTGATAAGAATCAAGAAGCACATGAGGTTTGTATTTTATGATCCAGAGTACTGAGAGGGATGAAGAGCCTCTTGTCAATCTGAGTAATTTTTCTGGGACCTTTAGCATAATTAGGTGTCCATCTCACCTCAACAGAGGAAAGAAAAACACATTTCAGTGCTTTTGCTCAGACTGGCTTTAGAAGAAAGTTTTCAGAGCTGGGGGATTCCCTTCTGTGCTAATAAACTGAAAGATCTGTGACAGTTTGCCTTATAAATAGACAAGAAGTAATTTTAAAATACGGCAGCTCAACTTATGCAGGACAAATGCCTCAGTGCCTACTGAAAGTGCATCAAGTCTGAATTTTGAAAAAAAGAAGAAAACAAAAGAAAACATTCTTTTGAACAAATTTAGAGATATGCAGATTTCAGCATTTGATTTGCTAAGGCAATAGATTGCTCTTTGTAGAAAAAAAATTGATTCCTGAAAGACAGTGTGCTTGCTCAGCCTGTTTTGGAGTTGACATGTCCTCTAAGGATTAGACAACTATATATATTATACATAATTATATAAGCAATCATAGACAGAATAAATAGGAGGATTAAAAACCTCTGAGAGTGGGTGTCTTGTCACAAAGCCTCTTTGCACTTTAAGTGGCAGAGCAGAGGAAAGGGTACAGCTGAAACTTTTTGTTTTCTCCATTTTGGTGATCCAGCAGGGTCTGAGATTGTTCCATCGACTTTGAAGGGATAAGGATCAGGCCCTTGATTCCTCATAATAACAAGGTCATGTATTTTCAGTGCAGCACTTAAAATACATCCCTTATCTCCAGCCTGTGACCTGTGACTGTTCTCAGCTGTCTCTTGAAGCTCTGTCTCTCATCTAGGAAAACCTACAGCATAGCTCCTTGTAAGGCCAGCCTTTCCTGGATGCTTTCACACTAGGATGTTCTTGTGGTCAAACTTATCTGGCCCTTCTGTGTCTCCTGGCAAAAAATAGACTTAAACCAGTAGTACGTTGGAGCTGACTGGTTGCAGGTTATCTTCTGTCTGATGGCTTTGCCCCTGCCATGGCAGTGCCTGGATTTTTGAAATGGCAAGGTCTTTCTTATGCTGGCAATGACATCAGATTCCTTTTGATGGAAGGAGAGGCAGTCAGGGCCTTTTGGCCCCAGTGGGATATTCAGAGAGAGGGGTCTTGTGGTTTGCAGCTGATGGATGGAGCTTTTTGGGTCTACCAGGGTGCATGTGCCAACTAAGCTGCCATCCCATTCGCCATGGCCAAGACAGCCAAGTCTCTCCTGCAAGGCTGGTCACTACACCACTAAGAGAATGGAGGAGCAGTTTGAATGAACTTGGACAAGGAATAAGTTTGAAGATCTCCAGTATTTATCTTTGGTTGGAAGATGGGCACTTGTAGAAAATACATCTTCCTCATCATGCTGTGGTGAAGGCCAGACCAGAGGAAAAAGAAACAGCACTATTCAAACTGTTGCACTTCCCCTCCCTGGCAGTCCACTGCCAAGCACAATAAACCTTGTTTTGGTATAGACTGAAGCATCACAGACAAAATTTGATTTCATTATTACATTTCATTTGTTTTCTTGCCATTGCTTTATTCCTGTCAGGCTCCCTGATAATCCATTTTTCTTTTCATTTTGCTGCTCTTTTTTTCCATCCACTTATGTTTACTTAGTGCCAAACCAATCTTCTGTTATCAGTCATTCACCTCAAATCTTTCCACTCTGTAGAGACTGCAAATGACTCTGAAAAGTCACTTGTGTTTTATTTTTAAAGGTCATTTGCCAATAACAATGCAAAGTCAAATCTGGTTTCATACTTGGAGGAAATCAGCAAAATAGGTCATTTTTTCTGCAATAGATGAACTCTACACTTATTTATTTGGACTTCAGCTTTCTCCTTAGACTCCAGCTGTTTTGAAGTACTCCAATGACACTTGGAGTAGCAATATAAATGTGGAGCCTGATTGTGAGCTCTGTATCTTCATTTGCTTTGCTCTGGTTATGATAGTGAACACATTCTGACAGGATTGCTTTGAATCACTATGATCCTACTAATAGTAACCAATGGTTTAATTAATGTCTCGGCTTCCCTCTTTGTTGCTTTTGGCAGCAGCACAGTCCCTACTACATGATGTCTTATCCAGCACTATTAATATACTAAGTTCAGGAGCACATACCTGCCACCCATTTCATTTTAAAAAATGTATAAATGATGAAGCAATGGGATTTCTCTGTGGTGTGGCCATTGGTTATTTGTACAGTCAAACACATACTCTTACAAGTGTCTTGGCTGAGAGAATGGCAGTAAATCATTGAAAAGAAGGGAACAGTTATTACAATACCATTATAGATTTCAATGCAAATTAAAATTAATTTAATTTGAATAAGTTAATTTAATTATAATTTTGAAAGGTTGTTAGTTTCAACCCTCCCAAGGTTTTTTGGGAAGTATTGCAATTTTTTTCCAGATAGGAAAGGGTCAAAACTCTGGAACATGGCCCATCTCAGTGAAATTTAATTCTGCAACAGCAGAAGAAACAACAGGGCCCTACATACCTGATAGAAATAGATTGCTAAGTAGAAAGCTGAAATTCTACTCATATTCCTACTGAAGACTGGAGAACATATTCATACCTTCTTAGACATCAGGGAATGCATGCAAAGACTCCCTTCTTGTCTCTCCTCCCAGAACCACTCATTTTCTCAGGCAGCCTCTTTCCTTTAAAAGACAGGAAATTAACAACACTGAAATATGAAATGAATAAATTTTCAGTATGATGTCTCAATTTGTGTATATTTCATTTGAGTTTTCACACATTTAGAATTTTATATAGTCCTTCTGTATATCTTTCTCTGAGATTTGTTGGGTTTTGTTTACTGGCTTTGAAAGGAGTTGGTTATTGTCTGTGCTAATTTCTTTCTGGTTCTTTTCCCCTTGTCTCTCAGCTCCTTTGAAAGGTGTTTTGGTTTTATTTTTTACACCAAATTCAGCAGCAGCAGCTCTTGTTTCCTCAGATGATTTCAGCTTGCTGTCCCTGATATCTCCCTGCATTTGTATCACCTATTTCTATTTGAGATAAAAATCTGTGGCTGTAGTGATAAAAGAATGTTACAGACAGAGTTACTAGTTTGCAATCTGCTTGATAATTCTCCATCTTTCTGTGAAGTGGCGACCAGGTGAAGACTCAGAGATGCTGAACATCAGGGAGAGAGATTTTACACTGACAACTGCTTCCTCGTGTATTTCACATGTGAGGCAAACCAATCTAAAATCTGGAGTGTCTTTTCTCATGAGCAGTCTCAACTAGGGGTGCAGGATTAGAGTTTTTTTCCTGGAAATTAGAAAATCAAATGCTCCTTGAAGAAGCCAGAGGTTGTGCCAGACCTGCTGGCACTGTGTAGTGAGGTCTTATGAGCACTTCTCACTGTGAGCGCTGCTTTTTATCAAACTCTTTTATTTTTCCACAAAGACATGTGAGAAAGAATTTGGTCAGAACATGCAGAAAGATCTGGGAATCTCTGCTCTCTGTGCACAGGAATGTGGACTCATGATACCTTTTAGGTCATATCTCCAAGAAGACAGGCATGATGTTAAAGCTGGCCCTGAATGACAGAGGAGAAAGAGCATACCTATTTCAATACCACTTCATCAGAAGTGGAAAATGTTGTTTGGAAGAAAATGCCACGCATGCATGCTTGTGGGGTAGTCAGGCATGCAGGGGAGGGTGGGAGATACATGCTGAGTTTTCCGCCTTGGCTTACAAGCTGTTCAACATCAAAGCCTGTGCTGCCTCACTGGAGTGGGGAAATGGGCCCCTTTCTGGTGAACAGTGACACCTGAAAGGTGAACGCATAGCATGGGCTGTGTGTCCAGCATCAACAGCAAACGCTGTCTGGCAGCTGCATCATGTGCCTGTGGTGGGAGAGCCTTTGGTATTGTGGTGTACAATACTCTAAATGGCGAGCAGACAACGGGATGAGTTTTACCTGATCAAACTGTCCCTACTTCCTCTTAGCCATCTACTGGCTCCCAGCACCTTCATCCATGTTCAAAGCCCTATGTATGCGTTTTTCCTGCTGGTTGCACTGTGTGTTTGCACACCCCAGGGGCTCGTGGATGCTGACTCTCTCCCCTGACTTGCAGATCCTGGTCTTGCAGATTCCCCAGTCCTGGAAGAGCAGGGCTGCAAAACCCAGGGAGCGTCATCAGAAAACTTGGCACAGGGCAAGTGTTACTTACGGATCAACACACATATATCAGCCTACAAAATCTGCCCAGATGAGTTATGAGAAAGAGAAATTATATTACTCAATGTCAGTTGTGCTGGAAGTTTTGGTTCTCAGGTTGTTCTTGGCCTAGCTGAAATCTGCCTTTGAATTCACCTGTATCAGCACCAGTTTCTGTTGAGTTTTTTGCTGAGTTTGTTCTGCTTGATGATTATTTCTGGTGATGGGCAAACTTGTGGACAATCTCATGGCAGGTTTACCTTCCTGTCTGTCTGCTGTTTTGTATAGATTTATACTTTACAATGTGGAGTCAAAATAATTACTTATGTTTTGGTGTCCTTTTCTTCCTCCATTTTGGACAGAAAAACTCACTTTTACGGTCAAAAATAAAATATATTTGGATAGAAACAGGAATATTTTGTTCCAGAAATGTAAAAGAAAAACCAACAGGCTTTCAGGCTGCCAACATTATTCCTCTCTCTACTGAAATGTCCTGCTATGTTTGCCGCTAGTTCCTATTGTTGAGAATACTGGCAAAAGTGCTTCTTGTTCAAATGCTGCTCTCTAGAAGCAGGTACCAGCAGGCTAGAAGCCTGACTGATGTAGCTGGGCTGAAACAACCCCAGGTAGCTGCTTCCTTCCTGTGGCTGGTAGATGGAGATGAGAGAATAGGAGGTACTAAGGATGCACAAGGTTCTATGATTGCTCTTTGGAGATGGTAGGGCATGGAGGGAGAGCTGTGCCCTGGTTTATGTCTCTCTTCCTGGGCAGCAAAAGGTCACACAGATGAATCAGGCCATGAATCAGGCAAAGAGCTGCCCATGGACTTTAGAGATGGGTTGCTGATGCCCAGGGTGATGCAGCATCACACTGCAAAAGGAAAAGATTGCACTGTTCCCTGCCAACTCTAACTTCCGTTATCTTTTTAGTTGTGTTTTTTTCAGGTGGCTTTCTGACAGGTCCAACACAGATTGGCAGTTTCTCTCCCAAGGAAGAATGTATTTGCAAAGACATATTTGAACTTTAGCTCGTTCCTTCTTCCTGCTGCTTGTGGGACAGTGTGGGGTATCTGAGCAGAGAGACTTTGATCAGTAGTAAACTGATCAAAGAAAAGGCATTTCAGGGACACGTAAACTATTTGTGGGTTGAATTTAGCAAGTGGTCTTGTCAGAGAAAATAGTTTCCATAAGTACTGAAACACTTCCTTTCAGAGAGAGCCGTAAGTAGGTTTCCTATGCTGTGCCATGCAAAATCAGAGTGTGTAGTGATTAACTGTAGACAGACTGTAGGAGGGGTGATGAGTTTCACTACAACACAATCAAACACCTTTTTTTTTGTGCCCCAGAGTGAAGTTTAAAATGGTTTCAAGAACTTAACGGGTTAGGATATTTTTAATGTCAGGTGTGCCTTTGCACAATTGTTCCTCAGTAAGTTCCTCTTTGTGAAGCATTGTGCTTTTACCATCTGCCAATGCTGCAGCAGCACCAGACTGTGAGAATGAAGGAATTGAGAAGATGAACTGAAGCTCCTTTCCCCCTTCTGTAGTTCCGGTTTCACAATTTTTTAAATCCTGTAACAAACACAGAGTAGCTCAGAGCTCAGTATGTGGAGGCTTGTTTGATTTGGCCAGTTTCATCTATTAGATATGTAGGTGCCATGACCGTATGGTACTCTTGCGCTCATTCAGTTCCTGAACTTTGTTGGTTTGGCCAGGTAGCCTCCCTCAGCTCTTCAACTTACTCAGAAGTCTATGTTCTTTAATATGCAGACTGCATTTAAAAAGCTAAAACAATTCTCCAACTCTGTATTAAGAGTTTATTTTTGAGCTTTACATTTATAGTTTATGTTTTTCTAGTGCAAAGACACAGCCATCACAAGGTGGGAGGGTGCCATCAGTATAAGAGTAGAGCCATACCTTCTAATTTACAAGTTGGCAAAGCTGTAGTGTAGCTGTATGCTACAAACAAGTCTACAACAGAGATGTCCTAGAAAACATTATTGCAATTTGCCATCCCACAAGGTACCAACAGCTGATACATTTCATTTGGAGCCACTGGCTACTGGAAGAGAAAGTGCATTCACTTCTTGGGGGCTGCTAATTCTCTTGGGTTTGCAGAATTGAATGGTCTCTACGACCAAAGCAGGGAGTAGGGAGCAGGGAGCAGTGACTCCTCCAGCAGTTCTTGTGCCGGTCTGTGACAGTCTCCCAGGCAGGAAAAAGGAGAGGCTGAGCTGGCTGAAGGGGAAAGTGGATGCACCTACTCAGGGGGTGGGAGTGGTACAACTTCATGTATGGGAACAGGCAGATGCAGCACTGTCATATTGCAGCTACCAAGCTGACTTTCAGTTACCAGGAACACCACTGTATCTCACTGCATGTTGCTTCTCTAAATTTAGGCCTGCCAATGCCTCCTGGGTTAGATCTGGTCTTTGTCTGTAGCTGGGAGCATGCCAAGGACTGGAGGAGAGGATGGGATGCTGTGGGCCATAGATCACACTCCTGTTTGGCGCCTCACTGTCAGGACCAAGGACCACTTCTCTCCTTACGTGGAAGAAAGAAGAAACCATTCCCGGAATTAGAAAGATATGTAGCTTGTTAACTGTGGCAGGCTGAATAAACTCTCCCATTCCTTACTAGAAAGAATGCAACAAAATTAGTGCTTCAATAGAGGGAATTATGTATTTAACTCTTGCACTTTTACTGTCTTTCAGCACATTCCAAACAACAAAATGGCTTTAAATAAAGCTATCCTACTAGCAAGCAGCTTAGACTGATGTTAGGAAGAAGAGACTGGTGCATTTCTGTTCACAACTGAAAACAATTCTCAGCTCCCCTCATGAGCTTCTTTGGAGGCAGCATCACCATATCACTATACATTTCTCTGACTGATAATTAGGAAGCAGGTTTGTAAATGTGAGGATGTGACTCTGGGAAGTCCAGTGTTTTGTGGTGGAAGGACAAGAATACAGTTATAAAGAATTTATAAGGGATTTCCTTCTTTTGTATTTTAATGTACTTTATAGGTACATGAAATAGACCCACACCTATCCAAAATGTCCCTTTTTTCTCACTGTAGTGAAAAATGTCATTTGTCAGCATGGCTGAGTGTTAGAAAAGTCTATTACTGGAAATAATGTGCAACTGTACAGAGATGGTATTTAGTAACATGCACATGAAGCTTTTCTTCCATTAAAACGCTGCTTCAGGCAAGAATATATTGCTTTATTAGCTTTTTGGAGAGCAGTTTTTCATTCATAATGAGAACACATATCTCAGCCACTGTTATTAGCGTGAACATGCTTTAAAATGAAAACAGAAAGAAGGCAAAGCCAGGAAGCTGTCAGGGTAGTGTTAAACAGATTCAGATCTTGACAAGGTGGGCTGTCAAGTCTCATAATAGTTTTTAGGTACCATGGGAGACATGTGCTGCTCAAGAGTCACTGATAACAGCAGAGTAGTCATCCACATAGCAGGCAAATTGGATCACTTAGTGGTCTTGGTGCTTGCTCCTCCCCAGTGTTTCTCTACTGTCCTTGGCTTTTAGGATGCTGTGGACAGAATTATATATTGCAGCTTTCTAAGGGTTGGATGCCTGATTTTCATCTGTTAACTGAAGAGGTGAGTGATTTTTCCAGAGCTAACTTGAAAAGGGGATTCCTTACTGGACTGACTTGAACCTTTGCTCTGCAGGTGGCAAGTAGTTTTCTTGGTCGAGTAGAAGGTGAATTACAAAAGTAAAACAGAGCCCTCCTTCAAGCAGTCACTTTGACTGGAAGAAGGACAATTCAGTTTATTTTCTCTTCCTCTGACCATCTCTGTTGCAGTATGCAAGCCAGAGCCAGTGAATCTTGCTGTTCAGCATTGTCACTCCTCTGCTTAATATAGTGTGTGGTCATTTGCACCCAGGCACATGCACCATGAAGAAAGAGCAGCCTAGTATTGCTCTGCTTGCACGTTGCCTTGGCTGTGAGAGATAAATAACACAAGAGAAACTGGAAATGAGATGGAATTACAGAGTGTTATCTAGTTTTCCTTGAAGGGAGAGTTAGAGAAAATGAAGGCTAAACAAAGATGACAAGGAGTAAAAGGAGTTTCCAACAACCAGATAAGTGCTTTGCAGCCCCACACTGAAACTAAATCCTCTGAAACAGGAATTTTTAGGCACCGTGTTGAAGCTCAAATCAGGCAGATTGGAGTTTACGTGGCAAGTGGGTACCCAAATAAGAACAAGCTAGCATGTCTGTGTGAACTAGCAGAACCTCTGGCACCTCTGCCCTGTAGGGAAATATGTGCTTACTAATTAGAGGCACCAACTTTTAAATTGCTCTTCTGCCATCCTAGAATCTGTTACTGGGAGTTCTCCCTTGAGATCTGAACTCAGAGCTCCGAGGGTTTACATTGGGGAACCCTGATTGCTCCTAAAGTTTCCCCACTGATCACCTCCGAGCCTGACTGAGAAAGAAAAAAGGCAAACACACACACACCAGCCCTGCTGCCCAGATAACAATGCAACTGTGACTGGGTGGACAAAAACCTAGTAGCTGAATGTTTTTTCTTTAAAACCATCCAGTTGCTGTTTTGCTTTTTTTTCCCCTGAGATTACAGTATTTCTGATACCAAATAAGTTTTGAGATCAGGTAAATTAGAAATAGTTAAAATTGTTACCAAAGAAAAAGTAAAAATGAACTTACAAACATAAATATATATCTATGAATTATTGTTCTTTCCCCCTTTGCATAGTTTACTACTTTTCAGTTTCCTTCTGACATAGAAACTTCTATGCTGATTGCAGCCTTGCCAGAAAAGCCAAAAGCAGGAAATACTGTAGGATAACATTCACAGTAGCTTTCCAGGCAAAGAAGTAAACCTACACAAATATCTTAAGGCTCAGATGCTTCTTGAATTGAGCTGCAGTCCCTCTGCCCTGCTTTGCTTATTCAGTCCTTTCCTGTGTTTATGGTGGTTGATCAAGCTGCACAAATTTCATGGAAGCTGCAGGATAATTGAAGTTTCTGCTGCTTGTGTTTGCCATTTCTCCCAAAGTACTGGAGGTACTAGCTCCTGTGCTTGATGTTTCCTCCCTGCTGCAACATGAGCTCCTTGACAGATTAATGCATGTATTTTTTTATCTGTCAGTTTTTATAGTGTGCTGTGTGCTCTGGGAGTATTTTTATTGCCTAACATTCTCTTCAGAAAATGAGTGATTATTTGTACTTATTTTTTTTTTACTGCTCTAAGAGTTCAGGCTGGAACTGACATTTTCTGGGACCATCTCTAAGTGTAAGCAACTTTCACACCAGTATTGACTTGCTCTGCTGCAACTCTGGGACTTTTTCCTGAATACTTTTGTTCACAGGCAGATGTCACTCTTCCAAGCTGAGGAGACAAAAGCAATGCAGTCCTCCGTCCATTTTCCAGACTTGGATTTTCATCCAGGTCTAGAAATCAACCCTTGAGTCTGTCTTGCCCTCTGATATACTGTGTGTGTGCATCACCCAAAATCATATCTATGCGTCTGCATGAGAAAATGAACTAATTATCTGGGAGGTCTGGAAGTGATTAAACACACAAGGTTGTTATCTCAAAAGGCAGGAGTCACAGGGAGCTTTCCCTGGCTTTTCCATATTTCTAGTTTAAAGATTTGTGGCAGCTCATGTTCTCCAAGGCTTTGTGGAATAAGATCCTGGACTTCATGAAGTAAAAAGATGTTCTGCTAGAAGCTAAAAAGAAGACATGTGATGTAAGCAGAATCAGGTTTAGAAGATGATTCAGTGCCCTAGAAAAACATCAGGTGTTTACACAATTTCCTTAGAGGATGTCTTGCTCCTTAAGGATTGTCAGAGTTCCATCAGTCTCCAACCTTCTGGTGGAGAATGGGATTTACATTCCATTCCTCCCATTTCTAGCTCCACAAGGCCAGGAACTTGCTTGCATCACATTTTAGTCTGAGACGTATGTAGGAGAGGAGACTCTTCAACCTAGTTTTTGATTGTTTGGGCTCTTCTGGGATGGGTAGGCACACAGATCTGGGAATGACAGGGCATGGAATAAAGGAGAAATACTTGCTTCCAGAGATCACCTGTTATTTTATCATAGAACTGAAACTTGGTGAGGAACACGCTGGCAAATTGCAGAGAGGTATCAAGGTGCTATGTTGATTTAGTGTCTTAGAGAACAACAATCTGCAAGAATTGCACAGGGATGGCACAGTTTAGAAATGAGAAGACTAAGGAGGAATATGGTAGAAGTCTTACATTCATGAAACAGCTTCTCTTTAGCTGTAGAAGAGCAATTAATTGTTCTCTGCTAAGGAGAGCCAGGACTGTCTCACAGGGAAGGAGAGGAGGACCCACTTTGGCACTGAAGTAGCCAAGGGCAGTGCAGAACAATTTTGACTTCACAGAGAAAAGCACTGAATGTCCTGAAAGCTTTTCAGCACCCCATAGCTTTTCTGTGTATGATCTGGCAAGTTGTCAAACCAAATTTGAAAAACTTTGCAGGGAAAAAAGTGAAAATAGTCTGAGATGTTCACGTGGCCATGCTCGCCAGCTACTGTGTTTTGTGGAACTCCAGAGGCACCTGGAATTTGAAGGAAGGCAGCCTTATATTCTATCACCTGGAAAAGTGAGATATATAAGAGTGATTGCTTAATATGCCCTTCAGGGAATCAATTACAGAAATCAGATCATTACATAAGGGTAGCATATGGAGGTCCAAGGATGTCTTGGCCAGTGTGAGGGATTACACTGACTTCAGTGTTTACAAAATCAAATGCCAAGAAAAACAAGCAAGGGACCAGGAGAAAAGCATAATGTTGAGGAGGGGACAAAGGAAAAGTACTGAAGACATGAGAAAACCCAGAAACTCAAGTAAACTGAATGCTGAGATGCTGGCTTTGCCCTGGACTGTAGAAGTTTGTCCACTGCTTCATTCTTAGAGATATTTTTTCCCTAGTCCTGTCAGTCTTTATTAGCTATTTGTGCTGCTAAGAAATACGTTACACAAAGAGCTGATTCAGAGTTCAGACCTGCAGTGTTCCTAGGGTCTTGCTCTTTGGGAGAGAAATACACACATCGAATTTAATTCTTCTAGTCAAACTGACACTATCCAGACCACTATGCTTTAAATATGGCCTTGTGGGTTTTTTTATAATTGGAAAATGAAAGTAAAATGGCTTCATTCTCATCCTTCCTCCCTTAAAATATGTATATATTTATGTATCTGTATCTACAGATGTCCCTCTCTATATAGGCACTCTATCATATATTTAGATACACACTCAAGTAACACCCAGATATTCGAGTTTAACCCATCAACATGAATATACAAGAAAAGGGAAGTGCCAAGATAAAGAGACAAGTGTTACTTTCATATTTCTTGACATATTTCTAGGCTAAAAGCAATGCCACAATGTTGGTCTTTTAACAAAAACACAGAGTTGTATCCAGTGCTTCATGGAAACCCCCTGTCAGAGTCTGAGAAAAGCTTTCATCTGAATGGAAAAAAAGTGGGCTATTACTAGCAGAAAATCTGGAAAATCCATCCTCTGCATTCCTTGTGTTGCTTCCAATCTGCCACTTGGAGCTCTAGAAAAAGGTAGACCTCTGCTCTTCCATTTTTTTGCTGAGGGATGTGAGAAGGACATCGGCAGAGAACAGAGAAAACTGATTCAAGGAATTAACACATCAATAACTTCAGGCATTTGGGGAACAATCAGCCCATTTAGAAAAAAAGAATCACATTAATGTGTGCTGGATAACAACACTGGAAAATAAATTACAGAGAAAAGAGAAGCTGATATAATTGTTGTAAACACAGCCAAGTATACAATTAGAGCTACTCAAGGTTTTTATTGTGAGAAAGCCAGTTAATCCAACAAAACCCGTGTTCCTTTCTTTTTAAAAACAAGCACAAAAAATTCTGTGCCATAGAAGCAGACCCCATGGAGGAGGCATGTTTTACCTCCAATGAAATTTAGCAAGAGGGTAAAGAGCAAGATTAGTATTTTCTGGTGAACATCAAATCTTAACATCAGACCTAAGAAAAAGGAATAGCATGGATGGAACAGCCATTCTTTGAAAAAAAAAGCCTGCATATTTCCTTTTTTTATCAGTCTAATGAACTTAGATCTGCCGCCATGGCTGTACCACTACCCTTCAGTATTAAGTCCCAAAAGGGCACTGAAGCACTCGGTATCTGAAAAGCACCTTTATTATTCTGCAGCCAGATAAATAGCAATGTGTCTGCCACAGAAACCTCACCGTTGGGTTTCCTTCATGCAGAAAAGGCAAGAACACTGCAAGTTCCTGGGATGAAAACAACAAATATCCTGGACTATGATATAGGAGATCCATAAGTAGGTGAGGTTACCTGGGTGGTTTTGCAGAGGAAAACATTGCAGTGAGACCTGGCTACACATACAATTTAAGGTATGGGGAGATGCCAATGCAAGCTGAGTGGGTGCTTGAGTCTGGTATTTACAATGCCTGACTCCAAGCAGGACAGACATATTCCTCTTCCATTAGAAAGCATTATCCTAAATAGGGCCAGCTGCATCAAAGTCAGTCAGGAGAGATGGCTAATGCTGGCAGCTCTGTCAGCGCTGTCAGCAAGCCTGCGGTGCAACCTGGCCACAGATGTGGTGCTATGGTGAGAGAGACAGCAAGGAAGTGCCCACCATTTCCCATTTCAGCACAAGGGAGAAGTCTAGGGAGAACTAGAGATGCACTACAGCACTGTTCCGAATGGATGGTGGTCTGAAATGCAGTGCAGGATGCCAGGAAATCTCCAAGGACTGGTGTGTTTTTGTCATCAGTCCCATTGTCCAGAGGTGGAACCCAGCAGTGCTCTGGATCACCTGTCACATTTAGAGGGGAGCCATGTTACTGCCAAAGGAAGAGGGGTTTGGAATTACATGGGGCTTCTGCAATGCTTAGTGGTAGCCAAAGGGAGGAAAAGGCATGAGGAGGTTGGAGGTGATTTGTGGAGGAACAAAAATGGGAAAGTAGAGAGGTAAGGGGATAAAAGAGCCAGTCACATGTAACCAGTTTGCTGGGCAGTACACTCATCTGGATGTGCTCTGTACCCAATCAGCACAGACTTCCTCTCTTCTTAAGTGGCTTTCTAATGCTTTCCTGGGGAAGAGACTCTCTTTTCTTTGGGCACTTACATGTATGAAGGTCTGAGTGTAGCAGCTGGGTTGGACCATGGGTCAGAGTGTGACAGGAGTGAGTGTGAGTGTGCAAGTATGTGATTGCTATCCAGGATCAAGCCAAAACAGCCAGCAAACAGGTGACATGGCCTGGGAGCAAGGGTGTGTGTGTGTGAGAGGAGTGTCCATGTCTCTGACATGGTGTGTGTGAGAGTACCTGTGTCTCTAGGAGCAAGAACATAGGGGCTGTGGGACTGAGGGTGTCCTGGCCAGCTGCATGTGTGTGATGGTTTGTACCATCTCCAAATGGCTGAATATGGCCCCAGATTTCAGTAACTGAGACTGGGATCCATGGGCAGCTACTGGGGAGACTGGGTGTCTGAACGCAGACACTGATGGGATCCACTGGATGGAGATGTGCAACTCTGTTCTTACAGAGAGTTTTATTGTGCTCAGCTACAGCAGGGGATAGGACAAGGCTGTTGGTGCTGTTTGTGTTGATGTGAATGTTTGCCTGTGACCTGTGTGGCTGGCCATATACATACATACATATATCATGTAACTACATATACATCTCCATATATATATATATGATATAGAAGCATGCTCTGTGTGCATATACCTACCAGGAAAATATTTTTAGGTTCACTGCAGTTTGGACCTGAGAGTATGGAGCTGCAGCAGACTCGCATGTCTTAGACTATTGAATCCAGCATGCTGTATTTTGCTGAACAGTACCAAGATTTTGCTTTGGCTGGGGAATGTCTAAAAACTTCGTAGTTCCTGATGAACTTGCTTGAGCTGCTTGAAGTCAGCCCTATTTCTTGGGCTGACACAGGGGCAGGTTAATATAGTAGACAGTTTTTAGAGATGGTTGAGGTGCTTCTTCTCAGTCTTTAGATCCAAGATACAAGATAATCAGGAGGGTGTTGGATTACTCATAACTTGTGTATTATGGAAAACGGAGTAAAGTGTGCTTTGACTCATAGCCAGTGATAATCAAGGCAAGAATTTGTAGGGACTCTGAACTTCCCTTTGAAAAATGAAAAAAACATAAATAAAAAATTAAGTATAAGTGCACTGTGTCTTACTGGCTGACAGCACAATTTCTGGCACTTCTTGTCATTTGGATAATGAGAAGGACATTTATACTCACAGCAGAAATGCATTCATAGGGTAAGTTTCCTTGATGATCTGTCTGAAAAATGTGTAGTAACTAAGTGTCTTAGTTCAGGCAAGAACTAAGATATCTGTGTTGGCCGAGAGAGAAAAAAGGAAAGGCCTTCTTCCCCCAAGGCCAGCCAAAAAAAAAAAATAATAACCCCTCTCCTTTAAATTTAGAAACAGAACTTTAATTAGAAAAATATATAGGAAAAGGATAACAGTTCTTAACCACAATATATCTATATATATGTCCAGAAAGGACCAAACAAAACAGTTTGTAATAAACCTTTTAAAAGAAAAGGAAACAAAAGTCAATGTCCTCTGCTATCCTAAAAAGGATGCAATTATATTTACGGACAGCAGGTAGTGATGTCGCACCTTGATTGGTTGGCCCCTCTCTCAGGTGAGATGGCAGGCACAGCCACCGGGTCAGTTCCTGTGGGATTGATGGTGAAGTGGCAGAAACCTTGTCTCCATAATGCAGAAAATAGGCGTGTTCTCTTCCTCACAGCAGTTCCCGTAGTGCGTGCAGCCACCACAGGAGAATGGTTGAGTTAGAGATAGACAAAGAGAGGCACAGTTCCGGTTCTCCTGTGGTGCTGGAGTGGTGTGTTCCTGTCATAGCTCCCTCCGCCGACATGCTGAGCCTGCACAGAAAAACGCAGAAACCCCGGCAGCTCCTCCCACCTGAGCCATCTTCCCTCCCCCTCTCTCAGCCTGGGAGACCAGAACAAAAGGCTCTGGTCTGAGTCATTACATCAGGATATGAATATTCATTAGTTCCTTTTGTTAACCATCTTCACAGGAGTTTAGGTGTTGGCTCCAAGCTTTTTGGGAGGAATTCCAACAAGGTGCTGAAACTATAACACTAAGGAAAAGAGAACTTGGTTTTGGTTTTAGTATTGTTTAGTTTTATTGGTGCTGGCAGAGAACTTCTGGATGATGTGCTTGCTGCCTGCAAATCTGTTGTTCATCAAAACTGAAATTTGGTGCGAACATATTTTAATGGTTCTTTCTCAAGGATGAGTATGCTCTGCATATCCCAGACCAGCTAACCAGCTAAGACTGTTGAAACTTTCAGCTCTCTGACAGACTTTGTGGGCACCTGCACTGTCAGGTTATAATTCTGCTGTTGCTTTCCTGAAGGCCTGAGAAAAAATGTAACAAATGCTTTGCCTTCTCCAACATCAGCTCACTGTCCTAATGACCAGAAATGGCCCTAAAGCCAGATTTTCTTAAGATTTGCGACTCCTGAGAGCAGTAGAGTTAAAAAAAAAAAAAAAAAAAAAAGAGAGAAGCAAAAGCTCTAAGTAGGATAGTAGAGAAAAGCAATAGTGAAAAAAACAGTCAAATAGATTTCCTGCTGGCAAAGAGCAGACATCCTGATAAACGGATAGGATAATCATTTATCTGTTGTGTGGTTCACCTGTAGGTTGTCTCTGACGTGTGACTTACCATTAAATACCTGCCACCTGTGTTTGAAGGGACCTCTGTATTTCAAAAGGTCCAAGAACACCCTGCTCAGGTAATCTAGACTATTCAGGGCAGCCAGCTGTCTCACTGAACTGCGTGCCGGAGGACCTTTTGGTACCAGGTTATCTTAATTGTGAGCCAGTGTTTGGTACATACATCTGCCTGAACTGGATGCCTCTTGAGAGGGAAGATGATGAGATGCTGCTGAGAAAGATGGATTTTTTTTGAGGCCACAACATGATTCTTCTTCACTGCCTATACACAAATACTGTCCTAACGTCTCTGAGGGTCCTTGGATCTTAAAAGCTTTGTGTGCTCTTGGAAAACTGAACAAGAAAACACCTCTGAAAAGTCCTTGATGACATCAATTTTAAGCCTTTGTCTAAGCAGCAGGTTGAGTGTCACCTTGGTACATTACTATCACTTCTTTCACACATCTAGAAGACAAATAAATGCATCCCATGGCTGAAGGAAGGGGCATATCTAATATGCAAACTGTGTAGAAGAAGCTCTGCTATATTGATAAATGTCACCTCTCCCGAGACGGCTGAACAGTCCCATAACACTATTAGAGGTGTCACATAAATGCTATAATAAAACATATGGCTTTCCTTTGAACTTACCAATGTTTAACCTGGTCTCTTCTACCTTATTACTTTGACTAATCTATGGAAAAGGTTTTTCATTTTCATACAGTTTCACTTGCAATGATTATCAGTAACAGGGTGAAGCTGCCTTCCCTGTATAGCCTATGTGATCTACCAGGAGAGTCTTCCCACGCTTTACTGGCCTGAAGTCCTTTGAAAATTGGGCTTATGCTCTACTTTATCCTTGAATACTGATCATTTCCTCCTAAACTTTCTCCCAGGTCTCCCTTGCTTGCAGTCATCTGTGAAGGACTCCTGAATAATTCAACAGTACAAAGAGGCTGTCAGTACTCTTGGCTCAGCACTGTCCAAAACTGAGCCATGCAGTGCCAGAGGTTCCATCACATCCTCACCTGTCCCTTCTGGGACACATAAAACTCCTAGATCATTTCTTCCTCCACAAAAAGACGTCCAGTTTCTATTAATTGCAGCCATATTCTATATCAAGCAAGCAGTTAACTCCCTATAATCTCAGGCAGCAGCCACATTCCCAGAGTTGTCAAGGTGATGCCAGAGCTTGCAGTCAGCAGAGGCAACTCTGTGTATTGACATTAGGTATACATTCTTATAGGTACATATGCATACACTATTGATGAACAAGTTTCCCTCTAAAACTCACATTTCTTGTTAGAAAAGGCTCAGAGGACATGTGCTTCTTTATAGAGAACTGCAAATTCCCCATGGGTATCATTAATTTATCAATGGGTGTTGCATGTTTCTGGGTCTGTTTTCACAGCAGTCTTTCACAGTCACTGGGGCAAGATGAAGGTTGAACAGAGGAGGGCAACTAATCTGCTACGTGGGGCTCTGCAAAACATGTTGTTTCTAAAGCATTTCCAGAAAAATGCCCTTTACTGACAACACAAAGGGCTGACTCCAGTTTCTCCAGTACACATCTTACCTTGAGCATGAGCAGATTTCAACATCATGGTGCTGAAAGCTCAGCCTCTGATGGGATTTTATGTACAAGGCCTGTGCTATGCAGTGAAGTTGTAGACGGCTGCAAAAGTCTTCTGGGAAATATACCTCCACCATGAAACAACCCACGAGGAAAAGGAATTCCAGCCTTCTCTCAACACAGCCCTTCATGTGGACCCTGCCTGGAGTCTTGTACTGGTCCTTGCTCACTCATCTTGGAAGACAGCAGTTCATAACAGCACACAGACACAGACAAACACAGATATATATATTCATATACAGAAAGAGTGTAGCAGCTGTTAATTATCAGCAAAGGGAGAGATTTTCACATTACAAAAAAAATCTCTAAAAGAAATCTAGATCTACTAAATCTTATCCTTCCTGTAAGAATGACAAAATGCTTTGTGGGACAGGAAGGCAAATTCCCACATGCATCCCTCCTGAATCCATGAGCTGAATTTTGATCTTTGATTTGTTGGTCAACCCTAAAAATGTGGGGTTTACTATGCTGAAAATTTGACTTCTGGTTTTTCTTTCTGCCCTGAAATTTGTAGTGTTTGGCTAATGAGCTTAAGCATGGCTGTCAAGACAGTAACCGTAGTGCAAAAGAGAGAAAAAACTTCCATTTGCTTCTGGAACAGACTTTTCTGCATATGGTAAGGGAAAAAGATGCTTTGGTTCATAGCAAATGAGCCTTTCCAAATTAATTTGGCTGGGCATGCAATGGCATCTTCCTGTCACTGCAAAATAAATTCCTCCCAAAAAAACCCCCATTTGATAAACAACTCTCAAAGTGATTTTGTAGGTCAGAAATTAAAAAAGAAATTTCCTGCCTGCAGCAGGCCAAAGTCAGGGAAAAATAGAGATGGATTCTCTCAGCTATAGGCACCTGTGATTTTTCCAACCTGGGTGCCCTTTCTTCACAGTGTGGTATGCTCCCAAAGCCAGCCACTCTGAGCACGCTTTGTGCTCTGCTGCTGCTTCGGTTAACTGAGCGGGAGGCAAAGAAAAGCTGTGCTGTGAGTGAATCCCTAGAGCTGGGTCTCTGCAGTAGCTAAGTAGGGCCCTTGGAAGACCCACCTCCTTGGACTCAGTGCAGATATCATTTGCAAAGACAAGCTCCAGTTTCAATAGACTTGGGCAAGCCTGTCTGCTCCTTGGGAAGGGGACATCCCCTCTGCGTTAAGCAGGCTGTGTGGAATGACTTGCTCTGTTTGACACAGGATGGTAGGCTCTTGCAAGCCAGGGCAGGAATTTTGGGCCATCAGCTGAGGAGTCTCAGATCTGGAAATAGGGCAGGCACCTCCCTGAGGACCAGGAGGTGCTCAGGCTAGTACAGAGAACCATGAATTTTTTCTATGCCCGTGGGTGATGCAGCCTGGCCAATCAGGGATAACATTTGCCTACCTGTAGGATATAGAGTTGCACAGGTAGGAACAGTGTCTATGAAGCTTGAGTTGGCAGGAAAGCTTAGACCTCCCTGCCACTCCATTAGGGGTTTTTTTTTTGGCCTCTTGGTATTTTTTTTAATCTGGTATCTCACAGCAAGTGTCTATGTAAGTGTTGCTCCTGAGTGACTGGTGCAGAACATGAGCCAAGCCCAGATTTGCTGTGGAACACTACTGACATTATTGCTATCATTCCCTGTCTCACAGCCTGCTGAGAGCTTCCTTAGCTCTGACCTCCCTGCACACATCCCAGATATGTTAACTGCCATTGGAATTTTATTCTCAGACCACTGAGCCTATAAAATAATAGAAACATACCTTTCAAAAATGTCTACCCTTGGAATAAGCAGATTTTCTTTCCTTCTTTTTGAATATATCTCTGCAAGTTCAGCAGGGTCAGGAGACTGTCCCAGCTTAAGAGTTGTGAGGACAGCCTATTTGTCTACTCCTATGACTTCTAGAGCAAGAGGAGACCAACATGACCGAGGTGTTTCTGTCCTAAAGCAAAGGGCTCCTTCCCAGTGCCCCAGTCTCTGGATAAGTGAAGCTGTCTAGGCTTTGAATTGGAACATATTGAATGCTCATCTGCCTCATACTTCCTTCTTCACTCTCTTGGTTCCACAGAGATCAGACTATTGGCTGTGTAATGTTTGACAAACCCGGCCCACTAATCAAGCTATAATTTCCCTCCATTTTCCAGTAATCTCATGAAATGTATCTTCCCAAAGTATTGTTTGCTACCAACTCACCTGTAACATATGCTCCATTTCCATTTGGAATGAAGGCCCAATCAGAGTCTATGCCATTGCTGAAGGGTATCCCAAAGCAGATGGCACTACTGTCATCTTTTTCCAGGCTACACCTCTACAGAGGCCCCTTGCAAACTCTCACCTCATCCTACAGTCTGTCTGTATCTGCCTTTTTAAGCCTTTTCCAAGTGATGGGCATTGTCTTACAGTTTCTGCAGCCAATAAAACCTTGGGGTGGGAGTTGTGAACACACAGGTACCCTTAGACAGAGCTCTGCAAGTCTTATTTGGTCCAGATCTCTCAGTTTCCAGTATTTGACCTTTCAATCCCACTCATCCATTGAAAAGCTTCATTTGGCTGTGCAAGTTGTTCTCTGCTTGGCAAATTAAAGCTGTTTTGTCAAAGATTATTTATGGGACTTGTAGTTCTCTGTCTTTCTCTCTCAAGCTCCCTTTTTCCATCCCAATTGACATTAACCATCCTGTTCCATTTTTATGTGTACACTCAGGTTTATGTACTGTTGCTATTTCTCTCTGCGTCAATGTTCATGAATGTAACAAAGTGCCTTCAAACCAATTTCAGAAATCAAGCTCAATTGTCATCTCTTTGACTAGCAGTGATACCTCCCAACTACCTATGGAGTACAACTGAGCCAACCATAAGAAACAAATTTCAGGGACAGGGACAAAATGAAAGAAAAAGAGAAGGGAAGAAATGAATGAATAGAGTGGGGGAGAGAGAGGGAAGGAGTCTGTAATCCCACAGGGAGACAGAGAATCAGAGTCTATGAAAACTGGGTGAATTATTGATGAAATGATAAAACTTTTAAGGGATTTCTATGCTAATTAATAACTGAGTTAATTCTTATTGAATGGCAAAGCCTGTGCTTATGTGACCCAGCACGGTCATGATGAAAGCAGCTCTGCTTTCTTCTGCTCCAGGCTGTGCTAAAGGCTATCAGGATTTGTTCCCAGAAGTCACACAGAGAAAAAGGAGCTTTCGGTTTCCCTTCATGCAATTTAAGATTTGCAGCATATAGATTTTTTATATAGCTATATAGTTTCTAACACCTTAAAATAGCAGTTAACAGTTACTAAACCCCCTTTCTCATGCTTTGTATCAAACTCTCAAAATAATTCAAATTTTGTTTAATGTTCTTTTCAAGGAAAAAGATAATAACAAGGACATCTTGTTTGGGACACATACCTAAAGGGACATAATAAGATACCATTGTAGACAAAGCAACCTAGAAGGCCCAGAAACCTAGGAGAATCTACAAAGAAGGCATGTGATGCTGAAGATGATGATGGTGAAGAAGGAAGTGGTCTTGAGATCTTCTACTCAGTTCCAGGGAGGTGTGCCAAGGGGCAGACCTGAGGGAGGTTTTGGGGGCAGACAATTCTCAGGTTGGATGTATCCATTAGATATGATAATTAATGTTATAAATTTGTGGGAGCTCTATGCTGTGTCATGCACTTATGTATTCAGTGTACCTTAAAGTGCTTTAATTAAAGACCTGGTCTCTATTTTATCTATATTAATATTGTCTTGAAAATTCTTTTCCATTTTAAGCACCACATTGGCGCCCCAGATGGAACAGAGAGATGGGACCTATGATCTTCTCTAGGATGGAGAAATTTGACCTTAGGAGGAATTCTTCTTGCTGGGACTTTTTGAGGAATTTCCCACACCAATCCCCAAGAAGCTGTACACTAATCTCAGCAGACGAGAGGTGTTGCCCTGATGTGAAAAGTCCTAGCCACATGGCTACATGAAGTTCAAAGAGACAACAGCTGAGAGACTTTAGTTTGTCTAATGAAAAATTGGTTTTGCTTTCCGTTTTAAAAGTGAAGCTGTAGAAGCTTACAAATGTAGGAAGCATCTGGCAGCATGAGTCTGCTCACCTCATAGGGGAGAGTGCAAGAAATGAGCATTTTTTGATTTTGGGATTGATAACTAGATATTGCAGTGACCTTCTTAAGAAAGGGGGAGGTCTGTATCACTTGAAATCTTGGAGCCCAACTCTTCTGAAGTGACATGCTTCAGTTCAGTAAGCAGTTGTCAGATTGAATCATATACCCTTAGATGGAAAGGAAAAAAATCCTCCCTGTTCTTTGAATAGCCTTGGAGGATTTTGCAGCCCCATGCTATTTTTTTGTCTATGAGCAACACGTCTATGAGGTTAATATGTTGAAGATATTCTAGGACTGATAAGCCTTCAGTCTTAGGAAGTGGTTGTTGAAGAGAGTACATAAAATTTTATAGGGAAAGCAAATATTTTCTATCAAACTAATTAGTGTTCTTAGAAGAAACAGACCCAGTTTGGGGGTGCACAGACCCTTCTTCAGAACTGAAGAGAGATTCAATCAACTTTGAAGAGAGGTTCATGTTGAGTGTGTCCATTCTGAGGGTACAGTGTGTGACATTTTCTTTAGTGCTGAAAGTGCTTTCACTTGCCTCCAGCCTGTTTGCAAGCCAGGGGTTTCCAAAGAGTAGTAGTACAGACATGACTCTGGGAATCCTAATTTGCAAGGTGGGAAAGGAGTGCAAGAATCGGGAAGACTAAAAGCTGGTACACACTGGCTTGGCCATCAAAGAAATGAGGAAGAATTTCCTTACTGTGAAGTGACCACGCACTGGAAAAGACTGCCCAGGGAAGGTGTGAAGTCTCCCTCACTGGAGATATTCAAGAACTGTCTGGACACAGTCCTGTGCAATGTACTCTGGAGTGGCCCTGCTTGAGTAGGGAGGTTGAACAAGATGACCCACTGTGGTCCCTTCCAACGTGACGCATTCTGCAATTTGGTGATTCTGTGAAATAAATTGTAAGTTAAACAGGATACTGATCATTGCTTAGATGGTTTGAGAGAAATGGTGTGTGGTGTGTTGACCTTGGCTGGCTACCAGATGTCCACCAAGCCACTCTATCACTTCCCTCTTCAGCAGGATGAGGGGAGAATATAGGACAGGGATGACATGGATCAAGATAAGGAGAGATCAGTTACCAAGAATCATCAAAGCCAAAACAGACTCAACTTGGGAAAAATTGACTTAATGTATTGCAAATTAAGCAGAGTAAGATAATAAGAAATAAGAACAAATCTAAGCACATCTTGTCCCCACCCCTCCCTGCTGTCTGGGCTCAACTTCACTCCCAAGTTTTCACCTCCCCGCCTCAAGCAGTGGGATAGGGAATGGGAGTTACGGCCAGTTCATAACACTTTGCTGCTTCTTCCTTCTCCTACTTTTCCTCCATTCCAGCATGACACACCCTGCTCCAGTGTATAACCCGTTGGATACAGTCCTTCACAACCTTCTCTAATGTGAGTCCTTCCCATGGACTGCAGTTCTTCATGAACGGCTCCAGTGGGGGTCATTTCCACAGTCCTTCAGAAACAGACTCCTGCAGTGTGGGTTTCCAGTGGGGTCAAAAGTCCTGCCAAGAGCCTGCTCCAGCAGGGGTTCCCTATGGGGTCACAGCTTCCTTCAGGGCACATTCACCCACTCCAGCATGGCATACTCCATGGGCTGCAAGTGGATATCTGCTCCACCATGTAAAAAGACACAACTATTCACAGAGTTAAGGACTTATGGAGGTGATGGTCAGAGGGGACCTGCTTGGAGCAGGATTCTTACCAAGTGTTAAATCAGGGCAGATGTGGTTCTGCTTACGGTAGTTTTGAAACACTCACCCCCATCTCACCAATGTCTGAGGTTGTACCACCATTCTGGGAAAAAGTTTTTCCAATACCCTATGTGTGCATCCCAAACTACCACTGTGTCTCTTGCCTTTGGACCTGCCAAGGAGAGCTTGGCTTTGTCATCTTGGTACTTGCCACCCAAACTATAGGCTGGGATTAGATGTCCCCTTGGCTTCTACATTTCCAGATTAATCCTGTCCATTGCCCTTCACTGCTTCTTGTATTTCATGTATTCTAGACCTGGATTATTTTGGTATGAAGCAAATGGACCAACAGTCTGTGATCTGATGGAATTGTGAAGATGGTGTACATCATAAATACCACTTGTGCAAATCTGATTTTACAGGTTCAGTAACCAGCAGAAAATTTCCAAGGCCTACTGCAGATGTGGAGCAGCCCCTCAATCCACATGTACACCAAGGGAGTCACTGAGCTGTGGGAAACAGTGTTCCTTGCCATGAGTTCAGATATAGAAACCTGGGCATAATGGAACAGGTTCTTCTAGATTTGGAGATCACAGCAATTGAAGTTGTGCAAATGGCACGTGGGATTTAAATTTTACTCTTCAAGACTGGAATTGTTTTGCTTTCTGACACTCCTTGTTGAGCAACTGACTAATGCTGGTGGGCATCATGATCTCATAAGAATCCTGAAATGAGGGCAGTATTTTTGCTGAAGTGGTGAGTCTGCCATAGCTCTGATTTCTTCTTTATTCACCCTAGAGTAAAAGTCAGTAGCAGCAGATAGAGCTGTTCATCTACATCTTCTCCTCAACTGTTTTTGAAAGGATGACCTATGTTAGCCAACTTTGAGTTTGTTAGCAACAAAGCTTTTGTTTCGTGGAACAAGAATGTATAGAAAGATCAACTGCTCTTGAAATCCATGGGCTTCTAATCCTTTTAACACCTCAGAATCAGAGTGCACAGATGGTAGTAGGAGAATCTGGTAAAAAAAATTAGCAAGAAAAAATAATGAAGATTTAAAAAATGGAGCTCTGCTAAGCTGCTTAGAGAAGCACATTTAAATCTTCTTTTGAAACTTTACATTCACAGATTTATACACTATTACAAAACTAATCAGGGTTCTGCAATGTTTAATATCACCTTTTGTCATTACTCCTGGCTGCATAGCCTTTCACGTGTTACATTCTGTTATTTTCCTTTATCAAGAACTTTACATCATTTTTATTTATTTTATGCAGTGCTTTTCTTTCCCTCTTTGAGTATTTCAAATTTATTCCATGTTTTTATACACTGACTAGTGAACTTGTTTTCTTTGAGAATCCACTGCATGAAAAAGGCCTTTATTCCTTTAACAGTGAGAGTCCAGATGTTTCCAGCTAAACTGAGACTGTATTTTGCACAAACCTATAAAATCAGGGTATTAAAATACTCTAATCCTCTCCCTCCAAAGGAATTACATTAGTGTCACAACAATGTAACTAGATTTGGATTCTATCTTGTTGTCTTCACTCAGGTTTTAAGTTCTCAGTCAGATCAGTTGGCCTGGGAAAATATTAATGGTTATGGTCTTTGAACTGGGATTTAAGATCAGCTGAAAAGGGTTAGGTACACAGCTCTCATTTCACTCATTTTATGTAGTGCAGAAAAGAGAGGTAGGACAGAATTCTCTAGAAATGAGAAATATCTGGAATATTTTCACTATCCTCCCAACTATCCCATCTCTCTCCTTCATGTTTTGGGTTAAAATACATTGTGTATTTTAAGTTGACAGATCTCTGTGTTAATGTTGTTATATTCTAGAACAAACAACTTGTCTCTGTCTTTCTGCTTTAAAACTTCTCAGACTTTAATACATTTGGCAGTCAGAATCTGGAATTTGCTATATCACTTTGGCAATAAGCCCAACATGTACATTAAGACTCATTTATACCTCAGATTTTCCATCTGCAGCACGAAAATTAACTTCCTGCTGCCTCATGATGATTTCACCCTCGTTTCCGCTACTTACTTTCCATCTTTCTTTATGCAAACCTTTGCCTTCATGAAGATGCCAGTAAGCAAGATACGTATCTATCTACATACAGGTAGATACATATATCCGTTAATCTTAGCT
Source organism: Sclerurus mexicanus (assembly GCA_013396755.1). NCBI lineage: Eukaryota > Metazoa > Chordata > Aves > Passeriformes > Furnariidae > Sclerurus > Sclerurus mexicanus. The sequence continues at coordinate 79,014 of VWZF01005528.1, read as the reverse complement.
AGGGACAGTGGCTCAATTTATACACGTAGCTGTGGAACTGGTGTGTTTGTGTGATTATACAATCAGCAGCAAGTTAAATATACTCCTGTTTGTGTCCATACCTGACCCTCAGCTTCAACAGAAGCCTTACAGAAGGCTCCTAAAATCAGTATTTGCTCACGTGTTTTCAAGAGCCTGCAGCCACACACACATTTCTGTGGCTCAGAGTAAGTTATGTTTGCAGCATCAGACTGGATATTCTTCATTTTCTCCTTTGCACATTCTAAAGTGTAGCAAATGTATTGAGATGACACAGCCTCCAGCTACAATGCAGTCAGGTGAAGGGTTACTGACAGGTTATCACAGGAAAAGGAATCTCTGGGCTGCTCCAAAGCAGCCTATCCATTGTGAAGCCTTACCATGCTTGGGTTTAGCATGGTTTCCTAGGACAAAAGGCACATATAATCATGTTGCCTGTCAGGTAATTGCACCTCAGATGAGTTCAGTGTCTTCACCAAACTTAGAAAATTTAACAGTGGTCTCACAGACTCTGAGGTCCTTGAAATTTTGTGAAACGAGATGGACAGGGACAGGGCAGTCTTTACCATGGTACCAGAAAGCCTGCAGTATAAGGTCAGCCCCTGTGCGACATCAGGGGAGACACACTTTGTCTCAGGCACACTGCTAGGCAGGACAGGAATTTTTGGAAGATAAAAGCCTTTGGGGAACCACATCATTTGTGACATGTAACTAGGCCCTGTCTTCCCCAAATCAGCTGGTAGTGGGGTGATTTGGACCTTAAAAAGGTTACAGCTTCCCAGGGTGGCCTTGTGGCATCTCCAATAGAAAACAGTGGTGGGGATTCCCTGGGAGATGTCTGTGACTTTCAGGTGTGTGATGTAAGTGGAAGCAGACAACTGGGCTCAGTTACCCATCTGGGAGCTGATCCCTTTCGGATATGCCATGATTTCTATTTCATATAGTCACAGAAACTCTTTTTACATATCCCATGTGGAGAGAGAATATTGTTTATGCAACCTTGGAATTTTTGAACAAGCCTCATGCACTGTCCATCTACATTGCCTTTGCCTTTTAGATTGTCACTACCCAGGCCCCCTCCTTCTGCACACAAAGCTGATCCTGTTTGTTATGGCTCTAAAGATCCATATACAGTCCGGCAGCAAGCTGTGGATGCAGTCTCCCCTTTTTTCTGGGCTTTATTAGGAAGTGGCTTTGTTTTCTTTGGCAGGAAGAGTTCATATTAGTGATCTGAGATCTATGCCTTTGATAGAGTCAAACAAAACAGGTTTCCTCTATAGCTCCTGATAGTGTAATTAAGTGCCTTTTCCCTCTGACAATGACCACTCCTCCTCCTTCCCCAGGTCCAGACCTGACAAATAAAAAAGGCCCTTTTGTTACCCTGGGACAGCTACACAGCCCACATGTGGAGGAACAGTGTCAGTTCACTGCCCACTGTGCTTGACCCTGAAGGAGGGAGCACCTCAGTGCTGATGGAAGAGAGAAATGGGGAGAAGTGGAAGAGCTCGGTGTGAAGGAAGCAGGGAGTGAACCAAGCTGGTGGCAACTGGTAGGAGGTGGTGCAAGCTTTGATGTAGGGTTGAGACAACAAGGCTTTTCCTGGCTTCCCTGATGCTGGATTTTGATTTGGAGGTAGGCACAGTTCAAGAAATCCACCCAGAGCCAGTGGATACAGAGCAAAGATACTGACAGTACTGCCCCACTTCCAGGGCACAGCCTTTTGGAAATGCTCTTGCTCCTCCCACCAGTGTGGCTGTGGAGTGTGTTATCCAGGTGAAGCCATGGACAGGGATGTTGTGGCAGGGCAGAAAAACAGCCTGGGTACACCCACACACCCCTTTGTATGCAGATTTAGCTACCAGCCCTGCAGCTATGCAAAACCAAAATGCCTGTTATTCTGGGGTGTACAGGCCAATCACACCAGTTTAACAGCCAAAACACGATGGAGTTCTTCTGGAATTTCTATCAGATTAGGACAAAGCCAAGGGCCTCGCTGTGAAAACACTTTAGGCCTTGCTAATTGGCTGTGAGTCCTCCCCTTCCCACTGCCTCTCACTCAAAGAGAGACTCTGCCACAGGGATCCTGGTGTTTTCCGGCACCAGACAGCTTTGTAGCAGGCCTGCAGATGTTAAGAATGTTTTCTGTACAGCCACTTCCCAGTGAATTATGGACCAGCCCCAATTCTACTGCAGCTTAGACGAAAAGAGGGAAAAAAGCAGAGATCATTTTTCTTCCTTCTGTCTCCTGGGAGCTAAGCCATAAACATACACTCAGCTCATACCTATAAATTATTTCTCTTTATAAGCTAAATGTTCCTTGTAGAAACTCATTTAAAGAAACAACTCTGGTTCCCTGTTTTTTTCACCTGGATTTTTTTTTATTCTTTCTTATTACAGTATAGATGTTCTAACCACTATTCTCACTGTTCTGGTTGATTATGTGACTAAAATGCAGTAATACCTTTCTCCTATAGTTTCATCTGGTGCCAGTTAACTGCTAAAATAATGATTTAGGGTATGTTTTACTCCTTACAGTTTACTACCTCCTGTAAAATGTACTCTCTAGACATGAGTCATAAAACGCTTTTCTCTCCCAGTTTTGCGTCCTGCTTGTGACTGGGGACAATGGAACAAATCACATGTCTTGCATAGCTTTGGAGAGTATCTCTTCAGACACACTTCCTGCAGAGTGGAAACGCCTCATCACCTAGACTTTGCAGGACTGATCAGGAGGGAAAATGTGTTTTTACAAGATATCTTCTGGGATGATTTTTGCAATTCCCAAGTGCTTTGAAAATGAAAATATTGGAAACACAACATCTGTGACTCATGGGTCTTCAAGTTTGGATACCTTCACTCCTTCACTCTGCAGACAAGACTTCAGGATGAAGAAATGCATCCTTCTGTTTGATGGGTACCCATGAGAGCTTGTTTGCTCAAGAGAGAAGAATGGCCACATGAAATAGCCTCCTACAGAGGTTCCCATGAGCTATTCTGCACTGGCAGGCTTAGGCTGGGAATGTTTTAGTAGAAAAATAGGTTTTCCATTGAGCAAGGTGTTAGAAAGAAGTGACTGAAACCAAAACGTCAGAAGACATGCAGGAGTTATGAGAAGAGGGAGCAGATCAGAACTAACACTGTTATCTCCTCCAGCTTACCACACCAAAAATGTCACAGCTTTGAGTGACATATAAAATCAGTGCCCTGCTGTACTTTACAGCAATTTTGAACCACTGTCACAAGCACAGTGCAAAAATACTGCTGACAAGCAGGCTTGGGGAACAGTAAGGAAAAACAGAATCTGAAGAAAATTTGATTTGTCAAAGTTTTGCTGTTATACAGGAAACCAGCCTTTACGGTCACATGAAGCTCTGTCTAAGGCCACGACTAAGGAATTTGTTAAGGGTACTGTATTGAAACACCTGCTTATCTTGATTTCACTGAGACAACTGAGTTTGCTTCCTTTTTTGTGCTGGCTTAGAGTTAAAAGTATAAAGGCCAGAGGGGAAGTCAGGGTGTCCCACTGAATACTGTGAATTGCACCCTGAGCATTTAAAAACTGATGGAAGGATGTTATGCCTTTTGCCAGTTTGGACTGGACATTGAAAACTGTATCAAGATACAACTGAAGAAAGAGGCAGTCTCTATTTAGCCAGCTAAATAGTACATCATGGAGAAAATTTGAATTGTTTATTTATTACAAACCTTTGTGCAATTTACCTTCTTTTCTTTCAAGTCCTATACAGGGGAGGTGAAAAAGGATACTTTCTTTAAGTAAGGTTTCCAGGTATTTCAGGAGATTTTAAAAGATGTATGGAGAGAACTACATGTACAAATATCTGCCCGTATAAATATTCCTCTGTGTGCCGGTACATAGGGAGACATATTTACTTCAATATCTGAAAAGAGTGGAAAAGTGACGTGATGCCTACACATTTTTACCTGTCTACTGTCATGTGAAAAACCCTGCAGTATGGCAGCTGTTCTGGGAAGTGCTACTTTGATAACTTTACATATAACCTCTTGTCCTGGTTCTGGCCAGGACAGAGTTAATGTTTGCAGTAGCAGGAGGGACATGGCCAGAACCCTGAGGTTGTTCTATACCACTTCACATCATGTGGGAATGGGGAAAGGGATCTCTTCCAGTCAGGTAGAAGGAAGAGAGAGGTCGGGATAATGTCGTGTCCTGCATGGTGAGAACTTGTGTTTGAGTTGTTCACCATTCGTGTACACTCTGTTATTAATATTGTTACTGTTACTGTTTGTTTTCTTATCTCATTGCTGTTCCCAGTAATTTTTTCTTATCTCAACCTATGATCTTTACCTTTTGGGCCTCCAATTCTCCTCTCCATCCTGCTGCAGGGGGAAGAGGAGGAAGGAGTGAGTGAGCAGCCCCTGGTTTGGGGTGTTTCAATGGGGAATACCCTTCCTAAACCACAACACCTCTCATACTAATTTCTGAATATTCAGGCATGCAAATCACTGGCTGTATGATCTCTAAGAGATAAGTTATGGTGTTTGAGGTTTCCCCCCTTTGTATGTTAGATGAGGAAATTCCTTATTCAGATGGAACAAAAGCAAGAGAGCTCACTATTGATGCTAGATTTTTTCATGATGGCAAACAGCATGCAGGTCCATCTGCAGTTGTTTTTAATTCCAGCAGGAGTTTTTCATGCTATCCCTATACTATTCCAATATCTGGGCTCACAAAGCCACAGACTCCTTCCTGCTCACAACAAGTTGTATCAGATTCTGGAGGCAATCTGATAGAAAAGGATGTTGATTTATTGTTGGAGCAGCAGTTGGGATGAAGAGAGACAAAAGAGGTAATTTGGGAATTGGATCCTCATCTGCAGGCTGGAGATACAGAAAAATGTGCTCCATTAGCACTCATATTCATTTAGAGGCCCTTGTCTTTGTGACAGCTTCCAAATTGAAAATTTTATCCGTATGATCACTGAGAAAATGTATCCAACAGAACTAACAAGAACTGAAACTGCCTGTTGTCTCAAACAGTTTATATTCCAGTAGCATTGCATTTCCCTGGAATACGTGTCCACCTGACATGTATGTCCTCTCTTCCCAGATACAAGCAAGACACGTGATGTATATGTGTTCATCTGAAAAACAGCAAACAAGTGAAGTTACTTTAGAAAAGTTCTGTGCTGTGCCTCAATTAAAATATTGCTGATGTGCAGTGTGCACAGCCAGCATAGGACGATGTGCCTGACTGGGAGTTATGAGACTTTGTTTGTAGTTGCTAATGTGAATAAAAGGTTGTTCAGGTCTGTCTTGCAGCTTTTCTGCCTCTCTTTCTATCTGCTTGCTATATTTAGGTCACACCATTTTCAGAACCACAGATGCCTGTTACCCAACCTGTACTGCAGTGGGGTCCTGGAGGGATCAGATGATTGCTAAAATGATGCATGATATCTTAGACATGTATATTACCTTAAACATTTCCCATTTGGATCACTCTGGCAGCTGACCTCCCTTCATTACTCAGATACAGTCTGGATTGATTGGCAGGTAATCTGCATCCATCCCTGCAGGTATTTAGCAAGCCGTGGGAAAGCAGTGTAGGTCTGTGAAGTTGTATATGAGGAGCAGATCAGTTGAGCATGTGCTGACACTTGCCAGGTTGTTCCTCACAAAGCCAGGGGCTGGGTCTCAGGGTCCTGTTGGATGACCCTGTGCCAGCGCTGAAGTGCTTGGGGGTTTGCTTCAGATGAGCAGAGCAGAGCCAGAGCACAGCTCTGCAGAGCAGGCTGCAGAAGAGAAGCATCCAGGGAGGAAAAGCTGCCAGCAGGAGGATCTCTGTCTGGGATTTTACAGACTTTGAGCTGATTCAAGGGGGAATTTCCGTGTTTCCCTTACCTCATTTCCCAAGAAACTTCTGAAAAAGAGGAGAAATGAGAGAGACAGAAGAAAAGAAACGTTTTCACTGGCACCTCCTCCCTCTGCTTCAGACCTTGTCAAACAACTGAAGGCCCTGGCACATCTGGGCTCTTATATTTTCCATCAAGATAAGTGTGTTTCATTTATGTTACCCTTTGAATACACTTGCACGCACAATGAGCTCTCCTGTCTGCCAGGGAAGGAAATGGAATAAAGCAGAGCTGGCCAGGACATCATAACGGTTGTTCCAAGACCTAGCAAAGCCTGGCTGCATTTTCAGGTTATTTAATCTCCCTGCTGTTTTATATTAATGGGATAATGGTCACAGGCAAGAACCGTTGACACTTGTCAGGTAATGATCGACTGGAGTGTCTTGTAGATCCGGCTGTAAACCAAGATATGACTCCCAGGGGAAGAGGCCCCAAAATGCCTCCCCCACTCCTCCTGTGGGGCTCCAGTATGCTCTAACCATAACTTTGATAGAGCTACTGCCAGCTATCTGTTAGAGGTTAGTTCAGGACATTGCAGGCTGCTCTTGAAAAATGTCCATCACTGGGCATGACCATGAAAAAAACTTTGTGTCCCTGTTATGCCAATCTGGAGAATCCACAGCTCCTTTGAATGGCTGGGGTGATGTGACAGAAACACTTGACCTCAGGTTGTGCTTCGGTTCAGAATGACTAAGATGCAATCGGCCCTGTGGTGAACCTGCAACCTGGAAAGCTCCTGGCTTGTACAGGAGAGAGCGAATGTGTAAAATGAAGACATCTCTTTTGTCTGTACTATTGACTAGCAGCCAATTACTTCTCTCTATAAATATTCTTATCAGAATGGGCCCAGTCTGAGCTCTCCCTGGTGCAGCTGTACTGCATGCCATGTGACTCTCCCTTTGAGCAGGGACATCTCACAAACTTCCTTGCTGTCAGGGAGGACTGGCTGCACCTCGGCATTGCAAGCTGGGCCCAGCATGAGATCATGGTTGGCAGGACCTGTGAGCCCGGCAGCCTCCTGAGCTTTGCCATGTTTACCTTTAGGCTGTTACTGTTGCCTGTTTATTGGCACATCACGCTCTTAGACTGGGTACCCAGTGGCATCTGACTGAAAGATACAGGCAGATTTACTGGGATGGCTGAAAAAAATCCATCCTTTGTAGTTAATTTCCCTGCTGGCAGCCTGTGTACTGATTGAATCCTACTCCATGACTTCTCCTCACAATATGTAATTGTGTTTCTCACACCAAGACAGGCACATTATTCATCAAAATTCAACATTAAATAAATTACTGGGAACTTTTTCGACCAAGTGAAATGTACCCTGTCCTTTTCCTCTGCATTTACTGCAGTGCTAAGCAAAGGCACCCAATAGCCTAAGGGATATTCCAGATATGAATTTCCTAGCTTTGTAGTTGCACACTTTCAATTTTGCAGTGACTCTGAGCTGTTCTTCCAGCAGAATGCAAAAGGGAGCTCAGGCTGGATGCAAGCATATTGTGCACAGTAATGGAGTGCAGGATTGAAAGGCTACAGTGTTGTTCATGCTAGCAAAGAACCTGACCCTGCTGGGGATGTGTCTGATGCCTTAGACATTGCCCCTCCTTGGGCTGATTTAACATTCATACTGATTTAGAGGGTAGATTGGCATGGACCATCCTGCCTCGGCTGCTACACAGTGAAATTCTGAGGTCTACAGATTCAAAAGGACCTTTAAATGCCTTTTATACCAAAGAGCCTTAGCCAGGATCACTTCTAAGAGAGACAGTGAAATGGTCAGAGCAATGGAGAAATCTGAAGGGCTTCAAGAGTGGAAGGGTGCTCAAGATGTTGGGATGACAAAGAAGTACAGAGGGAAAAGATATGAAAATGCTGGGTTTAGGAGATGTGTGTATTCTGTCTCCCAAGGAGATCAGATTTTCTGAAGAAATATCAGACTTTCTGAAGAAATGGGAGACAAAGTGTATGGAAAGCTAGTGTTGTCTTCTTATATCTTTGTTTTGATCCAGGTTAACTCAAGCATACTGCTTCTAGAGCTTTGGCGATGCTCTGCTTTCTCACAGGAGAAAATTCTTTGTGGTAGAGCAGCCTTAACTCCCTGGAGCAGAAACAGAGCCTCTCAAAACATCAGTTCCAGGGTATATGCTCTTCCTATGTACCTGTTTGCTGCATAATAACGGGCAGGGACAGTAGCAGGAGCACAGCAGGTATTCTGAGTGGTTAACCTTTGCTGTTTCTTTTTCCAAAAGTGAAGAGACAGGCAGAGTGGAATCACAGAACACTCATGGTTGGAAGGGACCTCTGGAGATCATCCAGAGTCCAATCCCCCTGCAAAGGTCAAATCACCTGGAGCAGGTTACACGGGAAAGTGTCCAGGTGGGTTTTAAATGTCTCCTGAGAGGGAGATTCCACAACATCCCTGGGCAACCTATGCCAGTGTTCTGTCACTCTCACTGTAAAGAGGTTCTTCCTCATGTTGAGGTGGAACTTCCTGTGTTTTAGTTTATGCCATTTCTCCTGTCACTGTGTACCACTGAAAAGAGTCTGGCACCATCCTCTTGACACCCACCTTCAGGATATATATATGCATTAATGAGATTCCCTCTCAGTCTTCTCTAGATTAAACAGGCCCAGCTCTCTCAGTATCTCCTCATAAGAGAGATGCTCCACACCCCTAATCATCTTTGTGGCCTCCACTGGACTCTCTCCAGTAGCTCCTTGTCTTTCTTGAACTGTGGAGACCCGAACTGGACACAGCACTCCAGATGTGGCCTCACCAGGGCAGATTGGAGAGTGAGGATCAGCTCCCTCAACCTGCTGGCCACACTCTTTCCAATGCACCCCAGGATGCCACTGGCCCTCCTGGCCCACAGGGCACACTGCTGGCTCATGGTCAACTTGTCATCTACCAAGACTCCCGAGTCCTTTTCTGCAGAGCTGCTCTCTAGTAGGCCAGTTCCTAGCCTGTACTGATATTTGGAGTTATTCCTCCCCAGGTGCAGGACCCTACACTTGCCTTTGTGGAACTTCATTAGGTTTCTCTCCACCCAGTTCTTCAGACTATCAATGTCCCACAGAATGGCAGCACAACCTTCAGGTGTATGTCTTTCCCCCCAGTTTTGTATCCTCAGCAAACTTGCTCAAGGTGCATTCTATACCTTCATCCAACTTGTTGATAAACAAGTTGAATAAGACTGGACCCATTATGGATCCCTGGGGAACATCAGTGACTACAGGCCTCCAACTGGATTCTGCTCTGCTGATCATGAACATCTGAGTTCTGCCATTCAGCCGGTTCTCAATTCACCTCACTGTTCATTCATTTAATCCAGATTTCCTGAGCTTACCTATGAGGTAAGTGCCAAAAGCCTTGCTGAAGTCAAGGTAGACAATATTCACTGCTCTCCTGTCCTCAACCCATCCTGCCATGCCATCAACATCACATTGGTCTAACTTGACTTGCCCTTGGTGAAGCCATGCTGACTATTCCAACTGACACTCTTTTCTTTTACATTTTTGGTGATGACCTCCAGAATTAGCTGTTCCATCACCTTTCCAAGGATGGAGGTGAGGCTGGATGGCCAGTAGTTTCCCTGGTCCTCCTTCTTGCCCTTTTTAAAGATGTGAGTAACACTGGCTTTTCTCCAGTCATCAAGCACCTCTCCTGTTCTCCATGATTTTTCAAAGATGATGGGAAACAGAATAATAAAACATACAACAAAATTGCCTTGCATTAAAACTCTGCAACATTCTGCACTACAGCAAAGGAAAATTGAAGCTGGTCTTTGTCTTTCATTCCCAAACTGCAGGACCCTGCAGGTCAGAGCCTGAGCTGGGAGGAGAACATGGGAGATAAGAATTCTTGTCTGCTATGAATTTATGGTTGTATTTCAGTCTTCCTGCACTCAATTTCCCTTTAACACCTGTGAGTCAGCCCAGCCTCCTTGCCATGGGTCCAGTGTCATGTGTTGCAGTGCCATTTCCCCTTTCCATCTGTCAATTCCTGCCCCCTGCAGCCAAGTTCCTGTGTGGTCAGTCTCCCTGCTCTTAACTGCTTTCTGTTGCTTTACCAAATGTTAGCACTGTGCTGAGACAACAGTCAGACTCACAGAAGAGCTGGACCAGTTTTAGTACTAGCTCTGAGTAACTAAGTACAAATTAGGAAAGAAAATCAGTTTTGTGTATATGAGATCAGATGTGTCTTCAGAAGAGATGGTATAACCTTCAATAATAAAACTCTACTTGTAAAAGCATATTTGCACCCTGAAAGCTGCAATGTGATACAGAGTTCAACATGATGGGACACTACCTTCTTTCTACAATGGCACTGGGCTAAACCATTAAATAAGGAAATTTCCAGGCTTTTAAGGGCCTGAAGTCTCACAGACTTTGTTTCAGACCCTAAAGATCTCTTTTTTTGCCCAGCAAAGATATGAATGCTTATTTTTCCATTGATTCAGGACTTCCTAGAGATCCTCAGCTGATAGTCTGTGTGATGTCTAATCAGCCCTGCAAGACAAGAAAATATGTTTTCTTTTTTGTCATGAAAGTTCTTCATAACATCCCCTTCAGGCAGTACAATCACAGTCCAGTCACCTCAGTGTCTCATTACAGCTTTGAGAGGTTTCAGGAGCAAAGACAGCTTCCACCAGCTAATTCAGGTGGTTTAATAATCATCACTGGGTCTTGGATGTGTTTGATAAGGAAGGTCTGAAGGTAAGATCCCACTGATGCCACCATCCAAAACTGTACAGGTCAGATGAAGCCAATTTTTGTTCACGCCTGCCTTAAACTGTAAAAAACACTTTGGAGTAAAGCAAAAAGCTCTGTTGTTGTTGCTGTTGTTAAAACCAGAGGAGCTGCCTGCAACTGGCTAGGGAGATTTTCAAAATATGATCAGAAGTGGCTGTTTGTGCCTTTGTGGGCAGCACACTGTGTAAGGAAATTTCTTTTTCTCCTCCCTGAGGTGCTTTTGTTGGGAAGAAAGCAGTCAGCAATTGTAGCATTAAAGAGATCAGCTTTAGATCTCTGAGTAGAGATGAAAGGGGAGCATTTATTGTCTGCAAGCCACTGCTTCTGGTTTTCTGCAAAATCAGCCAAGTAGCTCTGCACCAGTTACACTTATTTCAACGTCTTCAAGACTTTCTTCTTATGTAATAGAACAGTTCCTATTGCACAGTTCCTATTTTCAAAGAAGAGATAAAGTTTCAGGAAGAGCAGCAAACATCAAACATATTAACAGAGGATCTGATGTCTTGTCTTCACACTTTTCTTGTTTCAGAACAAAAAAGATACTGCAAATTTGAAAAATTCCTAAGGAGATTTATAACTTCACGTCCACCCCCAATCCCATTCCCAAAATACGCAGTAGCTGCTTCTACCAAGATGATGCCTAAGCTGTAAGATCAGCCTCCTGTAGTTCAAGGGTGCTTTGCAAGGTGGAACATTGCAAAGCATTGGGAAAATGTGATTTTATCTGTTACATGCTCTTTAGTTTCACTGTAGAGCTGCTGAGCTTTTGCCCTCAGCCAGGATCCCACAAAGCCAAGGATGAAACTTAGGAACTTTGATGATTCCTATTATAAGAGAAAATTGGTGTGTCATGTCTAGTTCTTTTGCTGCAAGAATTTCACAGGACAAATTAAAGCATCAAACTAGAACACAAGGGAATAATGCTGTGCTTTGATATACAAAACAACTACTGTGTCAGAAAGACATCTTTGTCCACAAAAGGGAGGCTGTTTTGGTATTTCAAGCCCTATCAGAAGTGACTTCCTAGTGGGACATCCTACTTAGACCTATTAATATCTGGATTGGCCATGCAGGGGAGCCAAGGCAGTGCTGTCTCACCGCAGGTGGGAGGTAAAAATGCTGGCTGGGTACAGAGAGAGCAGGGGAACAGCTATCAATCACTTTAACTGTCAGGAGAGAGGGAATTTGTGCAGCTGTGTATGGTATAAACAGACACAACCTGATGTGCTCAAGGTAGTGTCTCTGGCTATTGCTCTTTCCTTGGTTTCCCACCATCCCAGTACTTAATATCTACATTGTCCTCTGGGCTCTGAAAAACCTAGCTGGTAAACTTGTATTCAGTTTATACTGAAAACAGCTCAAAATTAACTTTAAGAACATGTCAAGAGCGGTACTGAGGTACCCACAGCAGGCAGTTCCCCTTGGGAGCATCACTCTAGAAGGTGGCACTGGGTGTCCTGGTGCAGGATATAAAGAGAGATGGCTCAGTACCTGGTAGTGTCTAGTCTTAAGTCTCAAGGTGAAAAAGGAGCAAGAACTCCAAGGCTCCTATTGTAGGCAGTAATTGGGGAAAGCAGTTGGCAAGGCACAGAAAATTCTTCCAGCTCACACCTTCCAGAACAAAACCCTAAATCAGTATTATTGGTCCCTGGAGAGATTCAGGAGATAAATTAACATAACCTCATAAATGACAGGCTTTTACATTCATATCAGTCCCTAGAAATTATCCATTCCTGCTTTACTGCAGCAGTAACTGTGGGAGTGGACTTCCAGTATCAGGAATGGAAGAAGTCATGCCAGAAATGGATTTGTGAAGAAGATGAAGAAGCCAGCCAAGATGCCCCAATAACTGAAGATTTCACTGTATTGTAACATGGATTCCCTGTCTTTTTTCCCTGAATCACCTTTCTTCTTCCCAAAACCCCTTGGGAGAATTCTTCTCTCTCTACCTTAGTATGCAGGAATCCTTTCTTGTAGAGCTAGGTGAAGTCCCCTCATTGGCCCTTAGTTAACCCCTTCCCCATTGGTTGTTAAACCTATAAATACTCCGGAGCATGCTGAATAAACTCTCTCTCTGCACCCTCTCCGGTGGCCTCTGTGTGTCTCTCCCACGGGACATCTTGGGGACCGTGTGGGCGGGGGGGGGGGAGGCGAAGGGGGAGCATCCCCAAATCAGCTGTCGTAAGTAACCAGGAACAGTCCCAGTATTTCAGGTGCTCCCACATACCATGTGACACAAAACACGGTTTCCCAGCTGCCCCTTAAACCTTTGTTCAGAATCAAAACAGTATTCATCTCTTTATATTTATAAAAAGGACAAAACATGCATGAATATAACTCGCTCTGTCAGAGCCTTATTCATGACACCACACTCAAGGGATTCCTGCAGCAATGGAGATCCCTGTTTGCAAAGCTGAAGGTGAGGATGGACAAGCGTTGATTGCCAGTAAACACTCTGGCAGCAAGAATAGGTGTACTCCTTTCCAGGCTTTTGTGCAATATGATTTATTTCACATCTGCTGCTGCAGCAGAGTATATTGTCTTTCCTGTCAAATACACGGCAACCAGCAGAGAGCTTAAATAAACTGCAGAGATACAGGGTGGGCTGGGAAAAGTATTTTTCTCATTTGGACCAGAAAAAGGAGATCTTTGTCTTCTCAAGAATTCTATTTATGAAAAGGTCTGGAGAAGAAAGGGAGGAGAACAGAAGCACCTCAAGTTTGGGAAGAAAAAACCTCTAGATGTGACCTATTTTTTCTATGCTAGGAAATACTGTTTATTACTTATCTGTTGCTCTCACTTTTTAGTATGCCTAATACACACTTTGCTAATTTTGAACAAAGCCCCTCTTGAAAAAGGAACGATTCCTGTGAGCATATTGCTTTTCAGACTTGAAGGTCTCAGGTGTTTTCATTGTATTTTAAAATATCTCAGGGTCATGGGGATATGATGAATAAGCAGGACTGAACTGCATTTTATTGTTCATGGGAGTTTACAGTATGAACAGCAATTTTCTCCATGGGGGCTGGACTATTGTGTTGTGTAACAGTGAATTAAAGGTAGCCCACAGATTGCAAGCAAGATGCTTCTCACCTGTATTGTCAGGATTTTATAATCATAATCAGCCTGCTGAATCAGCCATCTGAATTTCTCAGATGGGCTCACGTTTCTATTGTCCCGTCTTTCTGATTGTATGAGGGAGGGTTTGATTTTCTTAGTCTGGAATTTGGACTGTGTTTTCATGAAAGGAGGGGCGGAGAAAAACCCTGATTTATAACTTTACAACAAGGCTCAATAACCTGCTCGGCCTGCACATGCAATGCAGGATGTCTGCATGATGCAAATAGTCTCTCAAGCATCACTGGTCTCTCTGATCCGTGCTACCAGGGTTCTGTGGTCCTAGGGGTTTCCTGATACAGGCACAATGGGGTGCACTGTTTCACCACTGTCCCTCGGTTGTTTCTCCATGTTTTTTTCATTTTCCCAGTCCAGCCTGAGAGCCCAGACATCAGGCACAGAACAGAGAAGAGTTTGGAGGAAGAAAGGGATGAAGAGAAGTCAGCTTTTCACAACACAACATTGTCCTCCTTACCTCACAACCACTGCAGGAGCACAGGGCAGAGAGATGGCACTGGCAGCTCCTCCCTTGTCTGCCTTTTGTTACTGCCTTGCATCTTCCAGGAAGAGTCTTTCCAGTCAGCGCCAAGATGGCAGGAATTAAGAACTTGGACTATTTTGTGCTACAAGCATTAATGGGAAGAACTCCAGCACCTTGTCATACACCCATCTCCTTCTCAGGTGTTCTCCCACCCTGAACTACCCTCTTGAGCAGTCTTTGTGGGCATGCTCTCTTCAGGCAAAGCTTGACCATGGAGTGAAGGAGGCTGGGTTAAACATCCCTCGCCAAGCCCCTTGAGAGCAGGTATCAGGACAGCTGAAGATGTATGGCCTCCCAGGGAGAAGGGCATTGCAGTACAGAGCTACAAACAGGAGGTAAAATGGGCAAAGGGTGTGCCATCTCTAGATTGGGGAGGGCATGGAGAGTGACGTGGATGTGGCATATGCCAGCAAGAAGACCTATACTTTGGCCCTGCAGAAGCTGAGCCCTCAGCCAACAACAAAACACGACCCTACCCTCATTTCAAGAGCCTTCGAATTGTAGAAGAGAGAGAGAGCTGGAGACTCTCATGGACCTTTGTTGAACAAAACCAGCCATGGCCAATTTTTCCATGTCTTTCTTCTAAAACCTGATTAAATTTGTGCGGTAAAAAGATACTTCAAAACAGATCTTTCAAAGAGCCAAGAAGGAATATGGAACTCAGTTGAAAGAAAATTGAAACACTGGTACAAGGCAAGGAATCCAGAAAATAAATGGATTCAAAGGAATCTGCCTTGAATAGCACTCCTTTGGTGGAAAAATGGTGACTGCTTTATTGTTAAAGCAGTCCATATTTCTCGTGGGAAGTAACCATGCATAGTAGTAACACTAACAAAAATAGAAATTCTCTCCAGAAATTGTTTCTGGGAATGCCAACAGTCTTTAAATAGTTGCTTGCTCCCTCCAAACAGGCATCACTGGAATTGCAAGTTGATGTAATTCCAGCAGTGTTTTTCTCTGCAGTCATTCTGTTGATTTAACAGGTAAGAAACAAATAGGATGCAGAGAAGGCAGAGTTACTGAATGCCTTCTTTGCATTGGTCTTCACTGACAAGATCAGTCCTCAGGCATCTTTGATCCAGGAGACTATGGTAAAGAAATATTGGAAGGAAAGCTTTCCCTTGGTCAGAGAGGATTGGAATACGGAACACATAAGCAAACTTGACATCCACAAGTCCATGTGCCCTGGTGGGATACATCCATGAATGCTGAGAGCTGGTGCACACCATAGCAAGGCTGTCATGGTCATATTTGAAGGGTTATAGTGATCAGTAGAGGTGCCTGAGGACTGGAAGAAAGCCAACATCAGTCCAGTCTTCAAAATGGGCAAGAAAGAGGACACAGTCAGTCAGTCTCATGTCAGTGTCTGGAAAAGTTAATGGGGCATCTCATTCTGGAGCGAATCTCTATCCACATGGAGGACAAGAAAGTGATCAGGAGTACTCAGTGTGGATTCACTAAAGGTCATGCTTGAGCAATCTGATTGCCTTCTACAATGAAACAGTTATCTGGATGGATGAGAGGAGAGCAGTGGATATTGTCTACCTTGGCTTTCACATGGCTTTTGGCACTGTCTCCCACAACATCTTCATAAGCTAACTCAGGAAGTCTGGACTGGATGAGTGGACAGAGGGGTGGATTGAGAACTGGCTGAATGACAGATCCCAGAGGGTTGTAATCAGTGGCACAGGGTCTAATTGGAGGCCTGGGTCCAGTGTTGTCAATGACTTGGATGAAGGGGCAGATGCCTTCTCAGCAAGTTAACGGATGACAAAAAACTGGGAGAAGTGACTGATACCCCAGAGTGCTGTGCAGCCTTTCAGAAGAACCTGGATAGGAGATGGGCAGAAGATGGAGAGATGGGCAGAGAAGAACTGCCTGAAGTTCAACAACGTCAAATGGAGGGTCTTGTACCTGGGGAATAATAATCCCAGCCACCAATACAGGCTGGGGGCTAACCTGCTGGAAGGCAGCTTTACCTAGAAGGACTTGAAAGTCCTAAAGGACAAGTTGCCCATGAGCCAGCAGTGCCCTTGAGGCCAAGAAGGCCAATGAGATCCTGGGGTGCACTAGGAAGGGCATTGCCAGCAGGTCGGGGAAGGTAATTCTGCCCCAGAGATGCCACACTTGAAGGGCTGTGTCCAGTTCTGGGCTCCTCAGGACAAGAAAGACAATGCCTCCAATGGACTGGGTCCATTGGAGGGCAACAAAGATGATTAGGGGCATGGAGCATCTCTTTTATGAGGTCAGGCTGAGGGAGCTGGGCCTGTCCAGCCTGGAGAAAAGACAACTGAGAGGGGATCTCATCAATGACCATCAATATCTGAAAGGAGGGTGCCACAGGGATACAGCCAAGCTTTTCTCTGTGGTGCCGAGCAACAGGATGAGAAACAATGGGCAGAAACTGGAGTGCAGGAAGTTCCACCTGAACACAAGGAAAAAAGAACCTCTTTACTGTGCAGTGATGGCACACTGGAACAGATTTTCTATAGAGGTGGTGGAGTCTCCCTCACTGGAGATATTCAAGCACCATCTGGACACACTCCTGTGCTACGTGCTCTGGGATGACTCTGCTTGAGCAGGGAGGTTGGATCAGGTGACCAACAGTGGTCCATTCCAAACTTACTCGTTCTGTGATTCTCTTATTCTGTGACTGTGTGACTCAGATCTAACACAATAAAGCAAGCAGGCTTGGATTTTGCTTTCACAAAGATGAGATGTCATGGCCAGGCATTACTGCTACCAGAGAAGATTTGTGAAGATGGAAGAAAGAAGAAGGAAAGATAGTTTTGGGCAGAGATTCCAGCTTACTACTACTAGGAGATGTTGGGGATATTACCAGAAGTCCACATGTGTTTTGAAAACTTTTTTTTTCTTCTTCTAATCTTTACTTCTACTGTAAGTAAATGCCATTTAAGTTTTCTGAGTGGAATTCGTTTACCTCTTTACAATAAGGATTTTTTTTCCTTTTTTTTTTTTGCGTGAGCTTCCCCAAATTTGTATCCTGTTAACTCAAAAGCCAAAGTACCATTACAACACAACTTACAACTTACTTAATATCCTTAAAAATTAATTAATCTTGTAGAAGTTCTTTCAGATACTAACTCCTTTTTGGGTACTTTCATTAAAATATAGTGTTTTTAAAATGAGACATCGTTATTCACCACCTGTCTTAAATATACAAACATTACAGCATGTATTAGCAATGTTGTTAATGAGTGCTTTCCTTGTATTTCCCACAAAAGTCCTGATTTCCATTTCTACCTTCTCTTCCACTGTACCCCAGAGCTGAACAGAGTGACTTATTCTGCTCTGTGATCCTGCAGAATGATCCCATGAAGCTGTCAAGAGCCAGAGTAAAATCCCCCTGACCCCTCCCTAGGCACTGAGAACTGGCTGTTTGCAGGTGGCTCCCAACTGAGGGATATCAAAGGTGAGCACCAGGGACCATCACTCAGCTCTGCTGAGATCAGAATCTGGGCTGGCCTTTCAGCACAGAAAATTTCCCGAGTGTTTCATGAAAGCTGACAATGAATACAGCTAAACTGTTCTCTGCAGGGCATGTGGTGCAGCTGAGGACAAACTGACCTATAAATAAATCATACCTAGATATTCCTTTTCATATGAATTTTTAGCCTTCTGGCTTGAATATACCTTCCTCTGCTTTATACGAACAACTGTGTGATGAAGCATTGCATCTGAATTATTTCATTTCACACCTGGCTTCCTCTTTATAGTAACATTATTTTATGCATTTAAATTTCAGGGGAAGCTGAACAGAAGGCAGCATAGCAAAGCAAATTTCACAGTCTCGTTTATCAGTGTCACTAAAGGTGATGCTGTCTTTGCTGAGTCAGAAAGCTGCTCATTGATTTAGGACTGCCTGCTGTTTGGAGGAAGCTTTCCTCAGTCTAATGTCTAAAAAGACTTTTCAATCACCTGCTCTGACTATCGACATGCTTCAAGTTGTCACATGTTCTTGCAGTGTTAGAGATGGTGTTGATAGATGTCTGCAGCAAGGCCAACAATGTGGCATTTGAGGGACTCAGCTCTGTTGTGCCTGCTCACAACCTTTTGTTACAGAGTGTCTAGGCAGCTTTAATTGCTTCTGCTCAAAGTTGGGCAAAACAAAACTATTTCCTTTCAAGGTCTTCTCTAGGATGCTGCTGAGTTTCCAGACCTGATGTTAACTAAGATTTGTACAAAGAAAATATATATTTAGCTTCATCCAGTCCTTTATTGGCTGCCAATTGGCTTTGCTGGAAAAGAGACAATCAGAAAACAGTGCTGTCGAATGATACTTCTGCTCTAAGTTATGCTGGGAAAATAGACTGAATTTTCTGGGAAGGCAGCAGCCTGGGTTAGTAAAATCAGGACTACTTTTCTGAGATTTAAGTCTCTTTCCACCAAAGGTCACTTCTACACAGTTATTCACTTAGAGATATCAATTAGCCAAAATAGACGTGGATTTGAGCCAGATGCTAAAAACTAACCCCTGCTCATGTGGTTTATTGACTGCAGTAGAGAGCCTGTTGCTTTACAGGAGCGTGGTTAAAAGGAGATTCAGGTCCTAATGAGGTGCTTTAAAGCAAGGACCTATATGAGGATCTCATGAGTTTAAGGTGAGGGTGCAGCCTCCAGGCAACTAAGAATATGTGAATAGTTGAAATAAGCTCTGGAATCAGTGGCTTAATAAGACACTTGCTCATGTTAGGCTGTTCTGGCTCCACAGGCTTCACTGGGACTGGTGTCACTTGGTCCCAGATGGAATGTTTTGCTGGAGACCACCCCATTTAGACAGTCAGGAAAGTCTTAGTATGTGCCCCCCACCACTCCTTTTCTAGTTTTGCTGCAGTTTTGACAATCCAGTTAGTATCAAAAAGCAGCTATTCCCATCCTGACATTGAGGGGAATGGCAGGATGCTGTCAGCATGAAAATTCTATGGGGAAGGGTGGCTGTTGTTTTTTACCTGGGCTGGTAAACTGTTAAAAGCTGAACTTGGACTGGGCATCTGAATGTGAGACTAAATGGAAATCTGCAAAAAACCCCATATATATGATTTCCAAAAGGACTTTGTCAGTCCTGCAGCATTACTCAGGTTTGCTTCTGTTCTGTTGCTTCAGAGTGAAGAAAATGGGATGTTGTCCACAGTCATAGCTCCTAGTAATTTACCATTTATACAGGTGATTTTTCAAATAATCCAAATTACTGGAATGCTAATTTTCTCTCAGAAAAGGGCCAGGCCACTTAGGAGTATTTGGAACCATGTAGACCCTATGTATATGCTTTATTACTTACCACTTGCAATTCCTCAGATATCCATGAATTCCTGGTCTTGGATTGAAAAGCACTTCCCCAAATAGAGAAGACGAAGCAAGTTGCTTATATAACCCAGCTGGGGAGAGGCGAAGTTGCTGGAATGAAATTGTCTATTAAGAAAACTGAACCTTATGCAATTTGTCAAATGGTCATATTCTGTTATGCTGATTTCTAAATAAGCTTGCTTCACAGGCCAGAATTTTGTGCTGAACTCTCAGATGTACTTGTTTTTGCTTATTTGTGTGAGATTAAGTTATTTCATAACTCTCTTTTGTCATGTTATGGATGGGCACTGTAAACAGTAGTAATAAGGCTGTATCTGTTATCTTGAAAAACATATAATTAATCTCTACCAAGTAAATTGAAAATAAGATTAATCTAAATTCTAACCTTCTGAATGTTTGAAACAGTGTAGTTGATTCAATAAAAAAATGAGATGTGCATGAACTGTGACACTCGCATCTGTTTTCATGGTATATTCAGATTTAGAAATGGACTGTAGGTCTACCTTTTTGGTAGGGCCACTGAATGGCTGCAGGAATGTAAGGAAGCAGACAACAGAGGCTGAGACTGAATTCTGAGTTCTGTGTTGCACCTACGAGCTGGAAAAGCAATCATGTTGACAGCTCCATAGTTTGGCCCCATAGCATTGAGGAATACAACTAGTGGAGTGCAGGTTGTTCCTGGCATGGGGGGAAATAGCTGGAGACCCCGGCAAAGGACCCTGACCCAGTGCTGACCCTTTGCTTAAGGGCACCTGCGGCACTGGTAGGGCAGGCAGGTTGTTCAGTCACCCACAGACTTATAGAATCCAAATTAACAGTGAGAAGATCCCAGACTAAGTATCACCATTGGAACCATGTTGCAAAATGTGGGATATGTAAAATTTTCTTAAGAAAGAATGCTCTTTGATGTTTGATCTCTGTATACTTTCAAGAGTAATCAACAAGAAGGGAGGCAATTCATGATACAGATCACAGGAACAAGCAAGCTCTAAGTGATGTCCAGGTGTTAGAAAAACAAATTACTTTTGGGCAGAATTGCTTTGTTGAGGTTTAGGACTGGACATGCTTCAGTGATCTCAGACCTAGGGGGAGGTTAACAAAACGTGGGAAGAAGGATGTACTACTAATAGTGGACACAAATAATTAAGACTATATGGGCCGCAAGGACATTTGACAGAACTCCCAAGATCAGGAAGAAACTAATAAAGCCAACTCAGCAACTGTGCTGAATCAGCTTCGACTGGGTAAAAGGTAATTCTGGCAGGGGCAGATCATGACCAGCAGCTCAGAGACCACTGACCCAGGAAACCAACCTCAAAAGAACTCAAAAGAAGAGAAAGACTCAGCTAGCAGACTACTTATCATGAGAAGTGAGAGACTCATTAACCAATAGAAGACAGAAAATACTAATTAATAAGAGAACTGGGTAACTTGTAGCTAATGAACACTAATTCCCTTGTTTGCTAAAATGTATAAGTAGTAAAAAGTTTTAATAGTTGGTGTGCTTGATTTGAGCCATACCATCAAGCACCCAGGCTTATGTCACTCTGAAATAAATAATCAATGTCTCTCTCTTGTGTGTAATTATGGGCTGGATGCACACCAGGTAACAAATTCAATATTTGTGGACAACAATGGGAGCACAGACTGTGAGGGTACAAAAACCTGGGGAGTTCTTTGTTGGGGATCCCTCCCTGGATGCACCAGCTGGAGCTGTGTGGTGTCACTGGATCACAATTAAATTACTCAGAGGAACCAGGCATGTGGGACTCTGTAATGGCATACGTGGGGTCAAGCTGGTGAGGGAAACTCATCTGACTGTGAGTGTGGGATGTGGTGAGAGTCAAACAGGACATCTCTATGTTCACTGGAGCCACCCTCTGAGAAGGGGCTTTGGTCCCAGCAGAGAAGGTGTGGGGTGGTGCAGTTGTGATTCCTGGAGTGGTCCTGAATGATCAGCCAGGAAAGTTTCCTCAACAGTATCTACAGAAAACTTTACCTGCAGAAAGGTGATTGGCTTCCCCACAGTATTAGATTAGCTTTCCTAAGTACTTCACTCCTGGACTGAGATGCTTATGGGTCAGGCTTGGATGAAGTTTGATGGGAGGCTGGGCTTGCTGTTGCATTGAATTCTCTCCTGTGACCTACCTTTCCTGACTGTCCAGCTCCTTGTGAAAAGGAAAGGTTTGCTTCAAACTTGCTCCTCAAGCCATGAGACCTCCCCATGCATGGCTTGGAAGCAGGAAAGCGTGTGATTAGTGGGAAATAGCAGATGTAGTGGATACTTGGTGTCTTACTGTTTTCTCTTCTCAAGAAACCTGTCTCAAGTCTTTCTGACAAATTTGGTTTAATCTGCATGAGGCCTATACATATCTGAGCAACTGCAGTGCATCACTTCATAGGGCCAGTAAGAAGGATTTTATTTTTCTTATTTTATGTCATAATGATTGATTGATCAAGCTCAGCTTTGCTAGAAAAAATTATTCTTCTTGATCTGGATCCTAAATTTACTCCTACAGTGCTATAGAAATATACTGTATAGAGGAAAACCAATAGAAATACCTTGGCAACACATTTATAATAAAGAAATAGATCACTCTTATATTTTTTCCCAATCTTCCTGTGAAACGAACGTCATATTTCCTGAAAACTAAATATAGCAATGTGCATTGAATGCTAATGCATAGATTTCTCTAAGTAAAAGCATTATAGATAGATCTTCAGAAAGTCTGTTGGGGTTCGGCAAGGATTTTAAAGGTAAATTGTTGGCTACATCTGAAATACTGCAGATCAGTTAAGGAAAGTGGTCAGAAGTAGTCAGGGTGTCTTGTGTTTCTGAGAATGTTTTAAAGGGTAAGGAGTGAGAAATGTTTAAATTGGAAGTGTCCTGCTTGGGATAGTGTGGAATATACCACTCAAGAGAGAATTAATGACTTAGCTATCCCTGTCTTTTCAAAATAATGCTCTAATCAGTAACTTGCTTTGGTGCTTTTTGCTTCATGGGCTTGCAGGAATGACCAAGATATTAACTCTTGAAACAGGAAACACATTCTTTTCCTACAATGTTCTTATTCATCTTTGCTCTCTTAATGAGCACTATTCAGCTACATACAGCAGCAGTGGTGCCCACCCTGAGGGGTTTAACAACCAGACCATGAGCTAATGTTGCACAGGAGCAATCCTACCCTAAGTTACCTTAGCTCATGTGTGTGGAGGAGGTGTTAGGGATGACAGGTGTAAGGCTGAGGAGGCCCTTGGCTCAGGATAAATTAAGAAGAGAGGTGATTTGAGTTGTCTGTCCTCTGACAGGGAGTGGTAGTCTGTGACAAGCTCCTGTGGGAGAGAACTTCTCCTTTTCCTATGTAACCTGTAAGGACACAGGGTCTGCTCTGTTGTTTTGACAGATGGGTGAAGCCCTAGACAAGCTTGGGCTGGGCCCAGCAGTTGTTTCACTGTCCAGGCTACATGGAGGTGCTTCACCTCAGCCTTGCAGGGCAAGCAAGAAGAGAGAAATTGCCCTATGGTACTGAAGATTTGCTTCAGCGCTGCTGGGCTTGCCTGCTCCTCTGAGTTCTTGGGCACCTACCCATGCTACCCAGTGCCCTGGCCACACAGCACCTCTGAAGACATCTTTTGCAAGAGCCAGTGTTCCAGTTATCTAAAGGAGGAACCGCACAGACTCTTCAGACTGGGATCTAAAAATCTGTAGTAGCCTAATTCAGAGGCAAATGGTAAGGAAGGGATATAAGGAGACCCTGCTGCCCAGACAGCTTCTGATATTTTTGGAAGTTGCCAAGTACATCTTTGGAAAAAGGGGGAAAAGGCATGAGGTCTTGGTAGGCTTTAGTGAGCTTGTTACCTGCAACATGAATATCTCTGGTTCAGACACAGAACAAGGATGTCAAGTGAAAGCAATTCTGCCACTGCTTTAAGTATAGTGGCATAAAGCCTGATACTGAAATATTGTAGGCTTTGCCTTATTTTACATCCTCTGATGTATGGTATAAATTGTAGAAAATCTGAACCTGGGCAGCTGCTAAATCTACATGTAGTTGACTAGAAACAAGCTGCAGAACCTTTCATGAGCCTAATCATCCTATAGAGACACTGCTATCAAATACCTGCTCCATGTGCATGCTCAGTTTGTTACCTTGTGGTAGTGAGGAAACTCAGATCTGTAATATTTCCAATTACCAAGTAACTGAACTTGTATATCATCCAGCCAGGCCTCACTAAAATGGTTCTTCTCCGCCTGGCCCCAGACAGCCATAAATAAAAGTAAATTGAGACATGTTCCTTGCTTTGGGACATGTCCTTGCAAAGGTGTAGGATGTTAATATTTTTCTCCCTGAACTCCACTTATTGAATTCTTCAGTCTCAACACTTTTATCAGGTTGGGCCAGAGGCAGGGTGGGTAAACAACTGGCCCTGTTGTATTGGCAACACAGAGAAAGCTTGGTAGGGAAAGTCCTGTCCCTTGGCAGTGCTTGGGTCTCACAGGGAGCTGCAGGACCTTCTGCCAGCAGGAATAGGTCCAGCCCTTTCCCCTGACCTCTAGGAAGCAGAGCTATATAGTACTGTGGGAAGGACAGGCCAGTGGCTCCAAATTACTCAGAGTTGATATACCAAAGACTGTGGCTGAGCAGCTGCTTCTACAGACAGAGAAACCAAACCCCGACATATCTCAGCACTCCAGTAAACAAGAATGGCCCAGGTGCAACACAGGCTATGGGGATCAAGGCAAAGCCTTGGCTCCTTACTGACTGGGATCCCAATGCCTCAGGGAAACTCTCAGCGAGCAGGCCTGTCCCTCAGTCCCTTGTTCAATGTTTGTTTAAAATATCACTTTCCACTGGAGTGGAGAGGGGTATCAGCTGCTCCTAAATCTTCTGGAGATGTCCTAGTACATGCCACATGGTACCAGTGAGGAGCTAGGGCAGTTCAGGATAGTGTTGAAGGGTGAGATGTTTGCTAACAGGATCCCCTCAGTTCAGGGTCAGCAAAATAAATCCTTGCTGCCCTTCCCAGAGCAAATCTCTTCAGCCCAGTTGTGCAGAGAAGCACTACCCCTGTCCCTCCTCCAAAGACCACTTCCTGCCCTCTGATCAATGCCCCATCCTCTGCAAGTCTTTCAAGAACCAGCACAAGAACAGTGAGGGCAGGCTGCAGGCAAGACAGGGAAGTGGTGCATGGGGAGCTATCCAGCAACTCAGCTGGACTAATGAACTAGTCCTGTTAGCTCCCTCTTCAGAAAGCTCACATTGGCAAAATTAGCTCTTGAGGAAGAGGGGGACAGCAATTTCAAGAGTCCTAAGAGACTTTTAAAAGCATAAGTTGTGCTTGAGCATTGAAAGCTGCAGATGTTTTGAGGTTAATTGAAGGATGTTTCAGCTTAATTTAATTTGTTCATTGCCCTACTGACAAATTATGTATCTTTGTGATATGTGTGGGTGCCTTCATGTACTTGATTCTAATTATTGACAAGTAGGTGCAAGCAGTAATAGTTCCCAGCCTTTACCTGGAGGGGAGGAGGGATAACATGTGTTTTTAATTGTCTGGACTTCATTGAGTGTGAGTGGTGGGTGAGAAGATCATGTTATTTTAGGGCTGGGAAAGCAAGCTTCTTAGAGGATTTATCTTGTCAAAGACCTAGGACTCAAACTCCCTCCTGTCTATAAGCTTAATTTCCAACTCATCGGTTCTGTGAAAGAAAACCATAGAGCTGTCATGATGTCAGGTAATTTTGAGTTCAATTGTAATTTTGATCTTTGAGTGTGGGTAAGGGATCTTTCTTTGCCTCTTATATTAATGTGGTGGTTTGACCTGTGCTGGATGCCAGGTGCCCACCAAAGCCACGCTATCCCTCCCCTTCTTGGCTGAACAGGGGAAAGAAAACACAACAAGAAGTTCATGAGTTGAGATATGGGCAGGGAGAGATCATTTACCAGTTACTGTCATGGACAAAACAGTCTCAGCTTGGGGAAATGAGTTGCATTTAATACCAATCAAAATCAAAGTAGGATAATGAGAAATAAAAGAAATCCTAAAAATACCTTCCCCCCACCCCTCCCTCCTTCCCGGGTTTAACTTTACTTCCAATTTTCTACCTCGTCCCTGCCAGCAGTGCAGGAAGATGGGGAGTCATCAGTCAGTTCATCATGTTTCTGCTGCTGCTTCCTCCTTAGGAAGAAGAGTCCACTGCTCCAGCACAGGGTCCCTCCCATGAGACAGTCCTCCATGAACTTTTCCAGTGTGAGACTTTCCCAGAGGCTACAGTTCTTCACAAACTGCTCCAGCATGTGTCTCTTTCCATAGTGTCAGTCCTTCAGCAACAGGCTTCTCTAGTGTAGGTCCCCCATGGGCTCTGAATTCCTACCAGGAAACCTGCTCCATCGTAGGCTCCTCTCACCACAAATCTGTAGGTCCCTCCCAGGAGCCTGCTCCAGCATGGGCTTCCCACAGGGTCACACCCTTCTTTTGGGCAAATGCCTACGGGGTCCTCCACAGGCTGCATGTGGATCACTGTTCCCCCATGGACCTTCATGGGCTGCAGGGGCACAGCTGCCTCACCATGGTCTGCACCACAGGCTGCAGGGGAATCTCCTCCCCCTCCTTCTCCACTGACCTTGGTGTCTGCAGAGTTTTTCCTCTCACACATTCAACTTCTCTCTTCTCTGGCTGCAATGACTTCTGCTCAATAACTTTTCTTTTTATTTCCTTCTTAAATATGTTTTACCTGATGTTTTACTACCATCCCTGATTGGCTCAGCCTTGGCCAGCAGTGGGTCTGTCTTAGAGCTGAATGGCTTTGGCTCTGTTGGACATGGAATAAGCTTCCTGCAGCTTCTCAGAGAAGCCCCCACTGAAACACACTGTGTCAAATGCAGAACCCAATTCAGGTGTTGCAAGCCCCCTATGGACCAGAGCAGCCACGGTGCAGCCCTACAGAAAGTATGTTTTGAAAGCACACATGTGCTCTGACATCCCCAACCTCAGGGTGACCCCAAGGGGTCCTTACAGGGAACAGGAGCTTAGGAAGATTGTAGAAAACAGATATGTATATGGGGGGTTTTGTGGTAGCAGAGGAGAGAGTGGAAGACAACGTGGGCTAGGTCAATGTCTTCAGTTAGAGGCTTTGAAATCATGTTGTGAAAGTTGGGACCAGCCAAGTTCCCTGCTATGAGGAAGGCTTGTCCCTGTCACAGCTCCCTGCTCACTTCTGTGCAGGTGTTTAACCTAGGAAAGATCTGATGTTGTGGTGTGGTACCTCTGATCAGACGTAATCTGTCTGTGTTGTACTTTAGTTTCCAGTTCTGGCTGCTCCTTTCTCCAATCAATTTGATGGCAAGTACAGCAGGTTCTGTTTCTGGAGTGATTTAGTATGAGCAGAGTTTAAAACATCAAAGGTGCTAATGTTAGGCAATTACATATTCTTCATACAAAACTATACTTTTGGGCAGTGTTCCTGAATTTAGATAATTTCTTAAGAAGAATTTTGACACTTCACAATGTACTGTGTGAGCCTAGCATGTTGCAGAATACTCATTCCAGCCACAGGACACTATGGTGATAAGGAATATTAAGAATTCTTTAAAAAATAAATCCTTAATTAATAAAAAAAAAACACGTCATAAGATTAAGAATTTAAGTGCTGGAAGGAGATCAGATCTTATCCTTTGTTGTATTACCTACACAGCGTATTGCTGTACCAATCTTCCAGTTTCTCTTACAGGATGGAAAATGCTTTGCAAACTGGAAGGGTTATGGAAGTGGAAATACTGGGGTTTCTAATGTAACTCAGTAACAGGAACAAATAATGAAGGAAAAGCAGAAATGAATGCTGTTAAATTTGTGCCTAAGAGTCAGCGAGGCTTAACATCTTCCTCAAATTTCCTGCAACTCTATGAAATAGTTGAAGATGAAAAACAAGATTTTCAGCCAGGGTCCAAATGCCCTGTCACATTGTGATAGTTAAAATGGGTAAATAGAGTTTTATTAAATATGAAAGTGCAACCTAGCAGGAAACAGGAATACCCTGAAAGCTGGACTGAAGGTCCTGACAAAGGAATTGCTAATTCCTTATTTTAATTGTATTGTTTTTGTTCCCCACGGTAAAATGTACATGTAGGTTTCTCAAGCTATCAGAATACGGCTGTGTGAAGCCCCAGATGAACACACTGAAGACGACAACACTGGAGATTACGAACTTGTGTGTCTCAGCCGTGGTTCTTCCTGGGTCATAGAACCGTAGTATGATTTGGGTTGGAATGGGCCTTAAAGATCATCTATTTTCAAATCCCTTCCCATGGGCTGGGATGCCACCCACTGTATTAGGTTGCTCAAAGCCCTGTCCAGCCTGGCCTTGAACACTTCCAGTGGTCAAGTATCCACAACTTCTCTGGGCAACCTGTTGCAGTGCCTCACAACCCTCTAAGTAAGGAATTTCTTTCTCATATCTAATAGCTAATCTAAACCCACCCTCTCTCAGTTTAAATCTGTTACCCTTTGTCCTATCACTGTGCTCCCTGATAAAGAGTCTCTCTCCATCTTTCCTGTGGGCCCCCTTTAGGAAGTGGAAGGCTGCTATCGTGTCTCCCCTGAGTTAAACAACTTCAACTTTCTCAGTCTTCACAGGAGAGGTGGTCAAGCCCTCATCTTTGTGGCCTCCTCTGTACCCACTCAAGCAGGTCCATGGATTTGTTACGCTGGGGCCTCCAGAATTGCATGCAGCACTCCAGGTGGGTTTTCATGAGAGCAGAGTAGAAGGGAAGGATCACCTCCCTTGACCTGCTGGCCATACTGCTTTTGATGTGGCCAGGATGCAATTGCCTTTCTGCATTGCTAGCACACTTTGTTGGCTTATGGCCACTCTTTTATCCATCAGTCCCCCAATCCTTCTCTGCAGGGCTTATCTTAGCCCACTCATTGCCCGCCCTGTATCCATGTTTGGGACTGTCCCAACCCAGGTGCAGAACCATGCACTTTCTTTTGTTGAACTTCAAGAAATTTATATGGGCCCGCCTCTCGAGCCTGTCAGGTTCACTGTGAATGGCATCCCTTCTCGCCAGCGTGCCAACAGCAAGATACAACATGGTGTCTTCTGCAAACTTGCTGAGAGTGCACTCAGTCCCACACCCCATGTTTCTGAAAAAGGTATTATATAATACTGACCTCAGTACAAATCCCTGAGGAACGTCACTCAACACTGGTCTCCGCTGGACATTGAATCAATGACTGCAACTTTTTGAGGTTGACCATCCAGCCACTTCCTTAACTGTCGAGTTGTCCACCTGTCAAATCCATGTCTATCTGGCAATTTAGGGAAAAATTTTTGACTGAGGTTTCTGTGAAAATCAACAATCAACAGTGTCATGTTCTATTTCCATGCTTCTTCTGTCTGTTCCTTTGTAGAAGAATTTAAATCCAGGGTGCAGGATCACCACATTAGCCATGGGTATATGTCTTTTGTGGAGTGTATGTCCTCTCAATAGGCAACCCAAGCTAAACTGGTTTGAGAGGGTGTTTGGTAAGCTCTCTACTGCTACATCTCTGGGTTTTTTCCATTTTTTAAATATGCCTCTGGAAGCTAAGTATGATGCAGCAGTTCTTGTTTTTGTGTCATGTCTGCACAGCTGTCATTTTGAGTCTGCTTGGCAGGGTGACGAGATTGATAGCAAGGAGAGGTGTGAGTGGGTACTTCACCACTTTCCCAACTTGAATAAATGTACTGATTGTGCTGTAACTGACACACTGGGAGAAGGACTGCTGAATCAGGTACTATGGGGTACCCGTGCCAGGATGTTGCTGGAAGCAAGCCTTGTATTTTCCAGCAGTGGTCCACAGGAGCTATGAGGTTTAATTGGCTAATGTTAATTAGCATAGCTCCCCAGCTTTAGCTGTACTATGGTTTCCTAAAGAAATAAAGCTTGCATGATCATTGTGTCTGTCTGGGTCTTTCTTTCTCTCCCATTAATTCCTGACCCTGGTTGACAAACTTGGTCAATCTAATGAATGAGCAGAGTTCCCAGAGTTAATGAATTTCCTACACATACTGAGAAAAATGTTGCCAAAGAAAGAATCCTGACTGACTCAGAAGTTTAGTGCATCGGCTGGCAGTTGACCCAAATAAGCATCAAGTCGAGCTGCAGGCTGTGCCCTCTTCAACTGAAAGGGGAGATCAGCAGTGAAAGTCTTGTGAGACACAGAGAGAATTTGTGAGTATTGCAGTGGGAAAAAGTAGAAAAGCAAAAGTTACCCTGGAATAAGTTCCACTACTTAGCAAAGGGGCTTGTTAAGGAACCAGAAAAGAAAGGAGAATTCCCTATAAAAGTTTGCACCTTTTCTGTTGCTGCATTGTCCAACTACCTTCTAGTTCTATATGAAAGTGTGTAGCCAGCCTCTGTCTTGTGTGACCTGTCCTTTCTTCAAGTATGTCCTTTCCACCTACTGTCTTGAGTCAGCCTGCTGGTTGGGTTCCTGGTGCATGTGGTGAAAACAGCTGATGTTCACATGAGGTGGCCTGGTGAGAGAAAACTGAATGTGTGGTGGCAGCAAGTCCAGCAGCCCAGAAACATCGTTGTGAATCTTCAGTTTGGTGCTTTGCTTTGGTAATTTTTGAAGCTGCCTTGTTCAGGAGCTCTGAGTTGTACATCCAGCTCAAGTGGAGCTTCTCCTTTGCAACTATTATTTTACACCTGGACATATGTC
The DNA here is from genome assembly GCA_013396755.1 of Sclerurus mexicanus. NCBI lineage: Eukaryota > Metazoa > Chordata > Aves > Passeriformes > Furnariidae > Sclerurus > Sclerurus mexicanus. The sequence continues at coordinate 48,666 of VWZF01005528.1, read as the reverse complement.
CTGTGCCACCAGAGATAATATAAACACAATAGAAACTTGGACTTACAGATGAGTGAACCTGTGCTATCAGTTTTCTTGTGGCTGTCCTTGTTATTTCACAGCACATCCAGAGTCTGCTAAAATGAACTTGTGCTGAAGTAGCATACCCTGGAAGAAGGACCTGAAGAGGTGGTCTGGCACCTGTCTAAATTAGTGAAACCCTGTTAGTGCAAAGGTGTGGATGTTGTTTCAGATATGTGAAGATCCTAAAAAATTATGTTTGTGAAAATCCGCCAGGCCCTGTTTATCAGCAGTGAGACAGAGCTTTGATTCACAGGGTTTAAATGGCCACAGGGTCACTACAAGCTCCAGAGAAGACAGACACAGTGCAAACCCCTCTGGGGCAAACATGACAGCTGCTTGGTGCATGGAGTCTTGGCACAGTCATCTTTGCTGTCCCCAATAAATATATGCATGTATGTGTCTGAGAAGGATGTTGGGAAGCTGCCCAGCGCTGAACTTGGCCTGGTGACCCAACACAGGCAAGATGGCAGAGGGAACTTCCCCAGCTGTGAGTGATCAGGTTCTCAGTACTTCAACCTGGGCAGAGCTGAAAGGGACCCTGAAGGCATCAATAGACTCAGGAGAGTAACCCTTCTTCTGGGTGTTCTCTCCCAGCAGGAGAGATCCTGTTGGGAATAGACTGAGGGGCATAAGAAACATGATGTGCCTGGGTGACCATATGGAATGAAAAGTCACAGAGCAAGTGGGAGGGTTGTGGCTGGAAGTGCAAAATTATGCATGAGGATTGGTGGTAAATCTGCTTCATGCTGCTCAAACCTTGGTCACTTCTGTTGCTTTGTTTTTGTGGAATGCAGCAGGGATTTTGCCAACCTTTGGGCACAGTAGAGTAGAAGGATGACTCACACCTAAAGCATGACCAGGTTTTGAACTAAAAATTTAATCCCCAGATGGACATTTGGATGGTTTTTTAAAACATATCTGTTTCAAAACCATCTTTGAAGGAAGACTTGTTGAGAGATACTGCAAGCTCCTCTGTGACTATTAATATTGATTGTAACTGCCTGGGTCTCACCTACCACTTCTGCTGTGAGTGAACTGACCCAATGTGGAGACTGACTCAGGGGATGATGCCATTACATCTTTAGTTGGTGCAAGTGCTGGGCACCACCATACCTGGTTGTCATTCCTGCACTAACCCAGCTCCTTACTACACTGGGGTGTCTCATTCAGAGATGCTCTTTTGTGAGAGTCTGTCAATCTTCCAAGTAAGGAGATGAGGGAGAGAAAAGATTTATCTCTCCTGCTTCAAAAAGACCTACGACTAAATCTCCCAAGACACCTTTTAGGAACTTCAGTCTTGGCCCCTCATCTCAGAGTATATAGAGGGTTCAGATTTGGTGATGTACTAGGTGTTTCATGAAGAAATATCAAGAGTTGAGTAAGTCATTCTGACAAAACACTGTCAAAATTTGGTTATTTTATGTTTATGTATTTACGGAGAAAATGCAGAGAAATTACAATGTTTTAAGTTAGTAGGCAAGACTAACAATAAATTTGTGCAAATTTGGTTGGATGCTGAACAGGCATCTTCTGTACTGAGGAACTTTTGCAGATCCTCCAAGCTCCTTCAGCTCTTGATATCTATAAATTATCACAATAATTACAATGGCTTCCTTCTGGCAAGTTATTTGTTTTAGCACAGGCACCGTTGAGAGATGGCCTGTAGTTGGTTATAGAAAAGGACAAACTTGATGGTCTCCCTGTTTGTTCTGGAAGGAAATCCTACAAACAAATATGACTTTTTCTTCAAGATTTGTCTGCAAGTAGAAGAACTTTTAGCATTAGTTAGCATTAGTCTCTTCTCTTTTAGTATTTTCATGAAAGAGTCATCTCTGCTTCTATGAACAATATTAAAATAGGCCTGTTAGCCTCTACTGTGAATAGTCATCTTTTAAAATTGAACCTAAAGAATACTGAAATCTTCAGGTCCGCTTCCTTGGGAAACAAAAGAAACAAATAAAGAGCCATGGCCATACTGATCAATGGAAGTATTCAACTGCAAATTTCAACATTCAGCTGTTGTTCTGTTTTCTGCCAAAGGAATTTTTATTGTGTGAGTGTGCATAATGCAGCGCTGCTGTACATCTTGGAGGCACAACATTTTGCAGAAGGGAACAAGCAAAGCAAAATAATAGAGCACACCTTTCTGCAATGAGAACCACAGGTAGTGAGGCCCATTGAAATTTCAGTTATGATGGGAACTGCTGAGGAATATATATGATATGGGACATACTGGAAATTACTGGAAAATTTAAAAAAATATTCATTTGTGATGAAGTGTGAACAGGTACATGCTGAAGTCTGTTTGAAAATCTACATCTCATACTGGATGTTTTCAAATCTCACACTGATAATCTCTGTCTCATTATAGCAGGTGAGGCCTTCAAAAGACCTCCAGAATTAGGTAACAAACCAGTCCTGAAAGTCATAGCCAACATACCCAGTCAGCTCAGACCTTCTCTGCAAGGGTAACGTAGCCCTTCCTCTCAAAGAGCCCTACTCAAACTATTATTCCAGCCAGGCAACACTTCATATATTTGAAAAAAAATTGCCACAGGTACTAACCTACTTACCCACAGCTGGGGATGTGTGCACAAAAATGAGGGGTGCTGAGTGGTTGCTTTGCTGCTTGTCCTTTGTCTCAGATACCTTCTTTAACTTCCCAGGAATGCATAGGATGCTACCTCTCAGGTTATCACTTCCAGGTCTAGAATAAACCTATCTGGTTTCCATCTTGGAAACTGGCCATCCTTGGGGTCTTGGGCATGCACCCTTCTACAGGAACAACACTTTCCCAGTGGAGCTGGAGATGAGTCCTCTTTGATGATCTTAATATGTCTGAGCTGTCCGTCTGAGTCCTGGGGGGTTGCAGGGATGACTGGCACTGCTTGTTTGGCATCTGTTACCCAGGTACCCAGTCTGAAACTCAAATTCCAAAGCACTCACACTCCCAGCACAGGTGCTTTTGCTTTGGGGGATTAAGTGAAATGTCATTTCTAGAAATTGAGGGGAGGAGAGTGTTAAATGTCTCTCTAAGACATCAATCGCTTGAGGACTGTTGTTATCAGAGTAGTGGGTGTAGTATATGAGTATCGACTGGGGCTCCTAAGATGCTTTTGTACTCAGCTAGTCATCACTCTATGATTGCTCTTAAGACTATTTTTGCATAAGGCACATAATGCTCAGGCTGATTTTTAAACAAAATAGCTCTGAATGATTGTGGCACTTGTGCCCGAGCAATGTAGCCTATTTTGGAAGTTGTAATTGTTGCCTCCCTTCTCTTTCTTTCCTGGAGTGGGCTGGGAAAGGAGGGCATGCTGGTTTAGGCAAGACACATTTTTCCTGCATGAGCTTCTCAGTCTGGATGATTTCCTAGTGACTCTCCTTCAGCTCAAAGTTGTTAGGATAACTAAATTTACATTGGTGAATCAGAGCAATGAACTCAAGCTGACTCCTTCAACCAGTCTGCACCTTTGATAGGGAGAATTACATTCCAGCTGCCTTGTGCAGTGCTTACAAGTGAGGTAATGTTCTCAAAATAGGGATATGGAATTAAATAAAAAACCAAGGAGCTGAACAAGGCTGTTTTTCAAAAGACTGTGTTGTCAGTGGTGCAGGAAGCTTTCTTGTTTCATGCAGTGCCAATGCAGCAGTAAGGTTTTCTCCTTATTATGCTCAGTGGGTTGCCTGTACTGTTATCCATTGTTTACTAATTCTGTTGGGTTATCTTGCTCCCTAGTTCATCTATTGGAGGTTCATATATTGGAATGCTTGGAAAAGAAGCTAACATCTCCCTAAATGTTCATACAGCCATTGCTAGCCCAGATGGCACCTCTTGCTATTGAAAAAATGAATGTTATTTTGAAGACTAACTGTTGTGAAGGAGGGAGAAATCCCAAGGCCTCTGACAATCTGCTTGTAGCAGGGAAGTACCTTGCTATTGTCTGCGCACATCCCATGTCCTGCCCTCTACTCAGGTGTGTCCCGTCTACCTCAATCCTTGCTCTTTGTGTGAGGTACCCTTAGAACTCTTCTTGGTTTCCTCATCTGCTTCCCTGCTCTTATTCTGTTCTCTCATCACTGCTCTGGTATCTAGTATGGAGAATATTTCTGTTTCTTCTTTCCTTTGTCTTTCAAATGCTTCTCTTTTACTCTCCCTCTTACACCTCTGCCCATGAGTCTGTTGTAGAAGACCCACCTAGAACTCTGTACACCTCTCTCTAGCTGTCCATCTTTGCTTTCAGTCTGTTCCCCAGTTTCTCTTACATGCTTTCAATCTTTTGACCCTTATGTCACATTCTCATTCTTTCCCATTTAAAACACACATACTTCAACTGGATCTTTCATGAGGCTCCTCCACAAGCATCTCAAGGTTGCTTCAGTGAATTCCATCATACTGCTCTAGTGAAGATCTCAATCACAACAGCTACAGAAGAAAAATTGACTTTGTTCTGTGGCTCTTTTGCTTTCTTCTGTTGAAGAAGAAATTAACCGCTTGTAGGAGTCTGTGTATTTTGCTACATGCCAGGTATTAAGGGAGTATTTAGTGACTGTTGAGAGACTTGAGGTTCAGAAATTTCTCTGGGGCTATGTGGGTCGTCTGAATCATGCGAATATGAATCAAAATGCTGTCTGCAGGCTGGTTTAACCCTAGGCATTGCAAAGACATACATGTGAACCCAAAGAAGATAAGAGTAGGGTGTAGTTACAACATATTATATAATATACCATATTAGCAGATAATAAATACATTTCAGAGAACTGGGATGTATCGTATTTGAAAGTCCATCAGCTGACGGTAGCTGATGACCATCTATAGGATAGCTATATCAGCTCTAGTAGAGTTTGATTGGCAAGACTTTGCTGCTTCTTAGGTTCCCCAAATGGAAAGAAACTTACAAGACTCCCCCACAGTCTCACAGGCTCCATCTTTAAATTCTCTGGATTTGGAACTGCTTCTCTGAACTGATTAGTGCTTAGCACTGTGGAGCTTTGGATTCGCTCTTGCCTGGTTAAATTCAGCTCCTAAGTCTTTGCCACCCAGTTCTTCGCTGAGACCTCTCTCATTCTTCCTCAGTTAGATACAACTCTTCTCTCTTCCTCATGGATGTTTTAGCAATGCAAATAACCTGTGTTGTCACGGGCTGCAGAGTACAAAACCTTTTACAGAAACCACATCAAGCAAACTAGTGGTCATTGTAAATTAGGGTCATTACACAGTTCATGGCTGGAGAGACCAGCTGAACACCTCTTGGCACATTCTGTGCAAAACTTTTAAGCTACCTAAAATAATGGGCAGCTGCAGAATGATGTGAAGACACGGTTTTATCACCCTGTTGATGTGTCAGTTCTGGTATTAACTAGGACAGTGTGATGCAGTATTTTGCCACCTCCTGCTGCTGTTACTTATCTTTACTATGAAAGCTCAGAATTCTCCTTTGAAAACTACTGCAGCTCACCACCTTGATTATCTTTATTCTGCTGTCTGGAATTATAGCCCTCTCAAGAGAAACTGCATATAAGGGGGGAATTGAAACAAGTGCATCTACAGAGTTTGATTTTAGTTATTGATTTTTTGCAGTTTCTTTTAACCCAGAAATGGATATGTCAAAAAGGAAAAAAAAAAACAGATAAACAAAAAAAACCAGAACTTCAGATCTGCTTAGAGGAAAGAAGAAACATTTTCATTTCAGATCCATATTGGGTTTTACTTTGGTACCAAAAGAAAGAATAGCTTTAGAAGAGTGTGTTGGTGTTGGGGATGGGGTTGGTATTTTTGTTTGGTTTTTTTTAATTTTTCTTGTTCCTGAATTAAAAGGACAACATGCATAGATAAATATGTATTATAAATATGTAAACTATCAAGTCTATACTTGTCCTTCTAAGATAAGATCACCTGTCTAGTGAGTGAAGGGAAGGTGGTGAATGCAGTTTTTCTAGATTTTAGTAAGGTTTTTGTTACTGTCCTTCACAAGATCCTTCTGGACAAGTTGTCCAGCTGTGGGATGAGGAGGTACATGGTGCACTGAGTGACGAACTGGCTGAGGAGCAGGGCTCAAAGGATTGTAGTCAATGGGGCTACATCTCGCTGGTGATCAGTCACCAGTGGTGTTTCTCAGGACTTAATTCTAGTACCCCTTCTGGTCAATATATAAACAATCTGTATGCAGAAGCTGAATGCACCATTAGCAAGTTTGCTCATAATACCAGCTAGGAGATGCTGTTGACTCTCATCTGCAAGATGCCTTGCAGAGGGATCTAGACAGATTGGAGCATTAGGAAAACATCAGTGGCATGAAATTTAACAAGGGCAAATCTTGGATTCTACATCTGGGATGGAGTAACACTGGACACAAGTAAAAATTAGTAGAGAGGTTGCTGAAGAGCAGCCCTGCAGAAAGAATCTGGGTGGGCAAACCCCATCCTGGGATGCACCAAACACAGTGAAACCAGGCTGCCAGGGCAGGTGGTTACATACAATGCAATGGCTCACCTCTCACTGAGCAATGCCCGGACTATCCCTGAGCAGTGATCAGAGGCTCCCGACCAACCTCCCCCAGTTTATATACTGGGCAAGATGTTCTATGGTATGGAATATCCCTGTGGCTCATTTGGGTCAGCTGTTCCAGCCATGCTCACTCATGGCCTCTTGTACAGCTCCTCTATGGCACAGCATGGGATGCTGAAAAGTCTTTGACCTCCTAAGCACTACTTAGCAACAACCAAAACATCAGTGTGTTATCAACATTATTCTCATCCTAAATTCAAAACCCATCACTGTACCTGCTACTTCTGATTCCAGAACAGTATCCACCCCTTATTCCATACCATTTACATCATGCCAAGTCCCATGCTTTCCACTACTCCATCACCTTTCTTCTTTTTTGGTAGATAGATGTAAAGAAATCATCCCCTTAGTCTCTGGACTATGCTTATAGAAGTCCATTGAGTTAACTTACTCCATGACCTTGTCCTAACACTCTACCAGAAAGGAAAGATGGTGTGTGGTGTTTGGTTGTTACCTGTTGAAGCCAATTCCAATTCCATTACCACTGTTGTCATCCGGTTTAATCAAAGTGCATTTTTCGTTAATTTGGTGATCAAAGGAGAATCAGGTGCAGATCCCCAGATCTGTCATGGTGAAGATGGATGCCACAAGGCACCTAGTGTGGTGATGGGCATATAGCCATCATAGAAGTGATAATATACAGTGGTAGATGGCAATTAACATCATGTAGTTTAATTCAATGGCTATTCTCACCCAAAATGAAATCCACTTGAGGCCCACACTGGACTTCCCCATCCTCCTGGATTACCCACTGTTATAGTTTCAATACTCGTTGGAATTCCTTCCTAAAAGCTTGGAGGCAACACCTTAGTCTGTAAAAGCTGGATAACAAAGGGTGAACTGAATATTCATATCCTGACGCTAATCGCTTGGCTAGGACCTTTTGTTCTGCTATCTCCCCAGGTCGGGAGGGGGAGGGAGAAGGGCTCAGGGAGGGAGGGGAAGTGTCCGGAGAGCTGCTTGTTTTTCCTGCACAGGTCAGCAGCTGCAGCAATCGGCGCGGGGAGCGAAGCAGAGGCACACCGGTGTCCAGAATTACAGGATAGCTGGGACTTTTGCCTTCTCATCCCTGACTCGACTGTTTTTGGTCATCTGTGGATGTTGCGGGAGCTGTCTGGGAGAGGAGAGAGAGCGCCCCGCCTGTGTTCCTGTACTTCAGAGATAGATCTCCTGCTGCTGTTCTAGCCGTCAACATCACTGTCGCCGACCTGGTGACCTACAAGGGAGAGAGAGAGGCCAGTGGCTGAGGCGCAACATCACCTCCTGCTGTCCCTAAATATAACTGCATCCCCTGGGAGAGACAGGTCAGTGGCTGAGGCGCGACATCGACTCCTGCTGTCCTTAGGTACAATTGCAGTCCTTTTTGGGAGTAGCCAAAAGACCTTTTAACTGTTTTACCTTGTCGTTTGGGGAGGGGGAAGATTTTATTACAAGCTGTTGGTGTTTGGGTTTTTTTTCTGGAGATACATATAAATGTATTGTGGTTGAGAACTGTTATCTTTTTTCCATATATATATATATATATATATATTTCCTAATTAAAGTTTTGTTTCTAAATTTAAAGGGAAAGGGATTATTTTTTTCTTGGTCAACACAGATATCTTAGTTCTCCCCTTGAACTAAGACACCCACCAAGTCCACCCAGGTCCTTGAGCAAAATCAATTCCACAGATAGGTTTGCCTTTGCCTGCGGCATGAATAACCCTGTGCTGTTCTCCTCAGCATATTTTAATATGCACTACAGGAACTCCTTCCCTTTCTACAGTACGTAAGATTTTGACTAGGACAAAGCCTGATTGACAGATCCCCTAGTGTTGACTAAGCCAGTCGCCTTTGCTAAATGTGTATCCCAGTGTTTGAAGGTCCCACCACCCACTGTTCTCACTGTAGTCTCTAACTTTCCATTGCATCATTTGATCTTTGAGGAGGCTGGTAGGGAATGTGATACATCCACTCAATGTTGTGTTCTTTGGCCTAAGTCTTTATGAGACTGTGTCGGAAATGAGTCCAATTATTTGAGGTGACATGGGCTCACCAAGCTATAAATAGTTGATAATCCAAATCCACCTGAGCCACATATCCTTTTCCTAAAAATAAATTAAAATCCCTTCTTTTTTTTTTTTTCCTTAAATCTTTCTTAATCCTTTGATTACAGTTAAGCGACTTGATTTTTAAGGGAGTCTTTGTACAACTGGGAATGTGTTCCACTCTAATTTTTTGTTCAGGATTATTGCAATTAACTTTTGGAAATTACTAATAACTAATTAACTATTGCTTGCCCTTCAGATTTTTTTCTTCAAGTTCTTATTCTTAATCTCCTTCCAGTCACCAAATGAGTCAATTATTTCTATCTTCTGATATTTGAAGATCAAAGGCCTAATGTTTTCTTTCAATAGCATTTTTCAAAAGGAAAAAATTGCTTTCCATGGTGGATTGAAGACCAGCTTTTGGAAAGCACATCAGTGAGGAGCAAAACTGCCTGGCTCTTTTTCTTTGCTTTTGCTTCTAGCTGGCTCTTGTTGCCTTTCAGAACTGCCACCCTATGCCCTGAAAGCTTTGTACAGCTCTGTTCCAGGATGGCTTCTTGCCTTGATAGCAACTCTGTGTCCTGGGAAAGCAGCTGAGGCGCAGCAAGAAAGCTGTCTTGGTACGGGAAAGACAAGAGAGTCTTGCATTCTGCATACAGAAGTCTCATCCCACCAGAAACTCTACTTCTATGGTTCTTGACAGAGCCAGACTGCTCTTGGAAATGTATGGCAAAAGAACAGTGAGTTGCAGAAAGTGATTTTCTAATTGAACTTGAGGAGAGGGGGAAAATTTCCCTATTGGGAATAATGCAATGCTGAGACAAGCTGAGAGAAATCCCTGCCCAACTAAACCCTTCTCTGATGTGACATCACCCACTCTTAATATGGTAGGTCTTATGTGTATAAACACTTTTTGTGACAAACAAGGAGGAAATTTGTGTGACAAGGAGCTTCCCAGGTACAGAGAGGAACAAGGAGTAGAAGAGAAAAATAAGAAGTAAACGTGATTTGGTAGTGACAGGTTGTTTAACCATCAATCTTCTCCAGCACGTAGTTATCCATTGAACAGTTTAATACCCTGGCTGCAACAAACAGTAGACTCAGAACAATGAAGCAGCATGGGATGCCTCTATGGATACATTAAAAAATGAGGTTTCAATGGAGAAAAAGCCCGAGCCAAGGTCTACAATGGCTCTGTCTTCTCATGCGAAATTTCCGCAGGGAACCTTTATTGAAGGTGGAGTCTCTCCACCTGCAATTTTTTCTGCTTTTCTTAGTTAAATGTCAAAGTATAAGTTGTGTTTGCTTTGTTTTGCTTTGCTTTGCTTTTCTCTTTGTCTTGTGTGGAAGTACTTTCCTGTGATTTTTTTTTTTCTGTAGGGTAGTAGGAATAATGAAAGTTTCAGATTTTAAAAGGTGTAGGAAAAGACTTGGGGAAGAAATAATGCTTTGCAGGAGAAGGAGAATCATTGGGAGAGTGAAAGTGACTCAGATGGTGTGAGACAGAACAGGGTTTGTGCCTGATGCAAATCCATTGGGATTACAGAGCCACTGTGTGAGAAATAAAAGAAAATGGTTTTATTACAAGCAAGTAGTTCATTAACTCAGGAATTATTTTCTTTAGGTGCACTGTAGAAGTTGTAAGGTATCAGGTCCTGTCTGGAACTGGTGCCAGGGACAATCTGTGGTCAGGGATAGGGAACTATGAAATAGATAAAGATATGGCTGAAACAGGCCCCCACCACGTGGCAAAATTCTTTGTGTGCAGAAGAAAGGGGTCATTCTGACCAGGAGACCGTCTCCCTGCACAGGGGGGCATACCAAAACCAATCAGAAGAAGAGACCCACTCCCCTCATTATGCTAACAAGGTGGGATTCATGGAATACATAAAAAGCATGATTTTTGGGGGGAGGGTGTGCTTTTCGGACCTTCTTGGCTGGGGCACCCAGCACGTGCTGAAATAGAAACTTTCCTTTTTCTACTAAACTTCTTTATCTCACAGATATTTGTATCTTCACTAAATTGAATAAAAGAGATTTTTCTCACAACTGGGTCTGGAGAAACTGGGAACAGGCAAACCCTGCATGAGGAAAGTAAGAAAAGCAAAGACTGTCAAGCAGCAGAGAGACTACCTGGGTGGGTATTAATGTAGGAAATCAGTCCAGGAGACAAACACAGCCCAGGCAGACTATTTGCTTAAAAGGCATTTTGGAAGGAGAGTTTATCCCTCATCTGAGACAGCACCATCCATCATGGGTGCTTGCAAAGATGCAGCTCCTCAACTCCTCCAGCCCAATCCTTGTGGTTGTTCTGCCTCTAGTGAAAGGCTGGACTGGAGATGTCCAGTGACTCTTGAAGCAGTGCTTCTGTGAGTCTTATCTATCAGACTTATCAGAGGAAAGTATTAATGGGATTTTTTTCCTGCCCTTGGGCTGTTAAAGCGAATGAGACTTTCCACTGGTGAAAGAAGGTGAGACATGCCCTAGACAGGAGTGCTAGCAGAAACCACCATCCTTACCTCGAGTGGATGTGGAAACCCCAGTTCTTTACCTAGTCAGCCATGTTAGGCAGAGGTTTTGATTTTCTGGAGCTTCCCCAGGACCTGCTTGTATTCCTTGGGCAGAGCATGGGAGTGAGAGCAAAGCAGGTCTATGTCTGGAGAGTAAGAAAGTAAGGAAAGAAAAAGGAACATGCATTGACATCTCCTTCAGACACCATCCCAAGAATCACTGAACAGAGGGAATTAACTGTGAAACTTGCCTCTACTTCTTGGTCTGGTCTTGCCCATGAGCAAGTGAGCAGTACACCAGAAGTACCATGGAGCAGGTGTTATGTGAGCTGTCTATTTTCACTGCACTGTCTCAGAGGAAAACCCTGCTAAACTCCAGCTGATGGGCATGAATTGTTCCACTCAGGGTTTGCAGGAGTCCCTTGATGATGGGACAGGCTCCCTTCCTAAATGCTTTCACCCTGATGGGTCGTTCCAGTCCCAAGCTTGGGAGTCTGACTGACAGTACCTAGAGTCTTAACATGGCTCTTTTTACTGTGACCATTTCTTCTAACAATCTTATACACTGATATGTTTTGTTGTCCGTCAGAAAGGGAGGACTCTGGGCTCCCAAATGCTGTGAAGTGGAGGATATTCTATGGAAAATTGTGTACAGATGCTTTTTGCTTCACCTGCATTCTTTTCCCACTCACAGCTTCCTTAAAGTCTTGCTCCATCTCCTTTCCTTGTCCTTTTCTGTTTAGACAAGCATCACTTGCACCCTCTCCCATAAGTAACATTTCCATGCGCTGCCATTTTCCCTCTCAGAAGGACAGTTGCTTATCTGGGAGCCCTGGCTTCCCTTTGTTCCCTAATACAGCTGCCTGTCACCATTTGCAATAAGCAGAGGCCTCTTTGGAGGGGGTGGGTATATCTGTTAGATGCAAGTGTGCTGTCATTATTAGAAGCTGTTCTCAAATAGAAAGAGATTTCCTCAGAGAGATGGTTGAAAACATTGCAATATTTCCCAGTATTTTCTTTAATAGCAGTGCATTTAATTTTACAATACTGCCTTGAAATGTGTGGGGTGTGTTCTCTTTCCTCTTTCCTTACACCTCTTTCAGATTTTTTTTTTTTTTCACTCTTCAGGTATTTTGCCATTTTCTTGGCTGTAGCATGTTTGACATTTCTTATATATTCCTATCAGATTTTTGGTTCTGTTTGAGAATGGTTTATCCTGCAGCATACAAATGCTTCGTGTTGGGAAGTCCACAAGAAAGGCACACCTGTGTAATTTAACCCAGGGGCCAGGAGGAGTGTACTACTCAGAGAAGTCTTGCTGGACCAGAAAACACACTCGCTTGTTGCACATGATCCTGCAAAGACTGGCAGTCAAAGCATGAAAGATAGAGGAAGTTGTACACAGGATGGGCAAACAAGATGGCCTAAAATCTGTAAAGGGGGCTTCAAGACTTCCAAATTCCATCCAACCCTGACATATTTGTGGGAGCATTCTCTTTCTGTCTTTGAAGCTGGATGCTCAGATAGCTCTAGTTTTTGTAGTTTCTTTCAATGTAGAATTGGTGAAGCTTTTTATTTTTTTAGTTTAAGAGTCTCTTCCTCAGAATGTGTAAATTGCCAAAAGCAATGTAAGAAAAAGAAGCCATTTTTAATTAAGCCACATATCTCTGCAGACCTTCTTGTTCCACATCCAAACTGTGCCTTCAAAATGCCACCTGCCTGTGTCTACACTCTGTACTGTGTCTTGGGGCAGCAGCTACTGCTGAACTGCTGTCCTTGGGCTGTCCTTGGGCAGGGGTGGGTCCTGATGGTGTACTTTGGAGAGCTTGTTTCAACAGTTGTGTTTCTCCATCCCCACATGTGAGCTTCTTTGTTTTTTTAATAATGAACAAAATATCAAGGACCCACATTGTGGTGATGCCAGTCCTTGACTAGGCTGAGGACATGCTCATGGGTGGATTTACCAGGCAAGCTACCCAGAAAAGCATTGTCACTCTTGTGAAGTGCTTTACAAAACAGGTAAGTCAGGACAACATCTATTATGGAGCAGACACCCAATATTTTATGCAGGTTTTCAACATTTCTACACATCAACGTGTCTTTTATTCACCAAAGCACAACATAAAATATTTTTTAGGGTAGAAAATTCTGTTTAATATATTTCACAATGTATTTGAAGTCCAGCACAGAAGTATTTTCCTCATGCTCAGCTCTGACTAAATCTGCCTTGGTTTCTCAGGAGAAATGCTTGTGAGGAAGGAGAGCACTCCAAGATCTCCTTTGATATACTGATGAAATCATTGCTGTATTTTGTATTCCAGAAGGCATGCCACTGTGCTTTATTTATATTTTTAATGCAAAGTCATTTTTTATGTATCAAAACTGGCAATGAAATTAATATGCAGTATATAAATGTGTTATATAAAAAGAACTCTGGAGCTGCTTTAGAGAAGTGATTAAAATTTAAAAGGCAGTTTGTCAGTAGAAGAAAACAAAATAAACTCATTATTTACCATGGCTACACCACTAACAGAGTGTGGAAATTATTTTATTAATGTTTTTGGTATTTCAGAGGGCTTTTTTAAATTTTTTTTTATTGACAACTACAAAAGATCTGCTTCTTTACTGGAAAGATGATTACTCCGGAAGTTAATAGCACTTTCTGTGGTAAACCTAGTTGCTCTGGCAACTGCTTTCCATCCAGAAGATAATATTCAAGAAATAATTCTCTCCCTCTACTTTTGGGCCAACATACTTGTCAGTCAACTCTGTTTACTCCTCTGGATACTCATGTATTTCCTCTAGTAGGAAATCTGTGCAGAGATGTTTGTCCAACAGGTAACTGGAGCTTTCCAAGAAGGCACAGCAAAGGTTTTGGTTAATATCTTAAAAAAAAGGTACTTGGACTTTTCAATGTCCAGAAGGTACCAATATCATAAGCAGTAGAAAAGGGGAATATCTTTTCCAAAGTCCTGGAGAAAAAGGCACAGGAATGGGGCACAAAACTGCCCACAAGGCATCTAGATCTAAACCTAGACCTGGCACTTTGAAGCCAGACTTTTATATCTCTCACTAATTTTCTTAACAGGCTGAAAGCCAGAGCTTCCCTGTGCAGCTCCTGTAAGGCCATTGGCTGTCAATCCCACTTCCTAAACCCAGGAATTTTGCTGAAACCATTAAGCTCTGTATTTCATAAACTTTTTGAAACTTCTGGGGCTTTATTTACAATTACTTCCCCAGTACAAGTTTAGTTGACCTAAACTTACCCTTATAAATGAACTGGGCAGCCGACCATGACTTGCTCTGGGCTGTTGACCCGATAAAGATCATCTGGCTCTTCAAACAGTAGGGAGAAACTGCACCAGGGGGCTGTGACCACCTGAGATTTTTTTATTATTTTCTTTTTTTAACTGACTTAGCACAAAGGAAATAGGAGTGATTTTCTTCTGACAAAGAAACAGCCTTCAGGTTTTGTTAACTGGATAAAAAGGAAATAAAGTCTTGAGATGTGCTAATTGGTTGTGTTCAGATATCTATTGACTGAGCAATTAGGATGTCATTGCAAGAGAACGCTTGTGTAAAATGTTTGCTGAGATGGACTGTTCTGTCCGAACTGCTGTCTGAATAAGGTAAGTGGAAACATTGAAACAGTTAAACATATTCAGTGCCCTGAAGAGCCCTGCTGTTAAGCGTATGCATGAATGAGATGTATCTCACTTCATTCTGGCTTGCAGCTTTACTTATTGCAGGAGGTTCTGAGTCCAAAAGAGATAACAAGGCCCTGTAATGTAAGAACAGTTCTTTAATATTGCTAATCAAAGCATATTAGTGATGACTTCTGCATTTGCTAATGGTTCTTTGTAATAATTTTAGCAGAGCAAAACCCACAACTGGAGCTAGGTCTTTTCTCTTCAAACTAACCTGACTGTCAGCAAAGGTATCTCATAATTAAATATTACTTTAGTCTATTCTAGTATCTAGGTTTATTTCTTCAAGGCTTGGAAATACTTACATTCCCGTTTAACCTTAGCCTAGGCAACTTTCCCTGATAGGCCTTGAAAGTGCTAATTTTCAGAGGCTGACCTGTACTTTTTCTAAGAGTTTAGATACAAAATTGTAGTAGGGTACAATTGCAGATAGTGCTTCTGAGAAATTTTAAATGGTGCTTTCCTTTTGAAGTCCTGCAGTGAGCTAACAAAATAAAAATATTTAGCCAACTTGATCTAGCACAATGCAGTGAAACAGTGCAATCTGAATGAACAAAGAGGATTCTGACAAAATCTGCTCAGCCCAGCAGCAACTTGGTCATGCCCTGCTGTAACATACAGGAGAATTTGACAAACCTTCTGGGCAATTTCACTTGCTCTCCCTTTTAGAAATCCCTGCCCCTGCTCTGTAATGAGACTATCATTATTCTCCTCTAAGTAATCCACGTTCTTTACCAATGTGTCTTTCATTCATAGGTATGAAATACAGAGGTGCTATGTCACAGCTGAGGAAGTTGGAGTGCAGAGACTTTTTGGGTCTGTGTCCTCAGGTGTCCTTGGTCACCCAGTTCCAGTTCATGCAACTTGTCCAGGGTCACAGATGTACGAGTCCCTCCAAGGCTAGCTTTCAACTGCAAAACTAGGAGATGGCAGAGTTATTTTGGACAGTGATTGAATTCTTTGGTACTGCCTAAAGGCCAACAACTGAAGAACAAGGCCTGACTGTGAGGAAACACTTGGAGGGAGACCTATTTACCCTGACCTGTGACACTGACCATACCAGGAGAGCCATTTGAAACTCTGAGAGACTAAAATATGCTAAATACGGTCTTGTCAGATAGAAATCTCTCTCCAAGCAGGGATTAGCCAGAGAGTGAGCTGCTCTGGGCAAATTAACATTATAGAAATAATAAAGCAAGTTTAAACCTGTTTCTATTCATCTGGCCAGTGCTTTCACACTAATAACGTAAAGGGCAGCACTATTATGTATTAATGGCCTCCTTTCCATTGTTCTACGTAACTGCACTTCATTAAAAGGCAACCTTTCTCCTATCCCTAAATAGTAAACTATAGCAGTAACCATATAAAAGCGCTTCAATATTTTATAGCAGTTACGACTGCCTGCTATCTATAATTAGAGTCAATACTTGGGCTGGAGACAAATTACTTCATTTTCTTAATGTTTCGTACATGGAAAAACAATCAGGCTTTTCCTGTATTTCTAATTGCATTGACTGGCTCCAGATGAGTGTTCTTTTCCAAATTATTACCAGGCCCTGGAAAAAGTGGCACTGAAGTAAAACCTCACAGCTAAATGCCAGTCCTTGTTGCAGGCTGTTTGTGCAAGCCTCTATCCCAAGTCCCGTTTAGTCTAGGGACCCCTAGTTCCAAATCATCAACATTAAACCTTGATTAAACTCTGCCTGGAAAGCAATGAACCTTTACTTTCAAAGAGAGTAATGGGAGCTCTCTGCGACTTGATGAGTGCCAGTTGTGTGTTGTGCCATGCCCTGCACCCCTGTGGTCCTGCTGGGAAAGGGAAAGTGGATGTCTGAGAGCTTGGATGGGAAAGAGCTGGAGAGCAACTTTGCTCAGCTAATGAATTATAGGCAGAAGAGAGGACAGCAAGAAAAGAGCCACAGGTTGCAGGGTTCTCTCTCTTCTACCATGGCTTAACTTGGTGATCCTTGGGAAAGGAGTGTTAGAATTGTGGGAGCTCAGGCAGCAGCCTTGAAGAAAGTGAGTCCAGCTTGCTCACATGCATATAGAGGACCAACAGCTGAGTGCTGCAGGACCCTGCCCTAGGAGTAGAGATGAGAGATCTCACCAAAATCAGATGCCAGCAGTTTTGCTACTGAAGTTTTGGTACTGAGAGGTGAAGAGCATTTTCTGGTTGATACTGCTTGCACAAGGGGAGTTGAAACAAAGGCACTGTGGCCTCTAGCTGTCAAACTTTCTTAGTTCTATCTCCAAAATCCCTATCAGAAATGTAGGTAACAACATTCCCAGGCCCTTTCCAGGCTGTCTGGGCAGATCTACTGCTTGGTTTTCCCAAAGAGATTCCCAGCCTACTAAAAGCAGTGCTTGTTTTATCACAAACCAGATACTTTTGGCTGTATGCTACAGAGAAATTACATCTGCAGACAACTGTCTTCTGCTGATCTTCTCATCTGTCTCCTGAAGGCTAGCAGGTACATGTCTGTGCTTTTGTGCTTAAGTTTGCTTCCAGCTGATGCAGCCCCAGTTTGGGCTGTGGAGTCCATAGTAGTGAGATATGGATATGGGCACTGATAGAGCTGCTGGAAAGATGTGGCATCTTCTGCAGCCTGTGGGCTGCCTGGAAAGGTCCAGGTCTTGGATCATGCACCTGGACATGACAATGCAGAACAGTTTGGCACTTGAACTGTAAAGATATGCTTGCAAATAGATATTGTGCCAAATTCACAAGATTTGCCGTAAAGAATGTCCCCCATTTGTTTGTTCTTTGCTATAATTGCTATATACCTGTGACACTGGTTGTATTGTCAAATGAGTAGAGATGATTTATGCACAGAGGATACTTTAACTGCAAGGATTGCCTAAATACTTACAGCATTGTTGAATCCTTGCTAAAAGTCTAGATTGGTTAACATGCCTGAACACATTTCAGAGCAGAGATTTCCTTATTGCTCACTGACATGAATGGCAAACTTACACACTTTTGCATAACTGCTGCTTGCCGCTATGCACCTGCAGTATAAGCTATCTGGGTATGTTACCACTATGTTGGAATTAAAATACAGCTGATATGAAAGCTTTGATTGTAAGCAAAGAAGAGGTGTTAACCTGAGAAAGAAATTATTTCACTGTCTTGCCAGAAAATACTCACCCCAGTAAAGATTATCATGTATTAGCTGAATGCATATGTGAAAGTTGACCGTGGGCCCCTGAACTGTGTGGTCTATCAGGACTAGGATGCTGAAGGGCTGAGTCTTCCATTGTTGAAGAGCTGTGCTCATTGTCACCAGAGCACCTGCAGATTCATGGTGCACTGGCACCTTTCCATGTAGGCAATGGCTTCTTGGCTGGTCTGATCCCTGCAATTGCTGTGGTTTTGCCCATGAGGCCTTTTACCACCTCCTTTTCTTGCACAGAATGCATGGCAGCACCTCAGCATTATTAAAGAGCAACCCCATCCTGCATACAGCCCCTCCTGATCTCTGCACGCAGCAGGCATGTTAACTTGGTACTGGAGGTGGGCGCTTGGCTGTGGCTGGGCTGAGGACCAATCGTTGGAGCTGCTCCAGAGCTGGCCCCTGAATCCTCTCCATATGCTGCTCCATGTCCTCCTTTTCAAAAAGCACAATGTAAATATATATTTATTTTGAGGGTGAGAAAAAAAAACCCTAACTCTTTACAACTGATCTTACAATCTCTTCCTGGTATCTGTGATACTCACTGAACATTTCACCCCATAGTGTTTACACATCGGCGGCACTGTGCCAACCACTAAAGCTGGGGCAGGAAGCAATGCCAGTGCAAGAGCCATGTCAAAGTCACTTTGATTTGCAGAAGAGTCTAAATTTCATCATGAAAGTCTTCCTACTCCCCACCTCCTCATTACATTTACTGAGCCAAGGAATCAGTTATTTGAAAAACTCTGAGTTTCTTCTGTGGTTTGATTTGCTGTTGCTTTAAGGTTCCTTTTTTCTTTCCTTACTTCACATAAAATGCCAAGCAAAAGTAAATTTTATGCCCATCTAAGAATATGTTTATGACCCCTTTGCAGAGAAAAAGCCACACCTCTGGGTAAAATCAGCCCTTCTTCAAAATCATTAGAAAAATTTGAGAAGAACGTTCAAGTATATTACTTTGAAATAGAGAAAACCTAGAAATTTCTTTCAGTTACTTGAGGAGAAAAACACTTTGAGCAAGTTTCCTTTAATATTTTTTTCTTGTACTTGGAAAAGTTTTATATACAAATGTGAAAATTAATTAGGATGCAGAATGTAGGATCTTGTTTATGTGAACATATTTGTTGAGAGTTTATGAGGGCTGAATATTGCAGTAATTGATGTGTGCTTGTATTTCAGTTTCTCATGGATGCCATCTGGTCCATTTAAGTTGCTCTGTTGTTTTATATCTTGTGTTGTGCTGGTTTATTTTTCTTTCTTATGATTTTGTGCTTACTGTTGTTGGGAGGGGGAGGGAGTGGGAGAGAAGGAAGTGTGGACAAGTTGGAGGAAAGATGAAATATCAGTGAAAGCATGAGCGCATGATCAGTTTTGATTAATTAATTTTGTGTACGTGCTTTACATTAGGGACTGGCAGCATGTGACTAGAAGGATGGATACATCTCATCCAGACTTTTGAACAGCAGTCAGCTAATGTTAGGAATGACAGAGAACATCTGCTGAGCTGTTAGTGAAAAATATGCATCTTTTTATCCCCTGCAAAAACGGACCACATTTTCATAGCTGCAAATAACATGTGTGGTGTGGGAATTTAATTCTTTCTGAAAAAGCCATATCTGGACAATGCAACTACTCTGCTGAGTGTGCTGCCTGCTCATGCTTACCATCCTTCAGCAAGCTATCTATTTGTGGGTAGTGACGTTTGTTTCTTTTGTCTCATGTTCTGGTGTAAAGGAGGAGTAACATGGGACCTAAATCAAAGGGCTCCAGAGCTTCTATGCCCAAGGTATTGTCTTTCCAGGCTGGGGGCTTTGTCCCCTTCCTGCTAGTAAGGAATTCTTTGTTAATGAGACAGACCTCATTTAGTCCATCAGCAACGTGGCTGCCCATGGCCAGCTCTGCCTTTGTATGTGGTGATCTGGATCCTGTTTTCATGCCACTGCTTTGCTGACTGTCCACCATCCTGTCCCTGCCTCCAGCCCAGGACTGTGCTGTCAGAGTGGGTTTCATCTCTCTGACTACAGATTTTCCCCTCTAGCTCTCAGGTCCTCACCAGTGAGTGTCAACCTTGCTTTTGGGCCATCTGTTCTCGTCTCACTCCAAATGGGCAGCAGCAGATCTATTGCAAAACTGGACTCTGTTCCAAAGGAAAACACTTCTCTGCCCATGATGGCCTCAGGGACAGCTGTCCAGTATAGGGACAGCCAGGACTAATCCAGAACTGCCTATGTGCTAAACAGGCAGCCACTACACATCTGCTGGTCTGTTGACTGGCTGCCACCTCCAAGGGAGTGCTCCAGGTGATTATGACATGCCTTTCTCTCCATGAAGACTTTGTCAAGTGTTTATCTCTGCAATCTGGCCAATGATTTTTTTACTATACACAGAGAAGATTAATTTTGTTGCAACTGTTTCTGCCATATTGGGCTGATAAGAGCTAAAGGACTCTGAGTGATAAGAGGATGCTGAAATGACTGCACTTATATTGTCAGGTGAAGACGAGCATTTTACACAAGGTATAAATAGTTGTAGGTTGCTCACCTGATCATATTAAATGACCCTTTTCCCTATACCTTTATATTTAAGGTGCAAAATACTTTGGAAAAAGTATTTTCTTTTCAAATGAGAAGGAAAAGGTTTCTCAATCAAGGCATTAAGATGTCAATAGCAGGCTTGTACATAACATAGCAAAATCCTGCATTTTTAGAGAGCTGTATATTGCTTTGAAGTGATTGAAATTATTTGGTAGAGTTTAAAATCTATCTCCTTTTTTTATGACATTTCTTAGATATTAGAGCCCTTTTACTGCCACACATTTGTACAATAAGAGAAGTTCAGACTAGAAATGGGCAAAGCTTTGATAGATAAACTCAGATGGAAAATGTATAATTTCTATTCTTAGCAGAGCTGGTTGGGAATAGCTCAGCCTTCCTGAGAGGAGTACAAACTGCAGTTGATTTTAAAAAGCAGTATTTGCCACATGATATTCCTGTTTTGAAAAAAAAAAAAATTAGTAGAACATTAGGATAAAGCAATATTAACAACATTATTTTCTCTGGGCTGGGCTCACTCACCTAACAGTATCTCCCATGATGTCTTGTCTCAGGTTAGAAGGATGTGATATAGCCTGGACAAACTCTTGGACTTGGGACAAAACTGTTTTTTAAAACATTGGAGTGATGTCAAAAGTAGAGTTTCTTTTTTTGGTTTGATTTGGTTTTTCATCCCGAGACAGAAGATCTGGAGGAAATTACTGAAGAGAGAAACAACACTTTCCTCCCATAATTGATGCTGAGTCATTTCTCTGTTGGAAGATGAGGCAGAAACTCAATTATGGCAGAAGACAGACATTGATGTAGTTTATCTGGCAGCACAATTTTTATGTTTGGAAACCCAAGGTCCAAGTCCAGATTGGACTGGAAACTGGATTTAAAATCAGGCCTTCCCATCCAGGTGTTCTCAGTGTCTCAGTAGCCAGTTACAAGATTCGTGTGGTAATTTACCAGTGTTCTGCTATGGGTGAAACACATCTCTTTTCTCTGCTCATTCTTGGCAGGTTGGTTGGCTTCAAAGTGTCCTGCCAAATGTAGGAATTGTGGTCTCTGCTTAGCTGCCCCGACAGTACTACTCTGGCATAGAAGGGAGCTTAATAACTTGGACAGTGCTCTCTTTTATGTTAACTCGTCCTTGTGTCAGCTGTAAAGGCTATGCAATCAGCTCTGTTGTGTGCTACAGCAGGACTTAGAATCATCTGGTACCCCCCTCCAGTATGGCCTTCAAAGGTGTTCTGGTGAACCAGTCCTCAGTACTGTGGTACTTCCCAAAGTGCCTGGACAGGATGAAACTTTCTTCTGTTGAACCAGTCCTTTCGTATGAAAGACTGCACTGGCTATATATCCAGGCTTACCTGTTGGTCTTATCTTTCTTTTCTTGTACCAGGAGAGTCCCATGGGTTGTCTTCCTTGTCTCTATCACCCTGGGCTCAGCAGGGTCTTGGCTGTAGCTTCTTAACCCTTCCATAGTATTAAATGTAAACAAGAAAATAAAGCATTGCTCTTCTCTCAGGTGTGTAATCCCCCCTAACAACTTAGGGAAAGACTTTGTGATTTTTTCTTGCATTTAATAAATAAATATATTGACATGAGTATTTTGGCCAGAGAGCTTTGCCACAACGTCTTGTCCTGCACTTAGTCCTGCCTGTTAAAGGAGAGGCTGGTCTCCATCAAACAGCTTTCTGAAATATTTCTCCTAGTCCTTGAAAAAAAAAGGAGATCAAAAATCAAATATATTGATCAATGCCCAGGGTTTTAGGAAAAACCTTGCATGAGAATTTTTATTGGGTTTCAACAATGATTTCTCTGCTCAGCTTTTGCCAAATGCTCAAGCTCTTTGTTTAGTTGGCTTATATTGACAAATAAAAAGTGTAATTGCTTTGTTGAATTGAAACTCTGATGTCTTTAATCTTTCATACAGTGGTAATTTTCTCTATTCCTGACTCTCAGGGTACCTGGAACATGCAGGTGATGATTGCTATACCTTGTCCAAAATGCTTTTCTGGTGGAGGTGTCTCCATAACAGGGTGGTCTGCTGGGAATAAATTCACAAAAGTTCCTATGACAGAGGGCTGGGGCACAAAGATCATGAATCAATGCTCTTGACACTGAAACAACAATAAAGGTCAATTTATTTGGAGTCTTTGCACCCTCATCATGCCTTTATCCTGAATGTGACTGCCCTCTGGGATGTAGGATAATTGCATAATGCATAGGTTACTCTTTAACAGCAACTTTGAAAAGATAGAGCATGGGTTTGGGGGGGGAAAAAGTACTTTGCAGTAATTCTTAAAGAGCTCAGCCTAGTTTTTGAGAAGATCAAAGGGTAGCTTGGTCACAGAGTATAAGCCTGGTTTCTAGCAAGGAGGACCAGCACCAGTGTGAGTTCCTAGTGGGCATAGTAAATTCTCCTTTTGTGACTGCATCCAAGTTCAGATTCAAGGCTCTTTGGAGAAGATGCTTTAGGTAGATCTGAATGGCTGAGCTATACCTTAAAATGACAAACCTAAGCACCATAGCTGGTGCTATGCAAAGGTCAGGAGTAAAATGACATCTCTTTCCTCGGAGGAGACACTCAGAAAGAATCACCTCCCATCCCTGGCACAGCATTTTTTTGTCAAGGTACCCAGCCTCTCTGCACAAAGTCACCCCTCCTTTGCATCATGGCAGTCTGCTGAGGCTCCTTGTGGCCAGAGAGAGTCTGTTGTGCTCTAGGTTGCAGTAAAACACCCTCATTCTTTGCCCATGGTGCCACAAAAACAGACCTCCAAAAAGCTGTATTTGAGTTTTGTCAGCTTTAGAGCATTCACCTCTTTCTCAACTGTTTATCACTCTCCCAACCAGGAAGTGAAGATTGCACTGGATTAAAGGAGTGCACTGCTTTTCAAACAAATCATTGAAACACACTAATTTTTAACTTTTTCTATTTAGATGAGTTAGTAAAGGAAGTAGGGAAAATGCATATCTTTCAGTGTGATGTCAATCCCATCCTTGGAGTGGGGGAAAGGTGGTATGTGATGTCTGGAAAACCGCTCTCATCCTATGCCCTGTTGACAACAACTCCCTCTACACAGGAGGCCTCAAGAGTGGGAGGAAATGGCAATTCTTCTAATTGAAAGCATTTCCTCATTCCAAGAACAGATTGCAAGCATTCTGGTAACACCTGTCATAGCCAAATAAAACACACTGGAGTAACACAGCCATTGCTGAACCACATGCCATGTTCCAGCTTTCAGAAAGCAGCCACTGCCCAAAGCAAAGAAACTCTCTGTGTCCTGCAGACTTTGCTTTCTGAAGGTGCTGGCATAGCCAAAAGAACGTGCCAGACACAGGGGCTCCTAGGATTCAAATGGCCCTGGATGGAGAAGCTCATTTTGCTCAGCACTTGTAAAGGGCCAGCTGGAAACTGCCTCTATAAACATGCTGCCTCCTGATTCTGTCTGCCCTGGAACTAGGAGAGCTCACACCTTTACTTTGAGAGATGGTTTTAAAGTCTTTATATTTCTTAAAGTCTACCTTCACCACTTATAAAATTTTGAAGGAACTATTAATCTAGAAAACTTCACCACTTAAAAATCTTTTGTCTTGTAGCTATTGGAAATGCTGACATGGTTATACTGCAACTGGCTAATTTTTTCCATTGTTTTTGAGAGAAATTATGAGCTAATTAAGTAATCTCCCGTTTGGTCACGACACTACTGGTTTGCAGCGTGAATCTCTTTCTGATACATGGGATATGTTATTTCTAGTGAAATATGTTCAACTCAGAGTATATTTTTTCATCAGATAGACCTTCAAATTAGTAAAATAATTGGACAGGTGTGCTCAGTTTTTGACAGTGAAACCTCCCAATCTGAGTCATCAAGAACAGAGATGCCACAGGAAGACACTTAAGACTCCTTGTGTTCGTTTCTTGTAACAATGATCTGTGGTAGTTTTTGAGCTTTTCTTCAATGGTTTTGTCTTCTATTTTTCTCCTGTCTCTCCCTCAATACAGCTTTTTAATAGTCTTGGTGCCTTTAAAGAATTTCTTCATTTCTTCGAATGTTTTTTCAAAGAAGACCTAGGAAGACTTACAGAAATACTGTATTTTCTCTTTCAAACGTCTTAATTCTTCCCATAGAGAAGACGTTCTCCAAAGATCTCTTCTGTTCATTAAAAAAACTCAAAATTTTTCTTTCCCAGCTATTAGACTACTTGTTCATTGGGCTATTTTGTGAAAAATAAAGGAGGAATTCACGTGGATACATTTATGTGCATCCTAAACTCTAGGAGATTTATTTGTTTAGGATTTTCTCACTTTTATCCTTTTTAAGGCACAGTTACTTCTAGCTTCTTTGAGTCTTGTTTGAAAATTCTATTGGGTGTTTAGAGAAGCTGTAGTACTGGGGAGGTGCTGACTTGTCTAGTCTGTGAAGGCTAAACAGAACCATGGCAGACCTGATCCAGTGTTGACAATGGTCCTGCTCCAAAGGCAGGGCAGGTCTGGAGGCCTCCTGATGTCCCTTCCAACCCAGATACGGGTGGAAACCTCTATGACACCATCACTGGGAATTGAAGGGTAGATGTCAGCATCATGATGAGTGCTTGTTCCCTTATCTAATCTTATCAGGCATACATTGGAAAACAGACTGAAAAGGGTTGTCCCTTATCCTCCTCAGCATCTACAGCCTATAAGGTTTTTTCACGATGATTATAGCCCCAAATGCTAAGTCCACCTTAGATAAGCTATCAAGGCTTTTTTTTTTTTTTCTTTTTGCATCCACCGTTCAACAGTGAATCAAAATGGCAAAATTCTGGGTTTTGGCAGCATCTAATGGTTGCTGGATGAGACAGTTTTCCTTTCCTTACTGCTCATCCTCAGGTTGCCCAGGCTGCATCTTCTGAGCCATAGCTAACAGCTCTCTGCTTTGCAGCAGCCAGGAGGGACAGTGGCTGGGCTAAATGCCTGGCAGCTGAATCCTGGTGAAGGAAAAGGTGCCAGAACATACACTGATATTTTTACCTTGCAGCTTCTCAGATTTTCTCAGTAGGAGAACCACCACGTCTTACTAATTTTTTTGTCCCTGATGGATTTTTTTTGTTGTTGTTGTTTCCCTGAATGGATGGAAATCTCTGTGGCTTATTTTAGATATATGTTTAGTCTCCCTGGGATATTCTTTCAATAACTTACAGATCAGCAATAAGGCACAGGTGTGTGTGTGGGAGAACTGACAGCAGGGAAGCTCAAATCCATAACCTCCTTTCTGACATCTTTTTTACTTCAGTTTGTGATTTGAAATCAAGAATATTTTAAAATGTCTTAAAATATTAATATAGCCTAAGCAAGAACTGAGTAGGTAGGGATTCAATTTTTCCAATGCTAGTAACAAAAATAAAACAGATTAAGGATTTATCAGAAAAATGTCAACTTTTCTATGTTTTCCTGTTAGTGCATTTAAAAAAAGTAGATGTGGAAGCAAGATTCTGTCTTCAGGAACTTTAGGGAGTTGAACTAAAGCAAATGTCAAGCTCTGCAGCTGGAAACCAACCACGAGCAAGACAAACTGGGGCTAACAGATTAGAAAGCATCTTTACAGAAGAGATGAGGGTCCTGTTGCACACAGTGCACACTTGCAAGATCACATCTGGATGCTGTGCATTGGGCTGCCTAGTAGAGGACCAGCACTGAGGTACTGGATCAGGTCTAACAGAGACCACTGAGATGGCCAGGGCTGGAGCACTCAGTGTGGGAGAAGAGGCAGAGGAATCTGAGCATGTTCAGCCTGGGGAGAATACAGAGGAAACAGATCTGGGCACTTTTTTGGAGGTACACAGAGAAAAAATAGGAAGCCATGGGCACACTGCAACCAGGGGAACTCCTATTAGATGTTAGACAGACTTGGGTTGCCCTTGTTCTAGCCAGTCAAGGTGTAGTGAACAGAGCAGGTGAGAATTTGAACTCCTAGTTCAACATGAATTCTCCCATGGTGTTTGAGCTGCCTTGAGCAAGTGTCTCAGTTTCCATGTTGAGTTCCTGTTTCAGGAGAGGGCTGGTGAAACAGCACAGTTGCCTCTGCATTTTCTGAGGCTTCTGCATGACAGAGACCAAAGAAGCAAGTAAGGAGAAGATGTCTCTTCTGGCTCACAGTGGTGTTTGGATGTACTTCTAAAATGCACAGTTGAGAAGGTTTTTATCCAGTCACACATCTAACACATCTTGCAGCTATTTCATGAAAAGCATTAATAGTTTTGCCTACTCTCACTTAGAGCAGAAGTGCTTTCAGCAGTCCAATACCCAGGTGACCAAAGGATATTCCTGCTCATTGCCCTTTAGGCTGCCACTGAGGTCAATTGGTAAATTGTGTGCAATATCAGTCTTCAATAGGAGCTGATGAGTCCTGAAGAACCTGATGTTATTAAAACCAAGGACCTAACTTCTGGCACTAAAACATCTTCAGGATTTGAATGAGCTCTTTTTTGATCAGTGTAAATTAGAAAAAAAATCTTATTTCTGATTTCAGAACTGTGCACAGTGGAAGAGGAGTCAGAACAACAATTAATACTTTTATATCTGATGCTTACAGAGCACTAACATTCCTGTCACATTTTTATGCTTCACAAATTTTGTAAGTTAGAGGGATGCCAGTATTCAGGTCCAGCTCCATGGCAAACACAGGAAAAGTTGAAAAGCAAACACTCTAGCTCAGGCCAGTTTTACAGAATTACAAATAAAAGCTTTCTGCAAATGAACAAGAACTCAGAGGAGTTGGATCTTGGCTAGATTGTGATGGGAGGATAGATTTTGAGGATTATCCTTGGGAGGGCAAACACACAGCCAACGGGCTGGATACCAGGGTTAAAGTAAAGGAAGTTAGTTCACACTTACTGTAGGGTTGCAGGTGTATACAGGACAGCTTTCCTGCAAGTCAGCCAATGGCTGGAAACTCATAGAGCTCCAAGAACCTGACTGTGGGGCCAGTCCTGCCAGTAAGAAGTTAGTGAAAGCCCACTTAATAAGTACATGAGAGAGGTGGGGCAGTGCCAGCATATGCTGTGTCCTGTGAAAAGCTTCTGTCCCTGCTCTCTGCCTACACTTAATAGCACCTTGGAGAAACTCAAAAATAAGATTCCTGTTTTGTCACTTTAAAGCAGAAGGAAATACTATTAATGTATCAAAGGTTAGATAGGTATTGAATTATTTGGCCCTATTCATATAAGCAAATGTGCATGTTGACTGTCTGTCACTGCATAGTCAATAACAGCAATGATGGATTCTTGTTTGCAGAGAATTGATTCTGTAGGATGATATCTGGAGATCTGCAGTTGGATGCATGATATCTGTCACGGCACAGAATTCCCTACAAAAAATTCATTTAGCCTGTTGCTTTTTGGGCATGTAAGATCTCCATTTGGCTCTGTTCTCAAAAAGTGTACTTTATCAGGGAGTTTCTATGAGTACTTCACTGCCCTCATAAATCAAAGATTTCCATGGAATTTTAAAAATTTATTTAAACTTTTGGAGATTAGTATTATCATCATCATCAAAATAGCACTACTTTTACCCTCCTTCTTTCCTTCCTTGCCAGTTTCTTTTCCATTTTCTCTCCCTTCTGCACTAGTAATAAGAAGTGAAAGGACCACCACTGCCTAGTGAATTCTTTTCCCAAAATCTCCTAGTTATTATGGCCTGAACTGATGGCTTTCCATGATATGCATCCTGTTTCTGCCTTTATTTCTTATTACAAGGTAAGTATTTGCTGTGAGTCAGCTAAGGCAGTACAGGCAGGACTTTCAAAAGTGATAGGTCCTAGTCTGTGGTTTAGCAAGAAAAAATGTTCCAGGCCTGGGGAGCTGGAATTCAGGGCCAATAAGAGAATTTCCTCTGCACAGAGATTTCAAAACACCATATGTTACCTCACTGTAATTGTATTCCTGTTTAATTCTTTAGTAGTTTGTTTGCGGGTTGGTTATTAGGATTTTTTTCAGCAGCTGGAAAGGCTTTGAGAGGAGAAATTTAGATTTGATGTTAGGAATAAGTTCGTTTGCTCGCAGGGTGGTGAGGCACTGGCAGAGGTTGCCCAGAGAAGCTGTGGATGCCCCCTCCCTGGAAGTGTTCAAGGCCAGGTTGGGTGGGCTTTCAGCTGCCTGGTCTACTGTGTGGCATCCCTGCCCATGGTAGGAGGGTTGGGACTGGATGATCTTTAAGGTCTCTTCCAACACAATCCATTCTATGATTCTGTGATTACTAAGTAATTGAATCAAAGGGTAATTGTCAACTTGTTTATACAATCGCTCTAACACAGCATATCCCATTGTGTGTGACTTCTGTAAAAAAAGAAAAGCAGGAAAATTCTAGAGAAGTACAGTAACACCAATGCACAAACCTGCATGCTGTAATGCTGGGTCAAAACTAGAGATCTGGAAGCTGCTGGTGGAGAACTCCAGTCTATAGTTTGCAACCCCTGGAGCAAGATTTATATGCAGTGGAAACAGCTTTTTCTGGCCATATTGCTAACAGAAAGCCCTCTTCACTAGGCATGGTACTGATGGAGCACTGGTCTGCAGCTGTAATAAGGCAGGGAAATGGGAGAAGAAAAGCAGGTGACCTGGATGTCTGGAGGGACTTGAACAAAACCATGGGCCACACAGAAGTTAAGCAGACCCAAACACCACTATCATTTTGCATTAGATCCTAGTTCCTGCAAAACATCAATGGTGTAATCAAAATTCTGAAAAATCAGT
The DNA here is from genome assembly GCA_013396755.1 of Sclerurus mexicanus. Lineage (NCBI taxonomy): Eukaryota > Metazoa > Chordata > Aves > Passeriformes > Furnariidae > Sclerurus > Sclerurus mexicanus. The sequence goes on along the minus strand of VWZF01005528.1, from coordinate 19,342 downwards.
TTTGAATGTGAGGAAAATACCTTGTCCTTTCTCAAGATCTGCAAGTTTGCTCTTCGTTTTAAGACGAAGGAAAAGGTTTGATTCAAGAATTCCTCTTCCCCAAAATGTGTAAGATTTCCACAGCTTAGCAAAGTTCTCTGAGCAGTTTCTGCCACTCATTTCTCCTGGTGTCCTTAGCAGCACAGTTTGCTTCCCCAACCTTTTTCACAGGGCAGATTTTCAGGTTATATCTGCTTCATTTCTTCTGCAGGCAAAGGGATGCACATCTGATCTCTGTGCTAGTTCTGAAACCGAGTAAATGGGGCCATCCTGCAGTAGTAGTTGAGAAATGCCCTTAATACTCAGTATCTTAATGCATTATTCACTGCTGGGCTGAGTGTTACAGCAGTGAAGAGGCATCTCAGAACCTTGTGCTCAGCTGCAGCAGCCCTCAGACCTCAGAGACTGGGATGCTGAGGTTTTTATCTACCCAAATAGTGCTCTGCTGGCAAGTTCTCTTCTCAAACCTGAAGCTCTGGCAGAGATTATTTGCGAGATAGGATAATTAGAAGACAATACTTACTTATTAATGTGATTCTGCCATGCTTGGTCTGATCTCCTGTATCAATCAATGGCTGAATCAAGGATGGCTCTGCCAGGCCAGTCCATCCCCTTGGGCAAAGCAGGTTTCAGCTGCCCTGTTTTTTGGCTTCCAGCCTCATGCTAGTCCTTGGATGTTTGCTCCAGAGATGGCTATTACAGGCTCTGACTTTTACTCAATGGCTTTCTTGCTGGCAACACATGTGCAATAAATATAGGCAGGGCAATCTTTTCTCCCCATTTTTAATGAACTGGTTCTTTTGCAGCTACTTCAGAATTACCTGGGTTTGGTACCAGAGGGTATAGACTTGAATGACAACCTCTTTGGACATCAGAGTTAGTTTGAAAAGAGCCTTTCCAAAGGGTAGGTTATTCGAGACAAAATAATTGCCAAAAAAAAAAAAATTTTGGATTTAAAATGAATGCTGCTGTTTCAATTTTGCTTTTGAAAGTTATCAGCATCTATCATCATCATGCTGAATGTTAGAAGATGGATTATCCTGGGGTAGGATTTTCCTTTTTTTTTTTCTTCTCTCTCTCTGCAAGCTTTTACAATATCTTCAACTTCAATAAAAATTAGAGATCAGAAGAAAAAGTAACTGTTGCTTTTTACCTCTGACAGTGAAGATAGCAAATGAATAGAAGGCCAAAACTTTCAAAATTGGAGATGTGGGAAAAAAAAGAAAACTTTTTGTAAGTCCCTTGAACAAGTACATTAGTTCAGAGAAATCAAAAGTGGAGAAAATTATGATTCATACTCTCAAAGGTTTACTATTTGGAAGATCTGGAAAATGTGATTTTTTTTCACTTTGAATTCTGCCAAAGGATAAAGAAACAAAAATTTATAACTTTAATTAACACAGTTTTACAATTTTAATGTGCCTTTATTTTTTTAATATATTGGCACTGTGCATTTCTTCTGTTGTGCTTAGGCTCAACACCCACATGGTAATTTTACAGGTTTCTCTTGATGCTGTTTTATCCACCGTATGGTGAAGAACATGGTTATCTCTGCCCTAATTCCTTTCTGCTCCTACAGAGCACAAACCTAGGAGCAGCTACTTGTTTCTTGAGAGGTTTTTACACTGAGAATGGTTGTGATAGTCATTATAACAAGCGGTAACAGCCAGAAACTGTGTTTCTGGCAGCTCAGGTTTAACAGTGAGAAAAAGTCCTGCCCCAGAGTGCTACAGCCACCCAGACATATGAGGGATGTCTACCCTTAAAGATTTCCAAAGCCCTTTCCCACCAGTGTGTACCACATTGTGAGTCTCAGGGATAAGGCAATGCAAGCCAGGACTATGCAACATGTTTTGCAGCCATGGAAACAGCTGTTTATGGCAAAATAGTTGTATTCTGACACTGATAAGTTGCTCGGGAGCCACTGAACACTGCAAAGCCTCCCTTTGTTTCCAGCACACACTGGAAGGCTTTCCCAAAATGTCACTCCTCCCTGAGCTGGTATTTTCTAGACTAATGTCTAGCCAAATTCAGCTGTCTTGTGGCACCAACTCAAAGGTTTTTCTCCTTCACCTCAGCATATGTTTGCAGTGGCTCTGAGGCTTGTCATTCACCATGGAGCTTTGCACTGCAGGTTGGGGGCCAAAAGGGAGGAATGGCAGGGGATTTGCAAAGAATTATCACTGGCTCATGACCTGTCTGGCTTGCTCCCTGTCCTGGGCAAGTAAAATAGAGGTGCAACAGAAACATTTTGCATATATGATGTGGGGTGAAGCACCATCCACACCACTCACCCATGGGGATTGAGACAGTCAGCTCCACAGCCTTTGTCCTGTGATAAGTCGGTACAGAAGCTGAAGGAACCTGCAAATTTGGGGTGCCTCACAGAACTGAAGTAGGAAAATCCAGTTTTTTTACAAATGCCCCAAGGAAGTCCAGTCAGAACATCATTACCTATTCAACCCCAATCCAAATCTAGTTGCTGTCTGGGAGTTATTTTCAGTTACTAACATCCTTGATGGGTAGGAGAAGATTAGCATTCTGCAAGGTTAATGGTCTCTGCTGCTCCCTGAGCTGTCAGTCTGTTTGTTCATTAGTCCCTGGAAAATAGCTCTGGCTGCACTTAAGTAAGGTAAGTGAAGTGAATAAGAAACCTTCCATCTCTCTCAAGCACAAGTCTGAAAGTGACAAACCAGTGACAAGCCTAACACCAGTTCCTTCTGCAGCACTGGAATAGCATTCTGTCCTCAGAGAAATCCAGGCCTACTCACTCCATGGACCTCAGAGCAATTGGACACGGGACTGGCAAGGGCACTGATGCCACACCTGCATTCACTGCTCTGTGTAGTCAAACCCATTCATACAGTAAGCTGGAAAGATGTGTCCATACATCGAAGAGGAGGAAATTCAGGAGATCCAACATTTCTTTCTCCATCCATAGCCATAATGATCTTTTGCCCACACATTAAAGGAATAAAAGACAGCAGTAAGATCTTTCTAATCTCTCTTTGGTTGAAAAAATTCTCTGTTGAAAGGCAGGCTTGCAAAGAGTCAGAGTAGGGATGTCAATGCTCACTGCTTATAGTGGCAGTCCTGTGCTGATCCTGGCAAAGAGGGCTGGTTTGTGTGCAGTCAGGATGGGACTATTACTTCGGAATGCTCTGCTCCCACGTTTGCCAAAGGAAGAATCAGATGGGCAGTAACACTCCTGTGAACAGGATTTCCCTAGGGCAAGGCAAGACTCCATCCTCCACACTCCCATTATTTTTCCTGCTGCACAGGAGGATTTTGGGGTGGCACTGCCCCACATTTCAAAACCCAAGAAGTACACTACTTTTTGCCTTCTACCTAAGATGAGTACCATGACCAACCAAGACAGATCAAATTTTATTCTGCTCTGATGTGACCAGAAGAGCAGGTTAATATACTAAGGCTGAGCTGATGGGCTTGGCTGCCAACCACTCCCAGCCGGTTGTAGGTATTCAAATAAATAGTCTGTTGTCCCATTGCTCATCCTTCTGTGCAACCCTGGTCATTTTTTGATCTTGCTTGGTTTCTAGAATTATGAGAACTTGTGGGACATTAAAGCTGAGCTTGAAATTGGTGGACTTCAGAGGACTTTCTAGGATTTGCATGACATGAAGGTGATCACTGAAATGGAATTTTCCTTATTTCCATATTACAGGAGCTGTTTTTCCCAGTCTTTTAAGTGAAATTGCAGGATTTCAGTGTGAGTTGTTTAATAATTTGCTAAAAATAAAATAAAATAAAAATAAAAAAATAAAAAGGCAGCTCTTTTATAATAGAAGATAGCATTTACAACAGCACGAAGGGATATATTCTAAAATGTGTCACTTGGGGAAATGGGGAATCCACCCCACCCACTGCTGCCCTGTTTTGTTTTATTTCTGAAAAACTTGAACACTATGACCACAGGGGAGTTGTAGAATGATTTGCTCATATTCTCATTCTTCTCCCTGATCCTGACATTTAGTTGAGATTATATTTATCATGATGTGTCATCTTTCTGATGCCAGTGGCAAAACCGATGGATGGTGTCAGTTTGAAGGCTGAGTTTGTAGACAGCTGAGTGCTTCAGAAAGCACCACCACAACCTCTTGAGACTCTGAAGTAATGCTCCTAAATGCAAACATCCTGGGATTTGACTGAAATGATCTTTAGTCAAGCCAAGACAGTTTCAAAAGGAGCTACATTTACAGTGAACAAACGTATGTGCCCCTGTGCTTTTCTGGCCTGGTGTGACAGAGATTGGAGGGGAACCTCCTTAGAAAATCAAGATCCTTCAAAATGAGAGGCTTGTACCTTCTGAGTCTACAAAACCCAGAATTCTGCTGGTGCTCTGGTTTCTTTAGACCTGGATTTAAATTTATACTTAAACAAAAGAAGACGTTGGGGCTTGGTGCAATTTGCAACGAATTGATCTTCTGAATTGCCAGGTGAGGAAACCAAGGGTCAGAGAAAGAGCTTTGTTTACTGTGTAATAACAAGAACAATTGTGGGATAACACAGCCCTCTCTAGCTCCAAATTATGATTTAGTCCTATTTTGGCATAAATCTTCTGCAACCTTCACTGGCAATTAATTTGACACCTTTTTAATTATATTAATTGATACATAATTAATTAAAATAGGGTAGCTAACCCCAGCTATTGTGGGTCACAAATTTTGGGTCCCTGTGCTTGTCACAAAGGGCTTTTCTATCACGTTCCGGAAGGGAGGAGAGGACACAGTCCCAGCGATGTTGGGATAGAGCTGAAACTGGTTTATTCAGAACATGGGTCGGGGTATAGGGCTCAGGGGCGGGGTTAGGGGTGGAGTTATGGGCGGAGTTAGGGGCGTGACTACGTGGCTAGCTTCTCATTGTGAAGGTGGGTTGGGCCAGGGAAGGGATAGGGTTACAGTGATACAGGGTAGCTGGGTAACCACCACCAAAACCATACAGACACAGGGGAGATACTATGTAACTAATACAATAAATTGCTATCTAAGCTATAAAACATCTTCGAACACAGGAATTTCTGGATTTTGATGTAGATGTCAGTTCTCTGGTGGTGTTCTCTGGGAAATGGTCACCTTGGCCACTTTCACAGGTGTGTGTTCTCCCACACTTTTCTGCCTGCCTGGCAGCTGTTTGTTATCCCTTTGGGTAGGAAGGCAGCATGGAGATGCCTTGCAGAGCCGGGAATATTGTCCAGGATCACTTTGCCATAGTCACTGCCCCTGCACAGCAAATCTGTTGTATTACCAATGAATTCTGAGCCTTGAGCAAGGAGGCCAGTGCTTGGGTTTTGCTGTCAGGATAATTATGGTCGCTGCTTCCTTTTAAGTGGCCACATTTCCAGTCTTTTTCTGCTGTGCATGCTCTGCATATTTAAATGAGCCTTGTTGGAGCCCTTTGTGAGACTGCTGACTCCCATGCAAATTGGCACAGAGACTGACTCGCTGTGAAGCCTCTCTGCCTGTGGTAAGCAGGCACTAGCCATGGTGAGAATGAATAAATTCTTGAGCAGATGAGACCACAGGTTTCCAGGAAGATAAAAACGACTATCATTTTTCGCCACAGGGTTCCATTACAGCACAAAACAGAAGAGCACTTTGTGCTTTGTAGTGGATTACTGTGCTATCTGTATAAAAGGCTTTGTCCAGGCCTCCTTCCTCTCTAGACCCAAGCAGCGAAATATCTGCATCTCCATGTTTTGTGAGCTGATCTCTGTTCTTGAAGGTTTCCAAGGCAAAGACACAACCAACCTGACCTAGAGCTGGAGAAAGTCCTGCTCTGAGTAAGAGATTAGAGAGTGGAGACCTGCAGAGACCCATTCCCACCAGCACATCTATAATTGCTATGAACCAACATGCTCCATTGTCAGTTTTTGCAAACCTAGCCCCTCTCAGCATTGGCAGGGGTGTCTCTGGGCTGCAAGGGAGCTCCTTCCACCATCCTGGGGCTGGGAGGACTAGGATTTCCCTTATTCAGCTCAGTGCAAACTCATGGGAAAGGGAAAAGCTCCCAGGAGGAAGAGGGAGACACAAATCAGCTGTGAGCAGCACACCTCAGGGGCAGCTGAGTCAGCTGTGCCCATGGCCATCACAGCCCAGGCCAGCATGTTGAGGTCTGCTTTATGCTCTTCTGCTCTGCCTAATCTTTGTCAACAGTTCTGACTGCAGAACCCCCACTTTGAGACACAGTGCCTGCCATTTCCAGACACAGAAATGGTTTCCATCCAGAGGTACCAACATTTTGCTTTTTTTTTTTTTTGTTGTTTTCCTTGTCGTTAGTTTTGCTAGGTCACGTATCTATGGTGCTGCTATCAACTCTGCTATGGGAAATACATTTTTATTCTCTTATTCATGACATGAGTGCTGCCAGGTGTGGTGGAAGATGTAAACATCTGTCTTAGTTCAAGGGGAGAACCAAGATATCTATGTTGGCCAAGAAATAATCCCTCTCCTTTTTAAATTTAGAAAACAGAACATTAATGAGGAAATATATACATGAAAAGGATAACAGTTCTTAACCACAATACATATATATGTATATCCAGAAAGGACCAAACACTAACAGCTTGTAATAAACCTCCCCTCCCCACCCCCGCCAAACGACAAGGCAAACAGTTAAAAGGTCCTTAGGCTACCCCAAAAGAAGGACTGCAATTATATCTAAGGACAGCAGGTGGCGATGTCGTGCCTCAGCAAGGTGGCCTCTCTACCAGGAGACTGCAGTTATATTTAGGGACAGCAGGTGGCGATGTCGCGCCCCAGCCAGTCAGGCCGCTCTCTCAGGGAAAATAGCAGGGCACAATCACCAGCTCAGCTCCCGTTGGGTCAATGATGAAAAAAAAGAAGGAGCAAAAAAACCTGTCGCCGTAGTGTAGAAACAGGCGTGTTGTCTTCCTCGCAGTAGCTTCCGCGGTGCCCACGGCTCCCAAGGTGAACAGTTGAGTTAGGAAGGGGAAAAACACAATTCTGGCTCTCCAGTGATGCCGAAACTGGTGTCCCTGTCCTCGCTCACTCTGCTGAAAGACTGCACCTCTCGAGCCTGCACAGAAAGAAAAAACCTGGCCACATCCCCCACCTCGAGCTATCCTCCCTCCCCCTCTGGTCTGGAGAGCAAGACAGAACAAAAGGCTCTGGCTGAGACGTTAATATCAGGCTATGCATATTCATCACGTCCTTTGTTAACCATCTTTACAGAACTCGGGTGTTGCCTCCATGCTTTTAGGAAGGAATTCCAACGAATGTTGAAACTATAACAACATCCTAGATGTGCGAAGGGAAAAAAATTGGTAAGTGGATGCAACAGCTGGGAGGTTTCTTTTTCAAGATATTAACCATTAAAGACACTGCTATTTTCAACTTGTTAAGCAGGAGAAATAACAAGCTTGGATCACATGAGCTTATAGCTGATTAAATTAAATGAAGGGATGAGTAGTGACTACTCAGATTGGAGAATGCAGGAAGCTGTTTGAGGAAGCCAGCTTGTCTGAAGGGACAAGGTCTGTATTATCTTGCCAATTCTCAGTTCTTTTCATAAATATTCTTGTGTTACAGTTGAAAAAGGCTGGTTGCTTGGAACCTCTTGAAATCAAATGCATTTTGAAAATAATGTAAAAGCTTTTCAGCAACAGATTTTCATTTTTGGCTTAGCGGTTCAAAATACAGAAGCCCAGGGCTTCCAGCAAACTCTGCCATAACACCACCACTCCTTTCCCTCTGGCCAGTGCAACCTCCTGAAATGAGGAGTTTAAATCAGCAAAGATAAAAAAACATATCAAAAGCAAATGTGAAGTGTCTAAATGGTCCCTACAGTTATCTGAAATAAAGAAGAAAAATTATTACAAATTCACTTGTGGATGGATGTGTTTTATAACCAATGCTAATTTTCAGTGCAAACCAATCTGTGTTCTTCTCCAAGAGAAGGGAAGAAAGTTGATTTTTTTTCCACAGTCATTCTACAGTGACGTGTATCTACATCATACATATTGATGTATATTGCACACTGAAGCTGTTACACAAGCTTGATGTATTATGGTTGTGGTGGCACAGACAGGATGGTCTTTCTAGTGAAGAAGTGCCATGATTTGTCATGACAAGCTGGTATTTCCCCCTCCACTAACTGTCCTAGCAGCAGAAAGCAAGCAAGTAACATTGTGTACTGGTTCAAGCAAGGCAAATTCCTGAAACAACAATGGAAATAAAAAATAACTTTTTTTTCCCATTCAGTTAAATGTCTTTCAATAAGAAATTTCAACACTTCTGGTGCAATTGAGTCTAAAACTCAAGGGATCAGAGAAAGAAGTATTTGTCTTTGGACCCAGTTTGGTATTTTAATATATATATGTGAAATGTGAATGTTTCCTATGGGAAGGGTTTTCTGAATTAGGACAAGCTCTTCCTTCTTGTCTTGTTCCTTTGATGTCCACTTGACTATAAGATAGTGGAATACAATATATTTATCTCTTGTTCTGGCTCAGCCCTGCTGGCAGAGTGGCTGGTGCTCTGCTCCTTGGACGCCTAAATACTGGGCTCAGCTGTGTGTTCCTTTACTGGGGAGGAGTGAGGTTATTTGCACCCATCATGTGGGATGCAGGGATGAACAGCTCCCTGCCCTCCCCTTCTGGAGCAGGACTGCAGGGACCACCAGGAGCACTGTCCTTTTGTCTGCAGCACCTTCTTCACTACTCAGCTCTCCTGCACAGCAGTGCCTGAGCAAAGTACATGGCCATGGCTGCACTTCAGTGCAAAAGCATCTAATTAGGTATTTTGCAGTTTTGGAGGTTGACACATACTTTGTAAGTGTTGATTTTTACATAGCTTACCAAGTAGATTATGTCTCCAATGACGAGGTTTTGAAGGGATTTTTCCCTCTTGTGTGATATAATACCTTATTCCTTCTTGCAAAACAAACAAAACAGAAAAAGGGGGAAATTTTCTAATGTACTGCTATAAATGCAGGACTTATTGTTTTTGTTGTGTTATTCATCATTGCAGAAATTGTGGCTAAAGCAGCATTTTTGCAGCTAATAAGATGGAAATCCTGCCTGCCTAAGAAAACTAATAAAGCACCCAGAGAAGGCTTCTTGAGAAGACAGGGGAAACAACCATGTAGGATGAAATCTCTCTGAGTAATGTTTTTCCAATAAGCTCGTCCATTTTGCATAAGCTTTTCAGAGAACTGATGGGTATTTCATTTTGAGATTCAGGAGACAGGGAGATGAGATAAAACAAGATAGCAAGTCAGTCTCAAAGAGGCTCTCACAGATGGAGTGTCATGAATCCCCTTACTCCTGTGGTGCAGGGTTTCATGACAAAAGCCTGTGCACACAATCTGTGTCTGGAAAAACTGAACTGCAAAGGAGCCTCTCAAGGAAAGTTCTGCCTGATGTTTGTTATGGTTGCAGAGGCAGCTCTCTTGTGCTTTCAGCTGACATGTATCCCTTACAAAGATGATCTCTGGTTTTTTGCTGGTGGTTGGAACTTACTACCTGTCCAGGCTTTTGGAAGCCCAGTGCAATCATGTCTGGCTGCTCTGAGGAATCAGCCTTCAGGCTTGGGTGGAAATACAGTGAGAAAGAGGGATAGGCATTCCCCTCAGAGCTTATCACCTTCCCCTCAGTGTTTTATGCCCGTAAGACAGTTCAGATCCCAGGAACAAGAGTCTTGCTAGTCTTGATATTGTCTACCTGTCATGCTGAGACTCTCAACCTCTCCCAGGATGCTTTTTTCTTCTGAAAAGTGAGATTATAAATGTGTCCTTTGCAGAAAAAAAAGTTCTTGCAGGACAAAACAGTGCTGCTTAATAAACTCAGAGGTAATTCCTACGTTCCCCTGCTAATGTAATAAGCTGGTGGTGGCCTCTGCCTTCTCCAGCACACACAGGTGGAGGCACAACCTCATTGTGATTGTGAAAAGTGTGAGGCAGTGCCATAATCTGACTTGATCAAATCCAACAACATGTCCAAGTTGTGCTGAACTCAGCACCTTGGGAAGAATGCACCAGGTACAATCCTGCATGGCTTTTTCACAGACAAAACAGCTGTTTTCGGGGATTTCAGCTGCCTGTGCCTGAAATGGGAGATGTGGCTGGCAGGCCAAGGAATCCTTGACTTTTCCACTCAGATGTAGATCCAAATGGATGGTAACATATATACATATGCAACATATATATGGTGCAAAATAAATTGAGATGGGAATAAGCAAAACAATGTTTCAACAAACAAGTAAATGAAGCTCATACTTTCTTTGCAGCAGTACTTAAGCTACATGAATACTGATTTGTTTTTCCTGGAATGAGCAGTGTTGGGGAGGAATGTGCCATATTCTTCATAGCTGTTAATGTTTTACGTATTTTTTTGTTTGATTGCTTCTTTTCTTTTTAACATGTCATAACTTAAGTTCTTGTAAAATCATAGTGGCATTTCTTATACTTCCCCATTAGAGCAAATTTGTTGTAGCAAGTAGGTTTTCTGATGAATCCTGGTCCAAAACTACTAAGAGATCCACTGGAAGCCTTGGGCAAGTAAAAAGCACCAAGCAAAGACCAGAAGGGTCAAAGTCTGAGAAGGAGTGGAAAACAGTTAGACAGGGAAACATTGAGGTAGGGCTCTTCCCATCTATTTTTTTCAAAGCAGATATTTGCTTCTTCATTCCTTGTACTAATTACTGTTCTGATAAAGGACAGCAAGCACAGCTTTCTGAAACTTGGATGTGAAACTTGCTGTGGGAAAAGCTTTGCCTGGACTTGCAATGGAGTTTATGGTACTGGCTCCTGGGAGATGGTGTTGTAAATCCAGCATCAGGGCTGGTGATTCACATCCAGGCTGGCCTTTCCTGCTTGCCAGACTGAAACCTCTGGCAGCTTAGCACACACAGTGACTCACAGGAGATGCTCAGGTTCCTGTCAATCAGTGATCCTCACCTTGCAGTCTGACTCCTGCCATTTATCCAGTTGCCACAGAGCTTCTCTAAAGGCCCTGTCATGTACTTGAACTTCTGTTGCAAAGAAATATATAAATGAGCGGTGTAGCTAAATCAATTTGGCATTCACAAGGGCTCAGTGAAGTGACATCTTCCTGAAATCAAAGCAGTTCTGAATGGCTAATCGATGGTAATTAAATCTGCATTAAGGTGGGTGAGAGCACTGTGCTGCTGTGCTCCATTTTCAACAGAGACTTTAGATTTCATGAAGTGAGAAAAGGAAACTTTGCAACAGTCAGAAGACAGAGGCAGCATTTCCTCCCTCAGTAACTCCAGACTGTCAGAACAGAGCTGTCACCATTTTCCACTCTCTGGCTTTATCCCTGACTATGCAAATGAAAATTGACTAGTTTTGCTCTGATAGCAAGGCAGAAGACCACCTCTTCCCAAAGTCAGAACCTCTGAATTGTATCCATGATTCATTTACTATCTCTATATTTCAATTTAAAAGGATTTGCATGAAATTCCAGGGCCTGTAATGATGTATAGATGTTCTATTATGGAAACAGTCATCAAAGGACCTGTAAACCTTTTATATTTGCCAGGACAGAGCAGGTTGTAATGGAAAAGGGATCAACACCCACTGTGGGGTTTTGCCCTTGGCCTTGAAGCAGTAGAGGTAGGATGAAACTCCACAACTGGAAAACCCCATCCCACTTGTCTCAAAAGTCCTCAGTAGGCTCACTAATGCAAGGACTTACATGACAATGGGTATAACAGACATTTTCTATTTTCCCTCTAATTTCTATAGGCATCATTCCCTGGAAGGTGTAGCTGGCTACCAGCTATCTGTTGCCTTGCTGGCAGCTAGGACCCCCCTTCCCATGGGGTTTACTCTGGGCCCAGTTAATGCAGGCTTCCAGCCAGATGTTACTCTCAGCCCAGGTTACTTTGCTCTTTGCAGAAACCTTTTCCACCTTCAGCTCAATACTTGGTTCAATATTCTTTGGCAGGGCAAAGTGACTTGACTAAAGGGTGACTTCACTAAAATCAAGGTTGTGTACATCAGTCATGGTGGGTGAAGACAAAGGAAGCAGACACCTCACTCCAGCTCTGATGGAGAGCTGGGCATGCAGAGAGACAGCAGGGCTCAGCTCCAGTCATAAAAGGGTGGGAAAAAAATAAATATATTTCTGAAAGCTTTATGACAACCAGGAAATCTCTAACAGCTCCTGAGATCAATTCTCCCAGTAAATTTTGAAGACGGTCTCAGTTGTGTGCTTTAACTTTGTTTATTAAAAGAGCCGAGGTCATGCAGGGAAAGGCTGGCACAGAGCAACAGCCTACCCAGAAAAAAAAGAAAAAAAGGGCAGAAAAGACATGCAGAATGACTCTATCTTGAGCTTTTATTAACATTTCCACTGACAGACCTTCAAGCACTCTCTATAAATAGCAATTAGTTAAACTTCATAGTTAACTGACATGACTCCAAACTGCATCAGACAATCAAGCCTTCAGGTAAGAGTGCAGCAGCCACAAGCATGGCATGGATGCTTTTGAACAGAAATACTCAGCTCTTTCAGTAAATTATTGCTCCATTTTCTCAGTAGCCTCCCAGCTGACTGAGAGTGTTGCTGCAGTGATATTAGCTAAGCCTGGACACATTTTTTTCACAAACACTGCACAGCCAACAGCAGAAGAGGTAGAGCTCTCAAATGATGTCATGACTGGGTTTTGACTCAGTGGCAAGGTTAGAGTTATTTGTGTCTCTCCTCAAATATTTTCTGAATAAACAAGGAAAATAGGTGAAGTAATTCTCTTTATTTTCCTTGCTATTTCCTGTCAATTAGAGATTAATAAATAATTGCTATCTTTAATGTGATGGTGACTATGAGTGATCCTGGTGGTGAACTTTTGACGACAGATTGCAAAGGAAGACTATTGTGTGGTGTGTGAGTTGTGCCACCACAAAACTAAGAAATTAAGAGACTTATAGGGTTATAATTCATAAGCTGTGAATTATGAATTTCTGTGAAGAACTGGGCCTGAGAAGTGCTTAGGAGGTCCTGCTCCACACTGCATAGCCAAGCTTAACCAGGGGCCTTCAGTACCAGCATTGACAGCATCTGCTTTTCCTCTGTGCTCTCCTTTCCGTTAGTGCTGGAGGTTTGAACAGAGAATAACCTTTCTGGTTTGAAAAGAGAAGTGACTGGACTGGAGATTTCTTCAATGGCAGCTTTGATTGAAGGACCTGTGCCTAAAGGAGCAGATCATTTTAGCCACACTTTTGGGCATCTGAAGACAATTAAGACTCATTAATTATGCCCCCAGGAGAACAGCATACATGCAGATATTCAGGGCAAAGAGGACTACACCTGCAGGGCCTAACCTATAGCTAATACAGTGCCTCAGCAGGGCAATGAATCACCCCAAATCATTCATGTCTGTTCAAGCTGGCCAAAACAACAGATTGATTTGTCTGCAGATGATCCTGAAACCCCTAAACTGAGGTCATTGTAGGTGAATGTCACCAACTTCTGGTAAGATAAAACAATGGTACTGGGGTGAGAAGGGAGTTTAGAAAGAATGAAAGATTGTTTATTGAGCAAGATAACTTAAATACCTTAAATTTCTACTTGCAATATAGAGAAAATTTGAAAGAAAGGTCCTACAGCATTGAAAATCTAATGTTGAAGACAAGAACACTTTTATTCTAGGGTTTGGGCAGGAAGGGATTTGTAAGGGTCCTTGGTCCAACCCCTCACTCAGAGTAGGGTCAGCTTCAAAAATAACTCAGGAAAGAAAGGCAACTTGAAACCCACCACAACCAGGTTAAGAATATACTGTTTTGAGTGGAGGGCAGCCTTTTGCATGAAGGCAGTTTGACTATATATTCTCATCAAACATGTTTTCATTTAGCACATACAACTATTCCACCAATTTAAGCAGGAGCTTGGCTAGCTGTTGTCAGGACGAAGCTGCCTTGCTGCTCTTTTGGCCTTTGCAGTGAAAACAGAGAACAGGTTGGGCATAGGAGACAGATGAATTCTCACCTTCAGAAAAGGAAAAGGTGACATTTATTTCTCTTTCTTCTTCTTTCCATCTGCTGAGAAGTTCTTGGTCAAGAATTGAACATATTGTGGCAGTTGAGAGTCTTAATATATTCCACACATGAAAAGAGAGAGGAGGGGAGAGAGCTGTTCCTTTTCAGTCACCTAATATATTATCTCTGTAAATAGGCTATTTGAAAACTAGTTGTCATTGATTTGATCTGCAGTTGATTTGGTTTAAGTTATCAACAGTGATTTAATATGCACAGAACTCTGTTGGGTGGTCAGAAGGGTTAAAGTCAGACTTAAATTTAACCCAGGTCTTTGGCTTCCTCCTTTGGGAGAAAAGCATTCTGATATCACTGGCCAGGGTTTTAATCAATGCTATGGTGAGAAAAGCAAAATAAGAACCTTAAGGCAGGGTTGTCACACTCATGGAAAGGATGACAGACTATGTGCTATATGCACTGGGTGATGTGTCCCAACCCAGTGCTTAATGGACACCTCTGGTGAGCCTGAGCTTACTCATTACTATATTATTATATTATAATATTATATTATTATAGTATATATTATTATGGTGAGTCTTACTCATTATTATAATTTTTATTTTTTACACAAGAGAGAGGGAAACAATCCCCACACTCTCTCCCTACCATCATGCAGCTCTGGCCTATCATGCTCTCAGCAAGCATGCCAAGCCTGGAGGAGTCCTGCTGTTTGCATCCTCTCTCCTCTGCCTGTGGGTGGGCTCCCCAGAGCTGTGGGGATGCAGCAGCCGCTCAGATTCACCAGCATTGTGCTGGTAAACTCAGCATTGCAGCTGGGCATCAAAGGTTACTCTGAAGGGGTGTATTTTTAGCATCTGCATTGAATCCTATGTCATTTGAAAGAGGTTTGTGCAGCCTGGTTTGATCTGTTTGGCCCAAAAAGCTGACACACAGGCGCCTTTGACCAAGGGGTGATCTTGGTGGGCAGGTGGTTCCCACCAGCTGTTGGAGGTAGCCTTGGAAACATTCAGATCATTCATTCTGAAAATATCTTGCAGCTCAGAGCAGCCTCCCCTGCCACCCTTTTTTCACGCTGTGGCCCTGCATGGCAGCACTGAGATTGTCAGAGCTGAGGGAGCTGTAGGAGAGGGTAATTCTGGTCTGCTTCTTCATGCTCGGGTGTGGGAGGTGCAAGGAACCTTGGAGGTGGCCAGCTTCCCTGTTGAGCATCTTGGGCCTGGGTGGTTGGTGCTGCAAACCTGCCACCTGGGTATTCCCAGTCTGCTCTGAGCAGCTGGACAAGGGTCCCTGGACTTACCTGCTGTGACTTATGCTGGACAGTCTTTTTCTGAAGAAAGGTAATAACCTGACACCAGTATGGTTACAAACCAAAGTGTCACTGTTTGCTTTGTTTAAAAGCTGGGATGTGGGTACCTTAAAGCCTTCTAGGCTGGAGTGGGCAACAGAATCAGGAGCAGGCAGAGGCCTTCCAGAGCCTGGGTAGTGCTCACTGCTCTGGACCAGGCTGACTCTTCTCCCTGAGATGTCACAAGGACAGCAGAGACACTCCTGCCTCACCGGCGTTGAATAAACGTGCTGCAAAGAGTCAAAGGTTATTCATAAATCCAGTGAACCTGTGAGATTTCACCCCTGGCTTTCCCCTCTTCACCAATGGTACAATTGGTCCTGTTGCTGGATCCACATATGAAATGGAGTAAGGCTTGAATGTGGTTCAAATGTTGCTGTTTGAGATTCTACTTATGCCCTTTGGTGCCTCCTGTCACACACACATGTGGCACACATACATTTTTGAGAGTACAAGAGTGTATTTGCAGCAAATAACTGTTTACTTGTCCTTATATCCATTTTCAGTACACTTCCTGGATTTGCTTTCACAGCTACCCCACCAAAATGGTGCTGACCACTTATAACCAAGCAAGACAACTGTAGTGTAAAACAGGTAACACTGTTCCACTGATCCCAAAATCTGCATCTGAATGAATTGCATCAATGGGGCTGATAGATACGTCTCTGTGAGGCAGAGATGAAAATTCATGAAAGAGGTTGTTAAAACAATACAAAACAAAACAACTTGTTCAACTTTAATATAAATTCTAAAATTCGGATATTTTCACTGCCTTCCAAAGAGTTCATATCCTTCGGTTCTGGACACAAGAAATCTGCAAGTGATTTCTACCACAAGCTACATCAGCTGTAGGACAAGCCCTAGTTTCTTTTCAAGCTTTAATCACCAAAGAGTGGAACCAACCCATTTAGAACCGGTTTCTGGTAACATAATTAGTTATCCAAGGTCCTTTGTCTCCTTAAATTCTAAAATGTTGCGCTTCCCAAGTCCTTAAATGGATACAAAATTGAGTTATCTTTGGCCTTGTTCTGGTGTTGGCACCTTGGATTTTTCAGAAAGCTTATCTGCAGCACCAAGACAATCTGCCTCTTAAAATGGAACAGTGGGGATATTTTATTTTCTCATGCTGGGCCTGAAATCAGAGGTGTTCTTAATTCATTTTTTTAAAATGGTCTTTTAAAGGGCTGTAAAGTAATTAAAAGAATGACAGGAGATGTGGTATATACCAGAGCCAAGTATGATTCAGACAAACTGTCACTAGAAAATAGCTCTGACAACTCAAAGTTCTCCAAAATCTATTATTAAAGCTGTTTGGGCTTTTTCTTTTTCCTTTTTTTTTTCTTTTTCTTTTCTTTCCCCCCCCCCCCCCCTCAGCNNTTTGTTCCTCCCCCCCCCCCCCCCCCATCAGCCACAGTGCTAAACATAATCTCAGATCTAGCAAAATACAGATTACTGTGGATGGCTTTATTGTGTTTTATCCTCTTCTCTGGCATTGAGAATTTCCTGGATATAGAGACTATAGGCAGTGTCAGCCATCACAAAGTAGCATGGTTGCTGGGCAAACAATTTTCTCTAGCATGGTTGGTCTAAAGGAGTGCATGAATCTTTCTGCTGTTTCTGCTTCCAGTTTGCAGAGTTATATAGTAAGGGAGGGCTTTCCAGCCACTCCAACATCTTGTTGCTCTCAGCTCCGGTATTAGCACCATCCATCTGAGGCCTCATCCATGTGAGCCTGGAAAATGGTGGAAAGTCTTCAGAAACTTTCGAAACTGTGGTTTCCAAAAGGGCATCTTGGCTGTTTTGGGGAAAAAAGTCTTCTTAACTCAAAAATGGAGGGGAGGAAAGAATGTTTTAGTATAACACAAAGCAAATATATGTTATTCTTTCAGGCTTTTCTTCATATAGGGAGGTGTCCTTGTTTTAAACTTGTCCATTCAAAGCCAATCATGTTATTCTGCTCTGCATCCCCCTCTCATAACCCTGAGCCCTGGGACTGTTTTCAGACTATGCTTGAAAAAAACAAGTCCATTTCCATCCTTCGAACTCCTACAAATTTTCTTCTTTTTTTGCTGGCATTATGCAAATAAGTTTCTACTGCTGCTCTTTCATCATCTCCCAGCTCTCTCTTCGTTAAGTTCTTGCTAATGAACTGAAAAACAAGCAGGGATTGTCAGGATGGGATCTCTGCTCAACAGTTCTGCAGTGACTGGGTTTTAATTGCTCTGGGTCACAATTTGCTTTCTATCCTCAGGCCAGAAGTCACAGCAGTTTTGAAGTAGGGTGCTTTACTTCTAATATATTGGATATTTTCCATCCATACATGTCCTTTCTCCTTCATGAATTCAGACACCAGCTGCAACTTCCACACATTGCCAACTTCCCATCTCCTTATGCAATTGTTAGAACACCTCCTGAGTAAAGCTCATACAAGGGTGATGAGGAAACACAATCCTGGCCTGGCACACACTACAGCTATGAAAAAAACCTCTTCTGCCAGGCTCTGCCTTTTGCAACCTGGAGGGCCACCATGGGCTAGAACCCAGGTGGGCTAGAGCATGGCTTTGTACAAAACCTTCCTGCCTTGGTTTGGTTTGCTATTGCCAGGGAGGGAGCCAGGGTCTTGGTACCACTAGTTTTGTTAAAGAATACAACACAAAAATAGCATCTTATCTGTAAATGCTGCATTCCCCAGGTTTATTTAATCTTTGTTGGCTGAACCTTGCAAGATTTCATGACCTCTGGGCAGAGGGACTTTATTCCTTTGCCAGCACCTCCAAAAGTCAATGCATTTTTTGTGCCATCAGATCACACTGTCAGACCAGTGAAGGGCTGCACTGATGGGCTTTGTGTCTTACATTTGGGTGTCTCTCCAGGAGCTTACCCCCACTTTTCATCACCTCAGTGTCATACAGATCTGTGCTTGCCCAGGCCAGCCTAAGGAAAGCTGATGTTTTCTCAGAGCACTGAAAGTTGCTGCTGCTCACTGTGTGTATGCTTGGATTGTCCCATGGGGAAAAGTAAGGAAGAAGCTTAAGAGTGAGTTAGAGAGAGGCTTGCCCCTAAAATATATAAGGCATAGAAAGGGGAAGTCAGAAGGGTGGAGAAGAGGGGTTGAGAACCCTGGAACGAGAGAGCTGGAGGAGAGTTGCACACAGCAGTTCAGGCGGCTGAAGGATACAAAAATCCTCCCACTGCTCTGATTTACCTAGCAACTCTTCTTTTGGCTGCCAACATTGCTGGTGTTTTGCCATGCAGATACAGTCTCCATCTGATGGGGAATAGAGGAGAAGGGCATCATAGGAATACATCCCAGCTCTTGGGAGATCTGGTGCCTTGCAAAGAGGTTGCAGTTGAGGATGTTGACTCAATGGTTGCCCCTGTCTGCTCATAAGCCTGATATGGTGTCTGCCACCTTTTAAGTGATGGCTCTTCTATAATCCTGCAGTTCTGGGAAGCAAGTGTTAAATAGGAGCCCAGCTTTATGTACCAACTGTGTCCTTTACTATTGTGTACACAGGGACATGGTATTGTCATCTGCATAGTTCGCTAATAGTAAACACAGTGAAAACTACTTCCCATAGAGAAGTGCTGGTGGAAATTAACTGTCTTAACCTTGTTTTATCTCTGGTTATAGCAAAGTTAAAATCTGTTTTTTGACCAACTTGCAAATTTTCAGCTTTTCTGCAAGACAGTCAAATAAATAAGACCCACTCTGAGAGAGGGCACAACACAATGGCACAAATCCCCTAGTTTTTGTGCCTTGTGAGTAACAGGTTGTGTTATTAAACAGCACAGGGTCCTCTGAGCCATTCAGTTGTCCCCAAACAATAGGAGAAAAAGTTCTGAATTACAGACAGAAGCAAATCTCATTGACAGCAATGGTGACAGTAACAGGTGGTGACACCAGACTCTGAGGTTGGTATTCAAACAGCTGTGGGGTAGGTTGTTATAGCTTCAATACTC